>CM056382.1:36454760-36997174 GCA_029718625.1 Synaphobranchus kaupii
TGGCCACAGTTGCACCCCAGTAAGACTTTTCCAATTGATGAGCGCAGTGCTACATTGATTGGTTCATAAGGCAGAAGTATGCATGATTCGCTATGTCTTCCCCTATTAAGGACCATCGCCACGTTTTATCATTTGTGAGTGCTTGTTATTTTTCTAAGGCATGAGCACCTTGTGCACAGGCCTCCCTTGGGCAGAACGACAGCGGCAGTAGAGGTTGTGCCTAAACGTAAGGGTACTCCTGCCACCGGGGCCCCTACATGAAGAAAGGGCAAGGCTGGCAAGGGCGGCAACCTGTCTGTGGAAGTTATGCAGCTACGCGCGGCAGCGCAACAGCTGACTGCGATGGTTTTGATGCCCTTTTTACAGAGGGTCAAACACCTACTTTAGTCAGAGTCGGTCCGAGACAGCAGACCAATCTGACAGAGGGTCGAAAAAGAGAACAATCAGAGAACAATTAGAGACCAAAGGGAACAATCAGAGACTAGCTGGTGGTTCCCGGCCAGGTTTTTCACCGAAGCAGCCGGACAGGCACTGGAACGGTCTGTAGAGGCATTAAGACACAGGGAGCGGCAGATGCCCCCCCCCCCCCCTCAACATTCTGGTGTGCGCTGGTCCCAACCAATGGTCAGAAGGGACGCGCAACCCGTGTATGGCAGGGGAGCTTTTCAGCATCCATCCGCCCGTGTACCGGCACCGGATTGGCGACATAACCCCGTAGGTCCATCTGGCGGTCAGGTCGCCGACACCAGCTGGTGAATGGGAAGGCTCTCACGAGAGAATGGTACTGGATCTGAGAGACCTAATTATGTATCTAAAATGATACACTTTCCGGATGCTCCGGATGTTAAACATTATACACACCGTGCGAACAGGAGATTGGTTCACGGCTGCGGATTTAAAGGATGCATACTTCCACATCCCTGTCGGGGTGGAGCATCATCGTTCCTACAGTTTGCATTCCGAGGTCGGGCATACGAGTTCAATGCCCTCCCATTCGGTCTGTCTCTAGCCCCACATGTGTTCACTCACTGCATGAGCGCGGTTCTATCACCGCTCAGGCTGAGGGGGCTGAGAGTTTTGCCATACCTAGACGATTGGTTGATATGCGCAAAATCGTATGGCTCACACACACAGCCGAGACGTTGGAACATGTTGCAAGGTTGGGCATCAACGTCAATTACGGCAAGAGCCAGCTGATTCCGATAAGGTCAATTGAATACATTGGTCTGCTGCTCGATTCAGAAAGCATTAAAGCATCACTGACACCCCGTCGCAAAATCACTATGCTCGACGTGGTATCTCAGTTCCGAGTGAATCGGTTCCTCGAAATGAGGACTTTTCAGAGGTTTATGAGCCCAATCTCGGCTGCCTCACCAGTTGTGCCTCTCGGACTCCTGACAGCCAGGCCACTTCAACGCTGGTTGAACGTCAAGTCGCTGCACCCCAGATGGGACCGTCATGCCCGAATCAGGGTAACGGGTCAATTTTGCCGGCTACTCCGCCCATAGCGACGAGTGAGTAGCCTGAAAGAAGAGGTCCGCATGGGGGTTATACCTTCACGACGCGTGGTTGTTATGACGGACGCTTCACTGAGCGGTTGGGGGGTTGCCTGCCAGCACCTCCCAGCTCAGGGGTTATGGTCCCGACAGCACCAGTCGGACAATATCAATGTGCTCGAACTCCAAGCAGTATTTCTAGCACTGAAACATGTCTTGCCCATAGTACGGGGTAAACATGTGATAGTGAGGTCGGACAACACCTCAGCAGTATATCACATAAATCATCAGGGCGGTTTAAAGTCCTGCCGATCGTTGGAAGTGACCCAGCGCCTGCTGACATGGGCACTTCCCAGACTTACCTCCCTACGTGCCATTTACCTACCAGGTATTTGGAACGGCACATCAGATGTACTATCTCGCCAGGAGATTCATCCTGGCGAATGGCTTCTCCACCCCGAGGTGGTGGAGGAGATATGGCGGCGCTTCGGTCGTGCTCAAACAGACCTGTTCGCCTCTCAAGAGGGATAGACGCGTTTCCACCCTTCGCTGATCAATGCGACTCTGCACAGGCTCAGCACATTCCAGAAAAACTGGAGAGAATGCTTTTGAGAGGGTTGTATGCAGAACACGCCATAATGAATTCAGCACGAGTGACAATTGTGAAATGCGATGTGTGCATTAGCCGAATTCTCACATTAAGAGGAGGAGGATTGTGGCACTGGGAATCCTAACCACGTGAGTTATCGCCCACGTTCCGCCCCCAGCGTGACGTGCAGTAACCCCAGTGACGTCCATGATTGGTCCTGAAAAAATTATTGGTCCAAACGACTATAATTTAAAAAAACTTGGCACATGGAGAGGCATTAGACGAAGGAAAAGCACCTATTGCGACTACATTTTCTTGTGGGAAAAATGTATTGACTTACCGCATTGCTGCCATTGAATTACATGGTAAATCGGAGTGAAAGACCTATACTGGAGCCAACCACAGTGGTGCTAGTGAGCAACAGCACTATGGCCACTCCCAGCCCAACCAGGAAGTGAGCTTCAAAACGAAAGCCCGGCTTTGGGCCTTGGTCAGGAGAAGAAACCCTGAAAGTGATCCATCCACAATTACTGCATATCTGGCAGCAGAGTGATGGTTTGATACCTCAGACCCTTGATGACTTACAACCATTTAGCCAACTATGTGTTCCATACTATACCAGTGTAATTTACAGATGAATCTGAAAATGATGTTATGGCTTTAGAAACTTCTGATAGTGTCATGGTTTTGCAGCTTGCCTTTCCATTTCTGCGAATACTCCCTCTCGGAACCGCTAGATGACGCTCCTGCCAGTTTTTTCTGCCGCCCGACTCTCATTAGGCTCATGTGTTTCAGGTGTGTGGCTGACTATATAAGCTCTCCGCTTCCGTACTTCCAGACTTTTGTGTCATTCTTGCCACGCTAAGCCAAGTATTCGGTATAGGACCTCGGAAGACTCTCACATTTGAAAGTAGTGCAGGAACTTCCATAGATTGGAGTTAGTGGGTTTAGTTCGTTAGGACTTCTTTTTCCCTTTTAACTTTCTCTCGTCTAATTTCCGTCCTCGGTTTTCCTGTCCTCTTGGAGGCAGTAACCTCTGTTTACCTTTATTCTGTCTTGCCTCTTTCTTTAGCTCATTTAAGTATTGTTGAGCTAGAGGTCTTTCGTTTCTGTTCTATATATCTGCTCGAGCCTGCGAGCCCTCTTTTCTTAGTTGTTTTGTGTTAGCTATACGCTGGGAGTTATTCCCTTTTGTGTTTATTTTTCTCTGTTCCGTTCACGGGTCTATTTCTCTCCCTTGCTCTTGTGGGGATTCCACGTTTAGTGGGTTACTTTTTGATTCCCTCACGGTCGCGTCTGGTCCTCCGATCCCTTCCCCCTCAAAGATAGGCTAATTGACATTATTTGAGTCAATTGGAGGTTTACCTGTGGATGTATTTTAAGGCTTACCTTCAAAATCAGTGCCTCTTTGCTTGACATCATGGGAAAATCTAAATAAATCAGCCAAGACCTCAGAAAGAAAATTGTGGACGTCCACAAGTCTGGTTCATCCTTCAGCAATTTCCAAACGCCTGAAGGTACCACGTTCGTCTGTACAAACAATAGTATGCAAGTATAAATACCATGGGACCACGCAGCCGTCATACCACTCAGGAAGGAGACGCATTCTGTCTCCTAGAGATGAACGTGCTTTGGTGCGAAAAATGCAAATCAATCCCAGAACAACAGGAAAGGACCTTGTGAAGATGCTGGAGGGAACAGGTACAAAAGTATCTATATCCACAGTAAAGTCCTGCATCGACATAACCTGAAAGGCTGCTCAGCAAGGAAGAAGCCACTACTCCAAAACCGCCATAAAAAAGCCAGACTACAGTTTGCAACTGCACATGGGGACAAAGATCTTACTTTTTGGAGAAATGTCCTCTGGTCTGATGAAACAAATATTGAACTGTTTGGCCATAATGACTATCGTTATTTTTGGAGGAAAAAGGGTAAGGCTTGCAAGCCGAAGAACACCATCCCAACCGTGAAGCACGGGGATGGCAGCATCATGTTGCGGGGGTGCTTTGCTGCAGGAGGGACTCGTGCACTTCATAATATAGATGGCATCATGAGGAAGGAATTATGTGGATATATTGAAGCAATATCTCAAGTCATCAGCCAGGAAGTTAAAGCTTGGTCGCAAATGGCTCTTCCAAATGGACAATGACCCAAAGCATACTTCCAAAGTTGTGGCAAAATGGCTTAAGGACAACAATGTCAAGGTATTGGAGTGGCCATCACAAAGTCCTGACCTCAATCCAATCAAAAATTTGTGGGCAGAACTGAAAAAGCATGTGCGCGCAAGGAGGCCTACAAACCTGACTCAGTTACACCAGTTCTGTCAGGAGGAATGGGCCAAAATTCCAGCAACTTATTGTGATAAGCTTGTGGAAGGCTACCTGAAACATTTGACCCAAGTTAAACAAATTAAAGGCAATGCTACCAAATACTAACAGAGTGTATGTAAACCTCTGACCCACTGGGAATATGATGAAATAAATAATTCTTTCTACTATTTCACATTCTTAAAATAAAGTTGTGATCCTAACTGACCTAAGACAGGGAATGTTTACTCGGATTAAATGTCAGGAATTGTGAAAAACTGAGTTTAAATGGATTTGGCTAAGGTGTATGTAAACTTTCGACTTCAACTGTAAATACAGTGAGCACCATAATTCACTGGACAGTGATACATTTTTTGTTATTTTGGTTCTGTACTCTTTGAGCTTGAAAGGATACCATGACAATGAGGTTGAAGTGCAGACTGTCAGCTTTAATTTGAGGGTATTTTCATCCATATCGGATGAACCGTTTAGAAATTATAGAACCTGTAGTACATAGTCCCCCCCATTTTCGGGCATCAAAAAATATTGGACAGTTTAACATAATGTAGAATAAAGAAATCATTTTTAATATTTGGTCGCATATCCTTTGCATGCCATGACTTCCTGATGTCCTGACGTATCAAATGAGCCTCAAACCATCACTCTGCTGCCAGATATGCAGTAGATATGGATGGATCATTTTAAGGGTTGTTTCTCCTGACAAATTGTCCTATTGAACTCTATGGAAAAATAAGTCAGGAGAAGAAACCCTTCAGGTTATGGCAGCAGAGTGATGTTTTAAGGCTTGTTTGATACATCAGACCCTTACAGCCAATTAGCCAACCATGTGTTCCATACTGTTCCAGTGTAATTTACAGCTAAATCTAGTCCCACCCCCCAATTCCCATAGAGATCCATTCAAATGCAGAGAGGTTATAGTATCGCTTGTAGGAGTACCAGAAAGTAAAATATCAAGAGTCTTTTGATATTGTAGGATCATCAGGAAGTCATGGCATGCAAAGGATATGCGACCAAATATTAAAAATTATTACTTTATTCTACATTGGCTGCAGTTAAGTGTAAGGGGGCAATTGTTCACTCAGGTTCCCTAAATCAATATTATATTTTGTCTAAGGATCTGAAAACATCCAGTGCGAGAAATATGCAACAATAGAGGAAATCAGGAAGGGGGCAAAAACTTTTTCACGGCACTGTATGTCGGTAGAAGATCTAGCTAACATTAATTTTAAAAAGTAAAAATTTGCAAGGCAGCTACAGTAGCCTATAGTTAAAGTATTTTGTTGGTAATGAGTACCAGACCATGTTGGCTTACTCTGACCTCTGTTTAGGCGAAGTATAATTTAAACAGTTAACAGTTAATACTGTTCAATTTCTTTACCTTTGCCATAAAACAGATGTTATTTAATGTGAAAAGAACATTCTTATTTGTGAAATCTAAAAGCATAACATGCGCATGTAGTTTTGTTGACAATGAACTTAACGGTAGGGTTCTGGCGGGCCTCCAACATAAGTCTAGCTACAGCGTGAAAGTCGTGGCTGAAATAAAAAGTATTATTTGTGATAAGACATGGCCAATTTTTTATATTTTAAGGTGTGACTATGAAAACCATTACAATATTGTTCATATGAGACCACAGTCTCTACAGCTCTCTCATCACCTCCAACAGTGTTCCCTCAGTGTGATTAATTTTCAGAAATATACATTTGCTGGATTTATTTTTCACGACTAGTGCCAGGCCTGTTAAAAGGATTGAAAGGGCTCCTCCTCTGGCCTCAGTTTGTGGACCAACACTGCCCTAAACTCACCTGAAAGACCTATCTATGACAAGCCTTTCCTTGCAGAGGCAGTCAGGGCCCAAAGAGGAACTGCAATATTTAGCAGTTTCAGAGACTTTAAATAACCGTGAAAATGGACCTCGCACAAATTTACGATTGCTTGTTGTGGCGTGCATCTGAGAGTGCCACCTGCTTTGTGCCATCTGTAATAATCTGAGAACAATGTGATGTGCAGTCATTCAACAGTGATGTGGCACAGACAAAGTTTAGCTGATTTCCTCGGCATACTTGCAAACATTTCCAAGCCACACAAGTGCTGTGGGATGCTGAGTGTCTAATAGAGGCCCAAATAAGTGGTGTCCAATCAAAAAATTCCAACGAATCTACAAAGCCCAATTATTGCACACCAACTTCTTATGCCTGCTCACTTTGCTGAAAATGCCATGTTATGCAACCTAATTTTTGGATTATCATAACTGAGCATAGCAGAGTGAATGTATTTACAGTGCCCCATACTACGAGTCGAATGACGTGTCTTTTCTTTCTCACAGACAAAGTTTGAAACTAGATCTACATTCTTATATTTTAAAAGTGTCTTTTTTAAAATGCATTTTTTAATGTTCTGTTCTGAAAGAAAGTTAGAGGTTGTGAAAAAACATCTTCCTCCCACATTACACATTTCTTCCTTGCAGAGGGAGTGTAGATTCCTCTGTCCACAGAGGAAAATTAATTGGCAGATGGTTTTAACAGCACGACACTTACGCCATTCAATTCTGAACCCAACTGAGTTCACCAATGAGTTTTAGCTATCGCGTCTGTCCTCCTCTACCCCTATTCACCTCAGAATAAAAGTGTGTAACATTGAAACAAAATCCTTATTTTTAAGGTAATGTCAAAAAATTATATTCTGACATAATATAAAATGCAAATAAAAGTTAAAAAATAAGTTAAAACGTAGAAGAGACAAAAATGTATTAAATGCATTTGTATTGTCTCTTATATATACTGTACGTATATATACTGTATACAGTATATGTATCTTTATTAATATTTAATCCTTTTATTCATTTTATATATAAATATATTTATTATATAAAATGTATTAAAAGATAGAGATGGGGTCACAGTATAGCTGCCAGTATAAGTGCCATGACACCCGCCTTATAGGGTTGAGAGTAGTGTTGCTTTAGTCAACGAAAATTATGACTAAATATCGTCGTCAACGAACCTTTATCACGTGACAAAAACGAGACTAGACGCAACGTAAATGCTGGTCATGTGACGATAACTATAATTAAATGTATAATGCAATATTGTTGACGAATAAAAACGAGACTAAATGTGGTTTACAAAATAAAAACTATGCTAAAATGTCTCTGCATTTTCGTTGACCAAAACGAGACGATACGGAATGTTATAACGTTATTTCGTCTCGTTATTATTATTATTTTGCAGTATTTGTTTCCTGTGTCTCACTTCAGGGGCTGCATCAGGTCGCACTGCGCAGACGCAGGCGACGTCACTTCCTCAATCCCCACTCGCGGGATTATTTAGAAAATGCATCTGCGGTGGGATAGCGTTAACAACAATTTAAGAAACAAAGTTAAGTCTGACAGAGAAAGGGACCGATGGCCGGCCAGCCGGGGTTCGTCTTTGGGAGAAAAAGAAGAAACGACATTTGGACACACTTTCATTACATAGAAGTGGAAAAGAAAACGGAATGTGTTGTGGAAAAAGATGGGGAGAAATGCGGCCACAAAATCACCGGAAAAAACACCACGAATCTTAAGAGACATCTCAAGGCATTCCATAATGAAATTGAGGTAAGTCAAGACATTAACGTAACGTTACTTTCTATTTTAGAAAGCTCATGCCAACTCATGAGGCTGTGGTTAACGTTAATGTGTCACATTTTAACGTTAGCCACTGGAGACTGAGACAAACGTGTGTGACTAGTGTGTGTGTGTATTTGTTTGTGAGAGAGAGTGTAAAGTAGGTTAACGTGTGTGACGTGACAGTTTTTTTTTTGTTTGTGACAACCAGTCCTAAAATAACACATCCAGGAGGTTACAGTTTATGTAGTTGCTATTGAGACTGCTGGTTATTTGGTTCAGTAGTTGGCATAATTCAGTACTGTCTGTTCTTTTCTGTCAACGAATTCCACTGTATGCAGCCAGTGCTTCCCATCCCATTATATCTCCCTAAGGTCCAAACCATTTGTAGTGTTATATCTTTTAATAGTTTTTATGATGCCAAATCTGACTTCAGTTTACAAGCAATACAAATCAGACACACACATTTTATTTGCACTTTTTTTTATGTTATTGTAGCTCGAGCATTCAAGCACCTTGTTTCTCTTTGTTAAACTTGAATGTATTCATTTTTTTCTGGCATTATCATGTGATGTGATGCTATTTAATTTATTTATTTAATTTAAATTTATGTGTGTGTACTTCTAACATGTTTGGTTGGTAAAATAAATATGTTGTAAATTCAAATCAGAGCGTCTTCCGTGTCTGGAATGTATTCTTGAGTCTATAAGATAATAATAATAATAATAATAAGATAACCTTGTTTGAATTGTGAAAAAAGATGATTTTGGTTTTGTTTATACTACTAGCTACTTATACTATATTGACTTGGTTAAATAGAATTGCATTACTAAAAAGAGACTAAAATACAATTTTCATTGACTAAAACTAGACTAAAATGTCATCAGTTTTCGTCGACTAAAACTAGACGAAAATAGTCATGGATAATTCTGACTAAAATAAGACTAAAATGCTCAGACTTTTAGTCGACTGAAACTTGACTAGACTAAAAAGAGTATGAATGTGACTAAAACTAATAAAAACTAAAATGACAGCTTGACAGAAAGACTAGACTAAAACTAAAATTAAAACAGGCCGCCAAAAACAACACTAGTTGAGAGTCAGTTGCTCTGTACCACATGATCTCCTGTTAAAAACTTAAAAAGTAAACTGAATTATTGTGGTTTTAATTAAGTATTACAAACTATTTTGCCATACATTTTTTATTTTGTTTAATTCCTGAAAGTATTCAAGTTGCTTATTTGGCAGGTGTCTGCTACACAGGTTTTGTATCTCTGTATACCAAGAGACTTGGGGCCCTATCTTACACCCGGCGCAAAGCGGCGCTAACCCAAACGCAAGTGTCATTGCTATCTTACACCCGGCGCTAGGTCCATAATAACGCCTAACGCTTACGTCCTTTAACTAGCATGCATTCTTGTGCCATCACAAGTGAACTGGGCGTGTTGGTCTTAAGATGAGGAGTGGCCAGGATTCTTTTTGGCGTAGAAAGCGCTTGCGCTAGAACCACCACAAACCTGGTCTAAAGTCATGTCGCAGTTGTTTACATGTTATTTTAACGGCGCATATAAGTGCGTCTACATAGGCGTGTGCACAACGCGCATACCCTCCTGTCTGTTACACACAGGGGCGTGCACAAGCATGACTAAAATATCTAGATCACAATGTGAAATAGTATTATTGTGTAGGCTATATCAAAAATGCATAATAATAAAAGGTTCCATAGGTCCACATACCTTTCCCTCAGCGAAGGGAAACGATGCCACATTACATTGCTCCTAATGCGCGAATTGTCATTTGCACCTAATGCGTGAATTGTCATTCAATGGAAAACTCGCGTACTGCAATAGACGGACATTTGCGTTCTGAAAATGCGCTTCAGATGTCATTACAATACAGCTCTGTTTATCTAGGAAACAGCCTGTAAGTAAATAGAATGGTTTGTGACTGAAAAAAGTTCAAAACCTTGTCCAGTGAATATTGCTTTTATTGTTTTTCAAATAGCCTAGGCTACAGCGGACTCGCTGTGCATAATGTTTTTTAGATAGACTATGGTTATGGCATCATGTTAACTGAATTGTAGGCTAACCTTAGCTATTCTTCGTCCTTCATATTTTTTTAAATTACAGTGACAAGGTTTCCATACCCTCAGCTTATTAAAACCCCGCTGATTTCACCTGTAATTCCATAACTTGAACAAAAGATTTTAAAGAGAACTAAGCGTCTAATTAGAAACAAAATTTGCAGCACGTTACACAATTAATTTACAATTAATTTTAATTCCATTATCTGCATGTTCGCTTTACATGAGCAGGTCTGTTTCCCCTGCTGTACATCGCACTTGTCATGGTCTTCCTGGGAAAGTGAATCGTTTTAAAGTATTACGCTACCAGTTAAACAGGTTGGTCACATTTCCATAAGCAGGACATTATAAAACAAGGGAAAATATGCTGAACCTATGGGTTGCCAACCTGACAGATTTGTTGTATTTAGTGTCATCATTAAGGCAAAATAACGTTAGTTATGTTATTAATCAAAATTAGAATGCAGGTAGCCTAATGAACTTCGGATGAAGCTTGAACATGAGTTCATTGCATAATCAAACGAAATTTGTTAAACAAGCAGGCTAACTTGGCGTTTTCTAAGGTGAGAAGGAAGCAATTGGTGGCTTATTCTCAGCTGTTGCAGGTACTTTTAACGAAATTTAACAGCATATATTTCGTAAACAGCACTGTCAGGAATTACCGGGAACTCATAATACTACTACTGCTGCTGCTGCTACTGATCCATATAGCCGATTCCTTGATCGCACTAAACACGCACGAGCATGTCTGTTTCGCCATCATAAGCAATCCGCCAAGGTGGAAAAGCAGGCTTTTAAAGGGAATGGGATATGACATTTTGATTGGTTTATTGCATGTCACGCCCAAGACACACCTATAATTAATGAAGAGACTAGGTTCAGCCCAGTTGCACCTTGCGCCGTGCTTAGCGCCCAAAAAACACGCCGTTAAAATAGCAAAAGTAGACTTGGACACGCCCTAAATGGACTTAGCGCCATGCGCTTAGACTAAGCGCCAAGATTGCCAAGATAGGGCCCTTGGTCGTTTCCACTTTCAGAATGGCCAGTAGATGGCAGTATTAGAACAGAACAAACAAGAAAAACAGTATGATTTTAAATCAAACTAAAATTCTAAATATATTGATATCACACCAGTCAGTGACCTTTAATTTCTACCGCAAGGCCCTCATAAATTTCCCTTATGTGCTTTGAGTTTAGAAAATGTAATAAATTCTTAAAAGAAAGGCAGTACTATTTAACTCACAATCATTGCCTAGGTGACCTTAAGTGAACTGGAGGGCTTTATGATGCCCCTTTCATTCCTGCTGGTACTGCAAAGCCCCATGTCTCACCTGCTGAACCATTCCAGGATAAGGACACATATCATCTGAACTTAATTAAAAAAATTCCACTTCCGTTTTTAACTTAGTTTTTTTAAACAGTGCTAACAGAAAATGTCCGTCTTTAAAACAAAACGAAAACATGCAGCATAAATGTCTTCCACATAAAGCAAGATCAGGGTGCATGTAAACCCCTGGGGTCTTCAGGCAGCCTATACTCAACACCTCCACAGCCTCTTTTCTCTTTGATTATTGTAAGATACAGGATTTTCCCTGGTGACTTTTCAAAGGGGTGGAATTTACTGAGGATTTACCCTGAAGCACACCGGTTTTGCTCTCATTGAGGCCATGGCTGTCTGAGGTCACAACAGCAGTGAGACACCCCCAGCCGAACCCTCTCCACCTCTGTTCTCTCATCTGCCGATGCAAGAAGACCCTGGCTCAAACTGACCTCTCTCCTGGACCAGGAACGTCTGGATACAGAATTGGGCAACCCCTCCAATAGCATTTTATGTGATTACCATCAATCCAAAGCCCTGACATTGCTATAAATGTAAATGCGGGAGTAGTTTTTATGCTACTGAACTGGTTTTGTACGTGTGTATGATTTTGTATTTTTTTATGATTCAGAAGTTACAGCTTGTCTGCAACAACATCAGAGTAATCACAGACTGGGAAATATCTGTTTTCTGTTCTGAGGATTAATAGTTGCTTTCTTAATGGAGAGAGAATAGTTTATTATTGGTTATGGTCTCCCATATAAGAGGTCTTTCATCTTTTACTGCAGGCCAATTGCCTCCAGGGGGTTGGTCTGTATCCTGGATTGGGCTGCTTAAAAACATTTCTTCTTCATCACATGATTTAATAGTGTCTTCTTTTGCTTGTATTATTCCAATCAAAACTGAGTTGAGGCATGCCACATCCTGCATCGATATGCATGTACTTGCCACCAGGTGGCAGAGTACCCACTAAAAACATCAATGAAAAATTAATCTGCAATCTCTCGTTGACATCCTCATGCACTGCACTTGGTGAAGGAGTTGTGTGACAAAAACAATGAAGGTAATGTACTTTGCACAAGCTCCCTCCCGTTAGCTTGACAAAGATGATCCTCAGGTCCAGATCAATATTGCACAATATATTTGGTGCCAAAAATGAGACGTTGGTGATTCAAGTCCCAAGCCATTTTTTAAAGAAATTATTGGCCTTTTCTGTTTTCTCTGAGAGGTTGGCCCAAAAACAAGATCCTGCTGGGCTGTTATTGCAGCTAGCACAATGAGATGTTGAAATCTTGACAGTGCAGCTGAAAGTATTTTCACCTGCCACCTGTCTGGGAATGGCTGGTATTCGTTGGTTTCTGGGGAAAGTCAGATATTGATTGTAAACATGTACGCATGGAGGACATTAACTTCTCTGCATCAGCATTAAAATAATGAATTGTTTCATTCTTTCTTTTTTATAACCTTGTTATTGGCAGCAACAAGGGCAAGAGAGAGGCTTCAGGAACCGGTCAGGTGGCATTAAATTAATCATCGGTCATGTTTTAGGGTGGATTTTTTTGATCATTACATCATCTGGACGGCTCATTGCGTTCACTAAGCCCACCATAGCAGCCGGCACGACTTCAGTAGATTGGAGAGTCTGCACAAATTTCTTTTGCCCGGTCTGACACCCTCAAAAATGACCACAGATTGAAAAAGAACAGATTGGTG
This sequence comes from Synaphobranchus kaupii, assembly GCA_029718625.1. Lineage (NCBI taxonomy): Eukaryota > Metazoa > Chordata > Actinopteri > Anguilliformes > Synaphobranchidae > Synaphobranchus > Synaphobranchus kaupii. The sequence continues at coordinate 36,467,895 of CM056382.1, forward strand.
GGATAACATCACAGCATCCGCAACCAAAGATAGCTCTGCCTGTTCTGGGGTGCATGAAGCCTCACATTTATTGACTGAAATGGAAAAGCTGTATTCAAACCTGCTCTTTTTTTCCTAGGAGGCTGAGTAATAGTCGTTCATTGTCCAGTCATGTAATTTAGTATAATTCTCCATAATCAGAAGATGTGTTTCCTCTTGCTCGCTTTATCACACATATCCTATGAGATCAAAAAGCATGATGAAATGAAAAGTATGCCACTTTTCATAATGGCCAAATAAACAGTCACAAGAAGTATATTAGTTATCTGGAAGAGCCATTGTGTGGATGAGTAGTAACATGTCGTGAAAGGTTGACAAACCCAGGACTACCTGCTCACTAAGACTCAAACAGGATATGCCTGAAAGAGAAGACCCAATGCATGCTTTTAAAAAAAAACCTTCTCGCTTTTTTGATAACCACTTGAAAAAAGGAAAAATATATATTTTTTTGTTTTTTTAATCAAATCAAATACCTTTGTTTTATTGTACACCACATATCTATAGTGTTATCGTAAGTTGTTTATGGGTAACTTCCATGTTTTGAAACTCAGCGGGCATGTGAAAATAGCTATAGCCTTGAGAGAAAATAGCTATGTTTAATGATAGCAAATAGCCTTGTAATTGTTGACTTATTGCACATACCACATACCTTTGGCATAATCTCCTGCCATACAATTATTAAGAGCAAATTCTGTGAAAGCACACGTGCTGTGTTTCGAGCCGAGAAGATATTGTAAGTGAAAAAATCCTTTTTCCAATTAAGTAAATGTGCCAGATTTCACATGCCGCAAAGAAAAATTATGTATTTGTTGTCTGTGACAGGATATCAGTTATGCAATTTTTCTGGATGTATTTCAAGAGCCTGTGCGGCATGGTTATTAGGAGGAGCTTGTGATAATTATTTGTGCACTGTTCCTTGACAGTAACAACAATGTACATAAAAGCAAACACACAAAATGCATTGAGACACTTTGAATGCTGCGATCCTTTTATTTTCTTTGCAGAATCCAACAGTTGAACCTAACCTTACAAATTCTAAAGTCATTGCCTCAAGTGACGGAGAAAAAATACATTTACGCCGTGGTATCTGAATGGAACTAGCGCCATGAGAACCAAATTGAATGGTGTCATCACATTGTCTGGAGTGAGCGAGTGAGCAATAACATTAAATCACCTATGTTGTCGACAGAGGCAAAAAGGGTAGGAGGAACTTCCCCGGATGTAAACAGTAAGCAAATTAGCTGCTGACAGTTCCCCCAGAATAAAGTTTAATTAATTACTTTCAAGTGTCTGAAACACTTTTATGAACATTACATAAGCAATATATTTTATGTTGAAATAAATGAAAATACATATAGAGGGGTGCCAAATTAAAGGAAAAAGCCCTACAGTGAGGGGACCCGGTGGCTCTGTTATGCTATAGGGGGCATTTTCCTGTCATAGTTTGGGGGGAAGGGTCACTGCAAATCAATACAAAGTTATTCTGAGTTATCACATTTATTCTACGATGAAACATTTCTATCCTGATGGGAGTGGTTTCTTGCAGGATGACAATGCCCCAATCCACAGGGGACGAGGGGTCACTGAATGGTTTGTTGAGTATGAAAATGATGCGAATCATATGCTATGGCCTTCGCAGTCACCAGATCTCAACCCAATTGAACACCTATGGGAGATTTTGGACCGACGTGTTAGACAGCGCTCTCCACCACAATCATCAAAACACCAAATGAGGGAATATCCTTTTGGTGTTCCATCCCTCCAGTAGAGTTCCAGAGACTAGAATCTACGCTAGACTAGTGGTAGAATCTATGCCAAGGCGCATTGAAGCTGTTCTGGCAGTTTGTGTTGGCCCAACACCTTACTAAGACACTTTTGGTTTTTCCCTTAATTTGTCACCCGTCTGTACATCCACAATGCATTTCGGCATTTAGCATACACTCTTGTCCTGAGCGCCTTACGTAGCTTCCATTATTATTTAAAATATACATACAAACCAATTATACAGCTGGATATTTACTAATGTAGATATTTAATGATGATACTTACCATGTAAGATGAGTGTAAGTATGTTGAGTTTCCTTGGCTGCATTCATCTCGAACCCCCGCCACCCCCCCCCCCCCCCCCCCCCCCCCCATCATATTGTTAACCCCACCTTCAACAATTTGCCAGGAGACTTTTTCTCCATGTTTGATCCCCTGACTTCTGAAATGATTCAGAAGTTACAGCTTGTGAGATTGTTTCCCCACTAAATCTTCAAATCTGATTGATGCTAATTTTAGCCATAGTTATGAAACTATATTTCATTAGCTACTAGCATCACTAACTGAAATGGTAGCTTTATTTGTTCATTTCAATATATTAGTGTGCTGTATTGTGCTACCTCATTCTGTTCCGGTAAACAATCATTATAAAGATGTCCCAAGTTACTTTTTGTCCTTAATTTTTGTTGAAAAAGTGTGACAGCAGTTTTCAACAAAATTTATTTTCTCGACCCAATCATGGAGCAAATGGATAATTATCAGCAACTGGGGGAAGCCAAGTGACTGAAATCCAGTTTTTCCAAATTTGAACCCATTTTTATGTGAATGTCTTACAAGAGTATTGGAATAGTGAGGGGGCAATGCTCAATGTTTAAGCCCAGACAGAGGCGGAAGATATCATTTAAAGTGATTATTTTATGCATTTTAACATTTCCATCCACGAAAGAAAATGTTCACACCTCCACAGCACTTTGTAGAACTCCATGTGACCGGTGATGTCACATTTTATGCACGTTGACATATAGCATTCATCTGTGGAAGTGTATCTTCCATTTCCAGCTCTCCGTAGAGACTGCACGCAAATCCAATTCCCTGTCAGCGTTGATGTGTGGCCGTCCATCTCTCCGCATGAATATGGATTGATCCCCTTCTCCAGAGGCTGATATATTTGCGGTGTGTAGCACAGCAAACATTTCGTTCAGCTGGAAAACGAAAAAGTGCTGGGAATGTAATATCTGTGGGATGTAATGTAAGGCAGGAGTGTTTGTCTTATGGCATACTTGGTGTGAGCCTATGGCTATTGCTGTGCATGGTACTTCCATCTTTTCACAAATCATGATTGTGAAATGGTACTGTTGTGTACTGCAATGACCAGGTGGCAGTCCAGGGTAAATACTTGATGTTGGAATTGCCCATGGTTGTTAAAAAATGCATATCACTTTTAGCGATCCACTTTTCAATAAGAATATTTGCACTGGCTAATCATACGTTAAATAATGCTCTTAAATCATACATTAAATTCATGCTGCCCCTGTATGCCTCCCCCCACCATTTTTCTCCCCAACTTGTAATGCTCAATAATATATAGCTGTACTCTTGACATTTGTGCATAGGTATATATCAAATTATCTAGAATCCATTACATAATGTAATTAAAAACACTCTGGGGACCTCAATGAATACAGTCACATGTTCAGGATAAAACGGGTGAAATACATAATACAACAAAATTGTTACATGAGGTTATTTAGTGAAATCTTGTGAACCGTTTTATTTTTGTGAACTGTTGGATTTTTTGATTCCATGTTGAGGAATGCTAGATGGAATCAACACACACACACACACACACACACACACACACACACACACACACACACACACACACACACACACACACACACACACACACACACACACACACACACACACACACACACACACACACACACACACACAGGTGTCAAATATCAGCCTGCATCACTGGTCCCCATTGCTCGCCAGACTGTTTGTTAGAGGCGTCAGGTTTTGAGTAAACATGTTGGGGGGCTGAGGGGTGTGGATGGTGGAGATGTTTAGCACAACAGAGCTCTCCCCTATGCCATTCACTGCGGCACCTGGGCTGGTGCATCGGTAAACACCAGCAGACTGCCGTTAACACTGGGCCAATTTTGTTGCAGGTGAGTGAGTTTTGAGCTCTCAGGCACTATGTGCTTTGAGTCCAGTGGAGCTGCATATTTCACAACTGCTACTACAGGGCTTAACTGATAGGAGGCACCAAGAGATGGACCGAGGGTATCGAGAGGAGTGCCAAGGGATACACCTCGCTCATTACAACAAACTTGCCAGCGATTCATTTCGACTGCTTTCCTTGTGGGAGGTTAGAATGTGGAGAAAATACTTTTTTCTTTTCAAATAAATACACGTTATATATATATATACATATATATATATATGTCTTTCTTTATTCAAAGATGGAAGTATGAGTATTAGTGATAAAGAAACCCTGTATTTTGTGTACGCATCACAGGGCATACAGCAGCACTTTAGATGTGATGCTCTTTTACCACTTGTGCCTTTTTGTATTGTCTTATCTGCCTTACTGCAGCATTTCAGGCTTATTTGCACTACAAACACATACTTGTGCTCGTTGCTATGGCGACATAGTCATTTGTCATACATCTGACTTGCAATATGAATCGGCTTCATGCCCATGTTTGTATACAAGGACATTTCATACTACCCACTTGCACAAACACAGAGAAGAGCAGAGAATTCCATACAAATGAGCAAAACCAAATCACATAAGCAAGGGACAAGATGAAAAGACTGGTGCACAGACCTTTCAAAAGCAAATGCAGTGACTTATAAAATTTAAAGCATTTATGAAAACAATAAATTATTTTTCATTTCATATGAAGTGAAATAATGTAGTGTTTTCCCCTGCATTTATTGGATAGCTGCTTACTAAAACGTGACCTGAATTCCTTATGCTTAATCTTACTTATTTAATTCAATCTGAAAACAACTGCTGTAAAGAGTTTATTTTCTATATTCACATTAATATTTTGAGCCCAGTAATGATTTGAAGAAAAAAAAAAAGTTAAAATTTTGTTTCAAATCACATTACATTACATTACAATTATTTGGCAGACGCTTTTATCCAAAGCGATGTACAATAAGTGCATATTGAAGGTCACTGACGCGACTACAAAGCAGATCTGACAAAGCAGCAAAACTTTCTCACAGCGTAGGAGCTATCCCTAGTACTGAACATGAATAGTACACACAGTCAGCTATACATTCTGAACTATAAAATAACCAATAAAAAAACAAGAAAAAAAACACAAGTTAAATAGAAAGCAAGCAAAAAACAGGAAGCAAGTACTACAGAATGGCCCTATATAGGTAGTTTAGTCGAGGTGGGTGGGTTTTCAGACCACAACGGAAAACAGACAGTGTTTCAGCTTTGGTTGCTGCTGAGTAATTAAGCAATAACAGGCAGCAGGTTACAAATACTGGTGATATACTTAAAAACAAGTGGTCAGAGTTCATCTGGGCATACACACAAAATGGAAGTCAATACAAACTATATCAAGCTGAATATAAAAGCCAACTGAATATAAGGATGAAAAACCAAACCGCCAAAAAAGATATTTGAATCACTGCACCATTATGCTAGCATTAATTCTGGATGAGAAGGAATGGATGGATGATTGACACAGAACATGAACTGTGAGACAAAGGAAATTCAGAGCATTAATAATTAAATGGCAGAAAATCATTGAGAGTCACTCTGCTCTATGCAAGCTCAGCTGTCAATCAAGGTCTGAGACATGGGAAATGGCTGTCAGAGAAAGCAGATTCAAGTACTTGCATGTACACAGTTAATCCAAGTTTGTCTAGAAGTCCCAATGAAAACCTTCTTAGGATGGCTACATTTTCCTTATCTGAAAGCTGTAAGAAAACTAGCAAAACTAATTTGCAAATGATAAAAAGTGAATTATTGCTTGACTGGCTGTAAAATAACCACATCAGGCAACTTACAAGTCAATGAAATCATCAGACATTGTATTGTATAACTAAATACACTTTTATTTTGTTGCTCTATTGTCCCAGAGTGTGTGCACTGTAAAATCATACAGTGTTACCTGATAAGACTCAGGTGTCCACAAACCACAGATTAGCAATGGATAATGGATTGAACTGCTACATTAAAGTATGGATTAACATACTTTAGACAGCTTTAAATGGCGTAATTGTGAATGTCCGATTTATAGTCAAACTGTACATCAGACGTGGAAGTGAGTCCCTCAGTAAACTTTAACCATTTATATGTTTCAGGCTTGATAAGGTTAACTTTCTGTTTATACCATTTATGTATTTGTTTCTTACTTCAGTAAAAATAGGACTAATTATGCTCAGGGATAAGGCCCATCTTGATATTTCAACTGATAATGTGTATTTTTGTTAAAATGACACTTAAGCCAAAATCCCAGCTAGCTTTTCAATCCCTCAAGACACTGAGAAAACCAGATGTAGAACCGTTTTTTGCACATTTCATAGACACAAAGTTGTTTGGCCAGTTTGTTGATGTTGGTGGTGGCACCCTTACGCCCTCAACTCAACCAGGTCACTCTTACACCCCCAACTCAAACAGTTGGCACTCCTTTATAAAGGTTTATAAACGGTTTACCCCTGCATACACCCTTACAATTCCATGTAAAAACACAGTGCTTTGTCTGTAATTGTGTTTCAGTTGTAGTGGAAATTGTTTTGCTTGCTGTTGCATTTGTTATTGTAAAATGAACAGACATGGATGCAGACAATGCAGTGATGCTGTACAGGTATGAGGTTTGTATGACAGAACTAATGAAGAACACAACTGAATATGTCCTTGGGCAACACACCCTGCTCTGAGAACTATAAATGACTGATCTCCTGAGATTAACTGATATTCAAGGTGACCTGGATAGGAAACAAATAATATGAAATATGGTACATTTATCTATGCTTCTTTTTTTTGGAAAATGAAAAGGGCATTACGCCTGTAAGCCATTTAAAAAGACCCAAATAACTACAGAGAAGCATTAAAATCTGTATGCATTTTATCCATCTTCCTGGACCCCTACAGGTGATACTTGGCACTCCATCTGAACTGAATCCTCCTTTCATATTAGTGCAATGTTAGCATTGTGAGAAAACATCCCTGGCAACAGAAAGTATTGCATTTCTCTTCTCTCTCCCTCATAACAACAGAGGAAAGTTCCTGCAGCACTTTCTATGGGGGTTTGGCTCCCAGGAGAGCTCCAGAAAATTAGCCCTGCGTTGAGGGGGATTGGGATTATTTTCTCGCAGATGGCATATTCACAAAAACTTTGTCTGCTTCACCACATTTCTCAACATTTCTTGGCAAAACATTATTTACATAACTATGAAAACAGAAACACAGAAAAAACACCCACTGAGCTTGAAGTGGCTACTTCCGCCTGGAGACAAAGGCAAACCTGCAGTAATATCGGGCTGGCGGCACATTGCAGGAGAGAAAATGTATCTTTCACAAGACAATTCTTTACAAAGGTTGCATTGTGTCTATCAAACACGCTTTACCTAAAAAAGATCAATCATGAAGAAACAGCTTCAGAGCAGTCTTTCCATTCACCATTCACTACACAGCGTTTTCTTTGGACATAAAGTAAGTTTAGACATGTTTCAGCTGCAGCCATCAGCCTCAGTGATAAACGTAAGATCGCAACTTTCTATTCAGGCCTTTTGGGAAGTTCCCCTCTGTCGGCTCTCGCAGAAACCTGGGTGTTACTTTCCTGTGGAGGAAGAGCTGCCTAGCCTGAGGGCTTCTGAAAGGAAACCTTACAGGTGTCAACCACACTATATGAGTTGGGGAGAATTCTATACCATTTCCCTTTGTCCCTGGAAAAGGCAGGATTTGGCAGAAGACAGCGTGAGATTTTCCCATTCTCCCTCTGCTCATCCTGAAAGTCCCATTGACACAATGGGTAACAGGATACCCCCAATTGTGTGCTGGGAATATTGAGTCAAGTGAATCATCATGTGGTGAGTTCATGCAACTGAATCCACTACCTAATAATAGCCTAATAGCCTAATAATAGCCTAATAGAACTGTAAAACTAGAATTTCTGTGACCCATACAATCTTCCTGTCCTTCTAAATTTAAATTTTTTTTAACAATGAATGAAGTACTTTGATTGAGGCCAACAACATGTCATCTTAAAATTATAGCAAATATGCACCAGCTTACAAGCCTTGAATTTGACTGCATCTCAGAAAAGCATTGGAATACTGAATGCTGAGGGTAGAGTACAAGCTATCTGCTCAGGGTGGAGTACTAACTCGTTGTTGAGGATAAGGTTGTAAAGTCCGGGTAAATTTCAGTTTTTAAGGAATTTTGAGGTCATTTTGGATCAAGCAACTTGACTTGCTTAGCCTAGGCTAATTATTTATCTCAACCACAGCTAGTTTCATCTTCAGAAAGAGACTAAGTACTTCAGAAAGGTGAATCTGGGCAATCCTCCTCAGATTCAATTTGCGTGGTGTCATCTTTGATGGGCTCAAAGAGTTTCAAGATTGACTGAATAGCCACAAGCTTCTCAACTATTTCATTTGTCAGCCTGTTGCACACTCAGGCTATATGTTCCACCAAACAGGGACCAGTTCCTTTCTGATGCAGCTGATGTTGGAGGGATCTGGAGAATAATTGAAGCAACAGGGGACATGGTTTCACACTTCCACCACGTTGATGCCTTGATGTGTTTGGCCGCCTCCCAGATGGCATCAGCACTCCACGGCCCTTCCTTATTGGAAAATCTAGCCAAACTTATAAGAACTGATCTAGATGAAGGTGTTGTGCAATGCCAATGATTGTACCTATGTCGCAGAAACCTGCTCTCCGGGAAGGACCTGGGCCTGTTCAGCTCATTTTGTTTGTTTATTGTTTTTTTCAAATTTTTGTTTTATTAGCTTTGCTTAAGCATGAGATTGTTACAATGAGTGGTGATTTTCCCTGGACAATTTCCGAAAATCACCAAAAGTTACCTGGAAAAGTCCCTCCATTTGCAACCAAAGTTGAGGGTAGAGTGTAAATTATCTGCTCAGGGTGGAGTATTAACTGTTTGAGGTGAGGGTAGAGTATAAACTATCCGCTCAGGGTGGAGTATTAACTGTTTGAGGTGAGGGTAGAGTATAAACTATCCGCTCAGGGTGGAGTATTAACTGTTTGAGGTGAGGGTAGAGCGTAAACTATCTTCTCAGAGTGGAGTATTAACCGTTTGTGCTGAGGGTAGAGTATAAACTATCTGCTCAGAGTGGAGTATTAACCGTTTGTGCTGAGGGTAAAGTATAAACTATCTTCTGAGAGTGGAGTATTAACCGTTTGTGCTGAGGGTAGAGCATAAACTATCTGCTTAGAGTGGAGTATTCACTGTTTGTACTGAGAGAAGAGTATAAACTATCTTTTCTCGGGGTGGTGTATTAACTGTTTGTGCTGAGGGTAAAGTATAAACTATCTTCTCAGAGTGGAGTATTAACCGTTTGTGCTTAGCATAAACTGCCAGTACTTTGAGTGGAGTATTAACTGCTCAGCATTTCTAAACTGTGAAATAAACAGTTTATCGTTCTGACACTCATCTATCACTCATTCTTTACACAAGAGCTACACACCACACTGAATTATTTACTCATCAATCATTTATTTGCGATGCAGACATCCCATTAGTAGGATGACCTACATAGCTAACATTTTCCACACTGTTCCTCCCTGCTGTTGGATATTTCATTTGGAATCTGGGCTAAGCTACTTTTCAGGGGCACTGAAGCAGTTCCCTGCCCTGGCCTAAAACCTGTAACCTCCTCCCCTGGCCAGTAGGACACACTACCAGCTACAAACCAAATCTAACATAGCTAACAGTGGAGCTGCACACATCATAAAATGCATTTCCCCTCTGTAAGTTCTCCAACCCTTGGACACGGTACTTATAATTTTCTAATCAAATGTTGTAGCTAGCAGTTGCGACAATGCACTGGACAAGGAGGAAGTCCTCACAGCCCTCTGCCTATTTTGCACGCTCCAGTACACCACAAACAGGATGGCTGCTTGTGTAGGTTTCCCTTCCCTTCCTCCCCATATTGGCAGCACTGGAGACTGCTGTTACACTAGACAGGTTACAGTTATAATGGTGTTTACGATGAGTAAAAATACCGTTTGGGCCACTGCATGAAAATGCAAATACCTGGCGGCAAACTAAACGGGTTAGCGCAACGGTAATCTCCTTCCAGTGTGCCGCCTCAGAAAATGGCTTCTGGGGTGCCCGCTGGTGGTCCTGTTCTTGCCAAACCCGTTTGGCAGCTATGTCTATTCCGCACGACTGATTTCTGAGGACGGCATGGTCGTGATGAGTGCTAGCCTCTGCGCTGGCGCTGCTGTCCCTTTAAGAGATGGTGGAAAGGCACAAGCGCGTACCCCTTCCCGTTGGCGATCATCAAAAAGCCTTCTGAAAACGTACTTCTTTAGGATGGCTTTTAGTTGATTATATCCTATTTTAGTTTTTACTTGTCTTTTGCTTTTACTTGTTTTATAAATATACATTGTCTTGTATTTCATTGTGTTTTATTGCATTTTGTTTTATCCCATTTCATTATTATTATTTTTGTGTTTTTATTAATTTTATATTGTTTTTTTTTTTCCAAAATCAAGATTTTTATTATTTTTATTTTATTTATTTATTCATTTATTTTATTTTATCTTCAGATTTGTTTTATTCCCTGTTATATTGTCTTTTATTTCATTGTGTTTTATTGTTATATTAATGTTATATTGTTTTATCCAATATTTTCCTGTTTTAACTGTTTATTATTATTTCCGTAGTGTGAAGCACTTTGGGCTGCTACTTGTTGTATGAAAGGTGCTATATAAATAAAGTCTATTATTATTATTATTATTATTATTATTATTTGCCTTGGACTGCACCCGGGCGTGCCGAGCGCAGGTCCCAGCCGCTAGCATTCCAGCCTTGTTCCCACTCACGCTTTCAAACCGCTACCTGCCAAACAGGTACGCGGGGAGCTCCCAGCCAGATCCTGACAATCTCCTTTTCCCGTGAAGTCCCTGTCATGCCCTTCCCATGCCACCGTTTCCCCAAACAGGCATGTTTTTTTAAAGGAGCACTCTTTCGAGATGGATCGGAGGAGATTGCATATGCTGTGTAACTGTGGTGTCACCTTTTGTTTCATCATTCTGGGGAATGGATGCTAAAGAGTTGTCAGTCATCTCTAATGAGGCAGATCAATGTAGAGTCTGTGGGGTTTAATGGACTGTCAAAGCTGGAGGCAGATCAGGAAGGTACATGTGGAAATATTCCACCTATGTGTTCATGCTTGGCATTTGGGGGGGAGCGGGAGGGTTCCAGTGAAACTGGACTGTCACAGATGACAGAGGGGCCTTCTATAGTCTATGGTGGTGTTCATCTATGACAGGTGGCACAGTGGCGACAATGTGAAGTCAAAGTTAGCTCCTGTGCCTGTGAAGGAACCGCCACTTCCTACTCCTCACTCGTGTCCAGACCTGCCCCCAACCCCGCCTCCTCAACCCCCCCCCCCCCCCACAACCCGCGGCCCCCTCAACAAAACAAGCCGGGCCGGATTTAGAGAAGAGAGGAGCATTGTGAGTCAGGCTCATTCCCAGCTCTGTGGTTTCCCTGCATTAAGCCGTAATCCATCTGGGCCGGGCAGAGAGAATGCCCTGTAAGTCCTGAGAAAAGAGGGCCCCACCCATTCATCCAACAGTCACCCTCACCAAAGTTCTGACAAAGCCCAGGTGCTCACTCGCGACAAATTAGAGCAAAGGAGAGGACAACAATCATTACAGAGAAACGCACACAAACACAGGACTAGAGGCGGCCACACTCACTTCTCTCCTGATTCATAACATTCTGATGAGACTGGGTTTGGCCCTAGCTTAAATAACAAATTATTCCTTTATTTTTTGCCTTTGCGGCTGCCTGTACACCACAGACTGTGTGCTGAGGTTCTGTCATTTTTCTTTGCACAGACTGAACAACCGTAACATACCTGATAGAGGTCTGTGCAATTTACACGCACTCTGGAACATGCATGTGTGAGCCAAAAACATAACGTGTGTCAATTCAAAAATCAGGTGGCACCAATCTGGTGAAAACAAGCAGATAAACCATGTTTACATGCATGCTAGATGGGAGAATATTGTCAGCTGTGTTCAGAGTCACTCAGGACTCAAGCTACCCCAATTCAGTGCTTGTCAAAAAGGCATGAGGGGGTCTTAAGTGTGCTCTATCCAGACAAACCAAAGCAGTGCTCTTTGACGCATGCAGACCATGGAGATGCTATCAGCCGGTCTGTCTGCGTGTAATGCCCTGGTGCTTTTACATTAATAGTCATGAGCCCAGAAGAGCAGTGACCCTACAATCAGGGGACCAAGGATGCCGTTATTGCAGCACTTGGATCTGCTCACGGCACTTGCACTTACCACACTTCAGCACCCTAGTGGATCTCGTATCCCCCTTGCCAAATGTCCTAATGAACGATGATGAAGCAAACAAAGGAAATTAATTGAGTGATTTGTTTGGGAGACGGTTAGAGCAGAAGCCCTGATAATGAAAGGCGGCCCTAATGATGAACGCATTAGGGCGACAATAGCACCATGTAAACACATTACTCAATGCTCTGTTCCGTCAAGTGGAACTGAATGGCCTTCAAAACAAACAACTTGAAGGCCTGTGACAGACTATCTGAGAGCAGCATTTTACCCGGTTAGTGTGCTGGTGTTCAACACACCACAAAAGTCAAAAGTTTGGCTCGAAATGCAGAAGAAATCTCCTTCAACAACCTAAAAAGGTGCAAACATAATTACATTACATCGATTACATTGATGCACAATTACCCTCAATCGTACCCATGTGCGATCATTACCAGCACTTCTTAAGCCTGTGGATTAATCAATGGATAACATATTTAAATTGCAACTTGTGTTTTTACAGAAAAAGCTCTGTAATGCAGCAAACAGCCTTGCTCATTTGGCCCTTCAGGCTAAACCCACCATTACTGAGAACCCCTCACAAGTTTTATGTGGCAACAGCTCCTATTTACCCAATACTCACACAGCATTTGCATATTATTTTGTGAAAACGGCACCATGTCATGCCTGATTCCCTGGGTTGGCTACATATCTGTTGTCTCAAGTCTATCACAATATCTCTTCGTTCTCTTGCAGTGCTTACTGCTCTGGATAACACAATTCCAAACAATTCTCCAGAACTGTGCATTTGTTCTTTTTGGCCCTCCCTACCCCTTTGTCCAGTGTTGTATGGTTTGTTTCAAGAGCACTGCATTGTGTGGTTTTCTAATGAAAGAGATGGTGGTTGGATCTTACTGCCAGTGGGGTCACCACAAGGAGAACAACACAGTTTATTTGATATTTGATAATTCAGAAATTCCAGAGCTGCTCCACACTTGAAAGGCCCCGACCAGGATACGAACCCTTGACCTTCTTGCTGTGGGGTGACAGTGCTAGCCATTACATATAGCTACACACCCCACTTATATGGACCACCTGGACCCGCTAGTACCTAGGAAAACTTTCCCTGTTATACCGCCTCAGCTCCACCCCTGTCCAACCAAATTATACACATCATGATATCTCGCGGTAAGACATGAAATATTGATATAAAATTATTCTACGTTAAAGCTACGTTAAAATGTTGGGATCTTTTAGCCCACCAGGGAAACAATTTGACAGCAAGATATGTAACCTACCGTTACTTTTTTCATGTAAGGCCTCCCAAAACACGCGGGGTGTGAGATTGTTTCAGTGCAGGTAGCAGCTACAGGTAAGGCGGGTCTTACCTGTTCTATTAAAACCTATCACTGCGGTTCAAGGTGTCCGGGCCAATCAACGTTAAGCTCGTCCCTCCTTGAGCTCAGATACACCACGGTGAAAGAATTCCAACAAAGTTTACCTATAGCCATCTATACGCCGGGGGTTAAAACCCCACAATGGAATAAGCTTTCGTCTATCGGATGATTCGCGAACGACCAAACAAAAGAGTGCACATTTTTCATAATTCCTCAGTGCAATTGAATGCTCGTGCTGTACATGGTTGGTATCATGGGATGCAAAAGAAGCTGAGCAAAAAGTAGTTTTACCTGTAGCCCGAGTTTTGACATCTCTCCTCCTGTTCACTACAACATTGCCTGCACATACTTGAAAGTCCAGTTTCACAAGCAAGAACAAGAGGCTAAAGGGAAGTTCGCTGGAGAAAATATGTCACAGGAGACGGACAAGTAAGTGATCATACTGGTTCGGACCTACTTTGATGCCTACCATGGAAACCATCGGAATGCAATTTGGAGTATTTTAACACTACTTTTCCAAACCCGTTTTAGATATAATCGAACTACTTGATTAACTATTTTGGATCTACATTTCAAATAATATATCGGTTAAAATTAAAGCTATAGATTTGGAGTTTGTTCCGTTGTTGGCTTGCATGCTGATTCGCCTTTTCTACTCTTTGGGCAGTTAATTTATGGTGACCGGTCTAAAACAGTGAATGACACTGCAGCCAGAATCGCCATTTTCGTGTGCAAAAGGGGCGCATTTAAGTTTCAGAAACCCCATCTTATTTTAATTAAATCGTAAATATCCCATTTATATAAAATATAAACTATTTTTTGCAAGATTATGAAATGGAGAAAGCATGTACGTGAAGTGTTTCGAATAGTTTCCCGTAGCCTACGCGAGGCAACATTTGTATGTGGAATATCGTCATGGCTAAATGCAAATATCCTTTTCCATATTGTGGATTAAACTCCGATGCGGCCTGCAGATGACATACCAACAGACCCGGTTGATTTGGGCTAACTGAATGTTTGAAATTAATGTTTGTTTATTTAATGAAATATTTTTTAATTAAACATTTATATAGGGCAAACTAAAATTGAAGGCAGTGGCTGTAATTTACATAATATTCAACCTTGGTAAATCATAAATAGAAACTTAGTATCCTAGCTACTTGTAGAATGATGAAGGTGGGGACACTCGATTGGGTGGACAATTCTCACAGTATTTCCATCTCAAAAACATATTAACCTAAGCTGAACAATATTTGCTTTTCTGACATCATTATCCATAACTTGCTACACTGCTGATTATCTCTGGCTTGGTGTTTCCCCTCCAGGGCGAAACCGTTTTTGGCGCATCTTGACGCTGTTATAGTTGGTTTATTCAATTACAGTAGCTAATCTCGAATTTATATTCACTCCACAGAAGATTGAGAAAAGTTTAAACGTAGTGTTTATTTTTCATCTTAACTTAGGTTTCTTTCTGATAAATAGTAGCCTACTAACGTTCAATATTTTGTTGATGAGCCTTCATTTAACAGGCTTTTAAATAGAACCTGAGGTTGCATATTAGTTGCAATCAGTTTTATGGTACTAATCAAGCGGTTATCAGTCTTTAAAAAACAACGAGACCATAGTTTTACATACACTGTGCAAATTAAATTAATCAAATAATGACTTTCAAAATCGTACTGCCACACATTTGGCATTTCAGCCACGCACAAGTGTTTATACAGGTTTTGTGCGAGGAAGTCATTTAGTGCAGAAATGAAAGCCCATAAATGTTAATGCATTCCAAAGGTCATTGCTGCCAACTTGCTTTTTTGAATTTCAAAAACACAAAAGCGATTAGTATAAAATGGCTGAGGAGGACCCACACAGAAATGTATACTTGGAAAGTTCATGTGGCTGATTGTAGCTGATTGTACTTTGTTTCAAATGCACTCACTTGTATGCAAATGAGAACAAAAGGGCATTAATGGAAAATGAAAATGGGGAATGCTGAGAAGAATTGAGATGTGGCAAGTCTTTGTGGTACAAAACTGACTTTTTATGGTTATGGTTGCCTTTTCGAACCATGCAATTACATGGGGTCTCCAGGGGTTAGAGTCATAATAAATCAAGGGAGGAGGCGGGGGGGGTACCATGTGAGAAGCCTGCTGGAGTGCAGATACAACATGAAAGGCGGTCTGTAGCGAGTGAAGGTGCACCCCTGTCCTCAGGTTACTATGCTCCCTGTCTGCGTTCCCTGCTAGGTTTGGCTCCTGCCTGAAAAGCACTCCTACGACTTTCCTGTGTGTCATGCAAGCAGGCATTGGCGGGGCTATTTATAACCAAAGGCTGATCTCTTCTTGCAACCGAATAATCCATTAGATTGGAAAATAATGGGAAAATGATACCCGACCGACCGAATAATAAGTGGATATTGAGAGAAAAAAGGCCAAAGTGCAATACGGATGGAGAGATAAGTCACCGACAAGGCAGCGATGCGCTCTGGAAAAACAGCAAGAGCCCTTTATGTAGACGTTAGCTGCTGTGTGGGAAAAAATCGGTAATAAATGCACCTGAACATGTCATATGAGGAACTGCGTATTTTCTGTTTTCACTAAACCACTCAACCCGTTTTTCTAGTTGCGGAATAGAACAATGGATTTTTAAGGTGTATGTGTGTGTCTCCTATTACCAGCAACAATTGTAATGTGGAGGGTGAGTATAGTAGGTAGCACTGTTTTGCCTGCAACGGTTCTCCAGTTGACCTGTTTACTAAGATGCAACACACAGGTCCCCTCCCACGCCTTATAATAGTAAGTTCTATGAAATAAAATGAACAAAGTGCACAAGATAAATACGCTTTGTGCTTCCCTCTGAACACCTGCAGTACTCCGCTGCAGTACCAGGAACACTGGAATGCTTTCTTTATTCAGTGAATTGGTAGACCTTGGTGTCTCAGCAGTGGTGAATGGTTGACATGGCAACAAAATGGTGTTCTAAAACCACTGGTGATCTTGACTCGTCTGAGGCAACACAGGGCGGCAGAGCTACTTTCAGTCCAAGTTTACACGGCCCCAGTTGTGTCATGAAGCCATAATAAAAGGGAAAGGCTGTCTCTTGGACATTTACTAGCCTTCAGTGTTTAAATATAGATGTGTTTTATAACAAAACAGAAATGAGTACCATCATTATATTATTTATTATTGATATATATATTATATTGATATATAATATTGCCTATTAACTACAAAAAATGTTTATATACACTCGTATATAAATATTTAAAATGTATAAAACAATATAGGCACACACAAACGTGTATAAACCTAAATTAAGTTTTGTGACTAATACTTTCAGCCTTGCTTGACAATGTTAACTGATGCCTGAGGAATTGGGGCTCGTTGGTTAATGTACTGAATCATCTCTGAACGACCCAGTCTGAAAGCTTACGAAATGGCGTCGTGCGGTAGACGAGATTACGCCTCCATGAGCTCTGTTGATGATTCTGTGTGTGCGCCACAGTAAGCGCCTGGTGGTGGTGGTGCCGAACGAGACGCCCTTTCACTCGCGGCGGGCGTACACCAGCGAAGACGAGGCCTGGAAGTCGTATCTGGAGAACCCACTGACCGCCGCCACCAAGGCCATGATGAGCATCAATGGGGACGATGACAGCGCCGCTGCCCTCGGCCTGCTCTATGACTATTACAAGGTGTGGAGGAGGGGCTTTGTGGGAAAATGGAAATAAAATGGAGCCTGGTAAACTGCTTTAATTAAGGAAATCAATATTTTATTTTGGATGAGGCATGAAACAGATATCCTGTATCATTTAAAGATGGTCTTTGAAGATCCTGTGGTACCATACTGTTTCTCTCTAGTAATTCAATCATGCCCCAGATTAATGAGCCCTCCCCCTCCACTTTATCTGATGAATGTTGAGGGTCTGCTACAGAATGGCTTTGGTACATCACCCAGGTGGGTGCCACCCATAGGCGTTGGTTCAGTAGAGTTGCTGCTAATAATCCGTTGGATATAATTTTTTTAAATGGGGAAAAAAAATGGAAAAAAATGTTTTGGTTAACACTCAGTGGATCAGCACTTGGAATTTTAGCAAATGAGTATCATTGTAATTTATCATGAAACAAAGTAATGCTTTGTAAGTGTGTCTGGTCATCAAATTATTGGTAATAGAGAAGGTGATGTAAGTTCATTACTTTGCAAGTTTAGGTAGGTTAGGTAGGTTTCTAGTTCTAAGAAGCCTATTGCACTTCCTGCTATACCCACCGGACCCATAAACCCATACATTATGGTTGAGGGGCATGTTGAACTCTGGTTTGTGCATAAAGCTTGGTTCCTATTTATTCATTTTCTTGGACTGTTAAGATTGAGCATCAGGGAATGCTCTTGCTCTTGGTGTGAAAGAAACGTTCATTGCCAATGGGTGGTTTGATCTTCATTTTCAGGTTCCTAAAGAAAAGAGATTGTTGCCCATCGCTAAAATCCCAGAAGACCAAGAAAAGAGGTTGGCGCTTATTGCATTATCATGGGAGATCTAACTCTAGGGTTACCTGAAACTGGGAGTGATCTGTATGTTTTCTGAAATATTCACTATCCGATATAGTGAATTATAGTTACAGAGGATATTACAAGATTACCAGATATGCGATTCCTGTTTTGGAAACTTTAGGGGAAGGAAAAAAATAGCATGAAAAATTTATATTTAAGCATTTAATCTTAAAATCTTACAAAATTTTAAAGGTGGGTGTGTGTGTGTGTGTGTTAGAGGCACTCATGCCTAACCTTTCTTTGTGTGTGACTGACAGGAGCTGTTTGGTGGCGCCAAACGGCCAGGCAGATTTGCAGATGTTGGACAACCGCGTTCAGGTTCTCAAAAGCGTGCCGGTGAACCTGTCCCTGAGCGCAGAGCACCTGGACGTCAAGCGGGAGCAGTACGCAGTGGGGCCCGGGTCTGGGGAGGGTCGGGCCGTGGTTAAGGCGGAGGTGTACGCCCCCATCTTCATGGGCCCCGGGGTGGACTACAGGACGGAGGGAGAGGAGCAGGTGAGGGTCATATACGAACCCGGCCCCTACGATGTGTCCTCTGTTAGCCATGACCAGCGCAGCACTCCTGACAGCACCTATGAGGATTCTTTCCAGGAGAAGCATGAGGTGAGCCCTGGGGAAAGGGGGAGGAGTTATGGTGGGCGGAAGGGAAGTTTGGCTATAAGGCGTAACTGTGCTGGCAGAGTGTCAGTTGTGGTAACTAACCAAATGCTGCGGAAAATAACCTGCGGGTTTCACTCCCAGTCCATTTCATTTTGTTGCTTGACAGTTTAAGAAGAAGCAGGTTTTGCACAGCGGGTTTTAATTTGAGAGTAAAGCCGTTGATGTTGAGTGACATTGATGACATGTCTGAGCTTTCACTCGTCAAAAAGTGCAAATGTCTCACATATTGTCTGTTTATGCAAATTGTCAGACATCCACCCTGTTATATTTTTTTTCCAAATGCCACTGTCATGGTTGGTTCATTCTGTGACTCATACAGGATCTTACTGTGATGTTTTGTGCTAACAGAAATACCGCACAACATCATCCATGGTCACCAACGAGTACATCTATGACCAGCCTGGCATGTGAGTTCTTTTTAACATTTTAAATGGCAGTGAAAAATCTTTCTGAGGCACAGCAGGAGATGTTTAATTCCTCTGTATTCTTACACGACAGTGACACCTTCCAGTACACAATTGAAGCCACTAAATCCCTGCGGCAGAAACAGGGGGAGGGGCCCATGACCTACCTGAACAAGGGCCAGTTCTACGCCATCACTTTGAGCGAGATGGGCGCCAACAAGTGCCTGAGACATCCCATCAGCAAAGTTCGGGTGAGTCGGTGGGGGGTGAGTTTATGGGGCATGGAGAGGTGCATTATGCGCCAGACAGGGTCATCCATACGACAAATGGACAGAAGGTTTGGGCATATACCGGGAGCTGTAGTGCATCTCAAACCTCTTAATCTGGACATAACAAGATTAGCAACCTCTACCATTTCTTTCCTTGCCATTTTTAGCTGATGCAAAATGATGAAAATCAAAATTAAGACCTCTTCAGCCAGGGCTGAGTGCAGCCTTTGTCACTGATAAATTCATATATGGCCAGAGTAATGTTAAATGCTATGGAGGACCCAAGACATGTTTGGTGTATGGTGCTTTAAAGAAGGAACAGGTTCACTGATTTACACAGTTTCCTCTTACCGTGGCAAGGCGGTGCTAATGTTGCTATTTGTCGCCCCTTGCAGAGTGTTATCATGGTGGTGTTCAGCGAGGACAAGAACCGTGACGAGCAGCTAAAGTACTGGAAGTACTGGCACTCGCGGCAGCACACGGCCAAGCAGAGGGTTCTTGATATCGGTAAGAGCCCCACCCCCCACCCGCAAACCACCCAATCCTAAAAGCCCCCTGTAGAACGACTCGTATGTGTGATGGTATATGCTTAGTATTTAACTGACTTTATCCTGAGACTGTTATGGGGCTAATAGTATGTGTAAGTCCTGCTCTTGGAAAAGCCATTGATCTGTAGAAGCAGGAGCCAAGTGACGACCTTACAAGTCCACTTCACTTGAGTAAATTCAGGAAGAGAAATTCCAAGTAATTAATTTCAAATCTTCATAGAACATTATGGACATTGTTTGATTCAATGTTGAATGGATTGCCACTCAGTTATTCATGAAATACCTTTGATGAATCTCCCACAATGCATTGCACATTGTAGCTCACAGGCCAATAAGGAACCATGGTGGTTCCTCTCTTTCAAACCCTTGGTGTGGTGGGACCATGGCTCGGGAAGCTCAGTTTAGCTCAGTCATGGAATCAAATACTTCCATGTGCAGTTTATTCCTGAGGCATATTTTGTTTTTGGCAGATATAAAATATTAATGTTTAAATGCTCATTTGTTTTCAAGTTGAGTTTTTTGCAGACAGAAATGATGCACATTTTGCTTGTGGGCATTTGATAATTAATGATTGTAGCTTTATCTAGCTAGATGTACAGTGAGCATTAGTGTGTCGCTCTGAGTTAAATTTGTTGAAGGGTTGTATTGAGGCAGACAGACTTGTGACCTTGTTACTGCTCTAAAGAATGGCCTGTTTGTTGCAAGGAAGTAGCTGCATGCTTGACATGCGGCAACATGCAGGTCGTCCCGAACCGTGGTCGTACATTTTAGAGAATGCAAATTGTAAAAAAGCACGACTTGTTCGGACAAAAAGAAGAATGTTTTCCCCCTCAGTTTCTTGGGACTGCACATGGGCATTTGGGAAATGGTAAAACCACCAGAAACCTAGTATCCACCAGTCAAATGGTAAATGGTAATTCACATAATTCTCGTTGTCCCTCCTTACACTATCACTTCAGGAGTGGTTTTGGAGCTGACTTTTTATTGTGTAAAGAAAAAAAAACATCGACAACCAATTTTCACAAGTATTAAGGCTCTAGAGGTAATGTGGGATACATTCACCATCGTGTGCAGTTAAAGTGGTGTTGAAGTGGTGTTGGTACTTTGTAGTACTGGTCATTGGTCTAGAATTATGTGTATATTTTGTAGTTTAAACATACAATAAAAATTGAACATACAATTAAATTCTTTGGCTGTAGTGCTGTGCACCATGTCAGTGTTCCTGTCAAACTTTTCTAAGTCTATTTGGTGGCTGCTGGGCTGGCACAGGCCTGGATGAATGCCTACCCATCAGCAGAACGCAACACCCTAACTAAGGCTTTTTAGTGGCTGAGCTGACAAAGACCCTTGCTGTGAAAGCTGGGCTATAGGACTGCAGATTTCAGCCTTTGCTGTGTCATTATCCCGTCATGTCCCGAAATCCACCACAGTAGGACACATTCTGCCTCATCCAACTTAGGGGAGGGTGGGCTCATTTTGAGGTGCAAACCTGGCCTCCGGTTGGCGCTAGCTCACTCCTGTAGCGCCGTGTGGTGTCAAAAATGATTACTGTCTCATAGACGAGTGCATGTGCTTCCTCTGCGGCGCTCCCTGTGGGAGTATGGATGACACAATGGGACTCTGCAGTTGACTCCAAACTGGGGAAGGAAGAAAAAGATTTTTGTTTTGCACCATTTGATCATTTTTCTTACTGACCTCCTTGGCAGGGCAGAGTATTCTTATTATTTTGCTCACTGAATGCAGACACAATGCCTGCTCCCTTCCTTAAGGCCAAGCCTGACCTAGACAATGAGTTTTACAACTTTTTTTTCTTTCCCCATCCACAATAGTATTTCATTTCTTTCTTAGAATTCACCAGATGACTTGGTTGCCCTTTGAGTGGGGATGAGCTAACAATAGAAAGGTAATGGCAAGGTTTAGCCAGTTAGCATAAAATGTAAAGATCAGAAAGCAGGGCCCTGTTAATTTTTGTAGAATTCTTTTCATCAAAGCAAGCATTGAATCTGTAGCATATTTGGATGAAAACCAGCAGAAAGCCTTGGCCCGCTGAGGTGTATACCAGTCTTCCAGTCTTTTTTTCTCCTTTCGCACATCGCTTGCAAGAAGCTGTGAGGCCTCTGTGTGACGACCCCTGCAGACCTGGCTCTGTCCTCCATTCGTTAGTGAACCCCACCTTTGCTGGCTCTCTGTGTGGAGCTCAATTAGACACTCTTGAAAACACTTGGGACGTGGTGGGATATTTATAGCATATGCTTAACAGGTGGTGGACGAGCGGCCAATCACCCCCCAAAGGGGGGGTGGGTGGGGGGTGATTGGTGGGGGTGTCCTCTGACAAACAAAACTATATTAAGGCCTTCTTTTGGAGAAGCAGGTGGCTGTCCTACAAGGGGCTGGCAGAGCCCCTTGATTCAACACCTCTGAAACCCGAAACGGGCGCTGATTTGAATAACAGTCGCGCCTGGATTCCACCTGATGGCCCAGGGCTGTGTCACTGGATTCAGGATTTGAATAGAGTTCGATAATGGGAGTGAAGAATAACAGCATGCACACGGAGAGTCCCGGCTCTGTCATACATGCACATTTCATTCACAAAGCACATTACTGTCACAGGCAGCTTTAAAGTTGCACCTGCGACTGGAATTTGCAATTCATTTTCCTCACGACTCACCATTTGGCATGTACATCCCCCGAAACTGCATTATCCTCTTTGAAGCTAAATTTAATTTATGGTTTCCTGGGAAAAAGTCAGAGTATTTGTAAATGAACTTAAAATTTTTGAATAAAAATAAATAATTTATTAATCGACAGTACCAAGTGCACTTTTGTAATTATTAGACTACTATATAAATGCTTGATGCGTTCACTCGGATAGGATTGTGTCCTATGATTAAATTTTTGCGGAACCACACAGGCAGTTGGTACTCCATCCATATCTACTGCATATCTGGCAACAGAGTGATGGTTTGAGGCTCATTTGATACCTCAGACCCTTGAAGACTTACAGCCATGTAGCCAACCATATGTTCCAGAATATTTCCGTGTAATTTTAAAGCTTAATGTAGTCTCTCCCCCCAATTCCCATAGAGATCAATTAAAATGCAGAGAGGCCATAGTTTTGCTTGTAAGAGTACCTGAAAATAAGATGGCAAGAGTCTTTTGATGTTGATAGGTCACATAGACATCAAGAAGTCATGGCATGCAAAGGATATGCAACCAAGTATTAAATATGATGTCTTTATTTACAAACCCCAATTCCAAAAAAGTTGGGACAGGCATTTTGAATTTACGTATGAGGTCCGTGTGGTCCTGAGCAGGTGTACAGTTTGTTCGTACACACGAACAAATCTCAGATGCGAAAATGTTGATGATTGCCAAAACACCGGCAAAATTGCTAATACGTACAAAGTCGTTCTGCTCACGTTTCATGAATGAGGCCCATTGAGTGCATTGTGAGCACATTGCACATTTTCATGTTTCAGTTCATTCATTTCTGGAAGGGGTGGTTGTGAAAAAAATGGCTGAAACTGATTTTGTGGGATTGATGTATGGTATCAGGCTATGCTGTTCAGGTACAGCAGCAGTTGAACCTTCCGTCCATCCATTTATTTATTCCCCAAACTGAGGTACCTACCTCTAAAACATCTACATTGGTAATCCATTTGCAGAGTAGTAGCTGGATGGATGCTATGTTGCTGGGGAAGGTGGCAAAGTATAGACATAATAACCATTGACTGGGATCAATTCCATTGTGGTCATTGTTACATGAAAAGCCATATTAAGGTAGCCTTGATTTTGCCTTGAAGGAGGCATATTTGTTTGCTGGAGCAGATAAGGTATATCTAGAGATACGGTGTGCCTGTTGATTTGATAGGACTTATCTAAATGAATATCAGCCTCCTCTGAGATCTATTTGATTTGTTGACAATTGACCGGTGATTGTTGGCAGTTTTGGGAGATGTGTAAGAGCCGCTGGAAGCAACATACAATACATGTATGTATACGTGTATATACAGTGCACTCCAAAAGTGTTAGGACAGTGACACAATGTCATTTTTTGTTGTTTTGGTTTTGTACTCCAGCACATTCAATTTGAAATGGAATAGCGACTATGAGGTTAAAGTACAGACTTTCAGCTTTAATTTGTGGGTTTTTACATCCATATCGGGTCAACAATGTAGCAATTAGTATCACTCATTTTCCTATTGAACTCTATGGAAAAATAAGTCAGGAGAAATGACCCTTAAAGTGATCCATCCATATCTACTGCATATCTGGCAGCAGAGTGTTTGAGGCTCATTTGATACCTCAGACCCTTGAAGATTTACAACCATATTTAGCCAACCATCTGTTCCATAATATTCCCGTGTAAAACTTTAAAGCTTAATCTAGTCTCTCCCCCCCAATTCCCATAGAGATCAATTCAAATGCAGAGAGGCCATAGTATTGCTTGTAAGAGTACCGGAAAATAAGATGGCAAGAGTCTTTCTATTGAACATTTTTCCATGGCGTTCAATAGGAAAACCACGGGTTCCATACGTTTCCTGTGTAATTTACAGCTTAATCTATTCCCACCATCCAATTCCCATAGAGATCCATTCAAATGCAGAGAGGTTATAGTATCGCTTATAAGAGTACCTTTTGATATCCTTTTATACTCAGTCATGATAGCATCACCTGTTTACCTGTGGATTTGCAAATCACTGCTTTCTGCTTTTATGTGCATTTTACATACTGTCCCAATTTTTTTGGAATTGGGGTTTGTAAGTTTATGTTCATTTGTCCAATTACTGTGTCCTAAAATGGTGGGGGGGGGGGGGGGGGGGCAATGTGTAAAAATGGCTACAATTGCAACACGGTTCACCCATTTTGGATTTTCAAACGCTCAAATTAAAGCTGAGGTTCTGCACTTTAACCTCATAGTCACTGTTCCATTTCATATCCAATGTGCTGGAGTACAGTGCCAAAACAACAAAAAAATGTGTGACTATCCAAACACTTTTGGAGTGCACTGTATATGTATGCTTTTAAAATTCTTATTTGCAATGTCCTATTTTATGTGGCCATATTGTGTTCAAGAGGGAAATTAGGAGAATTTACATAATGTACTTTAACTTAAGCTTTTCCCCAAAGTTATTTGATATTTGAAAATGAACCCCACAAACAAAAGAAAAAGAAATAAATAAAACCTCAACTGGTGTGTTTAAGGGATCATTGGGTCATACAAGAAACTGAAAATGTCAAATGGGTATTTTCTAGTATAATACGAGGTTTGCAATGGCTCTCTCAAAAAGAATGGGCAGTTTACCTCACACATAATACATCTTCATATGCTTATTCACTTACATACATACTTCTGACTGCTGCTTGATACAAATGTGACCTCTTAATAAACAAATCCAATGGGATTTTCACATGCTTCATTGGATTCACCATACTTTTTGTGTAATTGGTCTTTGTATGTCTGATTTTTATTTGTCCTTGATATGTCCAATCAAGTATTCTCTGTGAGCTTCTCCTTTTTTAATGAACCCAACTTTTTGTTGGAGTCCTTTGTACATACAAGAAACTGGGATCTTTGAGCGACTATATAATGTGTTTCTTTAACGCATGTAACAATGATAAGTTCCCTGCACAGAAGAGAGGCTTACTCTTTGAAGCCTTGGCTTTAAGTGTGAGAAGGATCTTGAGCATGTGACTCTTTTGATGGGCACAGAAAGCCCATCACGTGTGTGTTTCAGTGAGAGTTTTATAACTGATCTCGGGCCCCTTCATCTCTCCTCTGCAGCCGACTACAAAGAAAGCTTTAACACTATTGGAAACATTGAGGAAATCGCCTACAACGCTGTCTCCTTCACCTGGGATGTCAATGAAGAGGCGAAGGTAGGGGGGGGGGCGGGGGGGGGGGCATTAGGGCTTTCCCTGAATAGGAGTGGTTGAGATGTTGATGACTGGGGGTCCCTCCATGATCGATGTGCTGAGCTGTTACGCATCTCTCGCTTGTACTCGCTAGGGGTTGCTGGGAAGTTAAGCTGCTCTCTGCCAGGATTGTTTATTCCCAGCTGAAGATGTTGTTGCCGTGTCGGACTCTGACACATTGCTGGTTATTGATGAACGATCTCAGGTCCACAGGAGGAATGCGACTCCTGTGTAGACCTGTTTTTTTTTCCATCAGCACATAAAGAAACACTTTTTCACACGTCTTTAAATTTTAAAGCTTACCTAAAACTAGTCAAATCCAGAATCGTTTGTGCAGCGTATTTTGCTTCCATTGCCTACAGTTCCTGATTAATAGTTGGTTAAAATGCGTACTAAGCTCCAGAATGGATTCCCACCCAATCTTTTGACAATTAAAGATGATGCTGACTTTATAACTTGCCTAACTCTCATAAATGTACTTAAGGGAAAAGTATTTTGCTTACATCAACATTTTTTTGTCTCTGCAAAAAGCACAAAATATGCTGTTTCGATATACTACAGATATATGTGTCTGTGCAGTGCCCATGGGGAAAATTTTATTCCGCCATATTTTTCATGAAAAAAAAACAAAAAAAACATTGCTTCTGTCTCTAAATGCTGTAAGTGCAGGTTTGTGGGCTGTTCACTTTGAGCCCGGTGACATCAGAGTGAGCTCTTTTGAATGCTTCGGAAATGTGGCCTTTGCGGCCTTTTTTCTCACCCACCCTGTATACGGGGAGAGGTTCCCGTTAAAGCCTGTGACGCCTGACGGGTGCTTTTCTTTCGCCTTCTGGCCCTCTGTTGGTCCTGCGCAAGCATCTCCAGACCAGGAATGGCAGCTCCGCGTTCACCTTCATAAAGGTGGGCTCCACAACAAAAGGAGGGAGGCAAACAGGAAAGTTGAGCGCGGGGTGGGGCTGTGGCATAGGGACCCTCCCGGCTAACTGGCAGGACGGGCGCTGATGGATTGGATCTTGTGCAGCTCCACTGTTTAACTAAGGCTCAGCAAACACAGCCTCTCAAAGAAATTCAATTCCAGCTCTTGTTTAAATATTTGCAGTCCGGATGCCCCCCCCCCCCCTCAAGTGCTGTTGCTTTGAGAGAAAAAAACAAAACAGTCCCACTTGTATTTGTAATATGATTTGGGATCTTTTGCATGCACCTTCATGTATGCTAAGAAAATAAACCCATCCATCTACCCAACCATCCCATTAAGGAGGGCATGCGCTCTTCACTTGTTATGCTTTTGGTGCGTTTCCAGAATTATTACCTGCGAGATGTCTCGTGTGTACATGCGCACCGTAAATGCAACAGGGGTTGAGAAATGCATAGCTTCAGAAAAATTGCCTACTATTTAAAGATTTACTTTGATCCTGCTGCCAGATATTGCAAGACTTGGACCCATTTGATTTTGTCTAGCCTCTACCCTGCAAAGCTGAGTGTGTCTTGCTTTTGAATTATTGTATGAAAAATCAGAGCACATGTGTCTGTGAGCGCGTGCTCGCCGTCTCGTGCTAAAAGGGTCTGGCAGTGAGTGTAACTCAAAATCAGAATGTGTAACTCACTGCTGCTACCTGAAAAGAGAAGTAGAGTTGGTCATTAAGGGTTAACCCTAGTCTTCTGCAGTAGAAGAGCTCCGAGTGAGGTCTCCTGTAGCATCTAGATGGAGAAATGAAGAGGAATTGGAGGAAATGTAGAGCACATTAGGCTTAGCCAGGTTGAGTTTAAGATGATGGTCCACCATCCAGCACAATATATCCGTCAGGCAGGCAGAGATATAAAGTGACACCTGAGGGTCAGATGGAGGGAAAGAGAAAAAAATCTTAGCGGTGGTCTAAGGAACCATGGGAGCTGACAGACGAGAGATTGCATGTTAAGGGAAAAGGGGGATGGGGCTAAATAAATGGGGCCTTGGGGGACACCTATTGGAAGGTCATGAGCATGAGACAAGCCACCATCCCAGGAAACCCTAATCTACCATCCGGAAATGTAGAATTCAATCTACTTGAGAGCAGTGACTGAGAGCCTGAGTGTGGTGAGGAAGAGCATGGTCTACAGTGGTCAGGATGCAGAAAGGTCCAGTAGCATGTTGGAGGCACTGCTCTACCTGCTACCTCCAGAAACAAATTTGCTTCAAGCTATTAGTATGAGTCTGCTTTTATTTTGTGAAAAAAGACATTTGAGTGGCTGATAAGAAAGGGAAGAAAGAGTGAGACTGAGAGAGAGAGTGAGAGGAAGAGACCTGATTGAGGAAACATTAACATGGCAGCATAACGGCAAAATAAAAGTTGAATTGAAAAGAATCCTGAGCTTAGCTAGAGATAGATTCTGGTAATTGCACTTGTCTTTAAAGCAACAGCAAACCTTGAATTAATTTTCAAAATCAATGTTTCTGTTCCTCAATGTTAGTTTTGTTCTTGTGCAGACTCCATAAAGGAAACTGTTGGGACCGTGTGATAATATGTTGTATGTCTGTCCTCAGTGATAAAAAAAATGCTAATCTATCTGCCAGTCAATCTGGCAGTTTTTCTTTTCCTGCTATGGGACAGCGAGGGGGAGTGAGTGGGAGGCTGGCTTTTGAAACAAATCACCCTCAGAGGATCGTGCTTGTGATGGAGCAATTACATCATCCTCTATCTGTGCCTTAGCCTTTTATTTATTTTTGGTGCGGATAGGAGCGTTTGTGTCTGACACATTGTTCCTCCTCATGCTGTTATGAAACACTAAACACTAAACTTTTGAGTTGGGGACCAACTGTAAATTTCCAAGACTGACTTTTACAGTGTTTCAGAAAGGCATTATCTGCTCAGCAGTACATGTGCGTTGGAGGGAAACACATAGTCAACAGGAAGAGTGCTCCCCTAGAGGGTAATGCTGCAAGTCTGAAAGCTGGCTGTGAACAACACCAACGCAAACCCACTGGAAATCGTGTAATTACTAAATACACCCCCCTTTTACAAAGCAAACGGTTAATGGAGGAGATAAACTGCACCTCTAAAGGCAGGAGGGTGTCTGAGACTTCGAGTGCGTCAGGAAACGGTATTAAAATGCAGAATCTGCCGTTGCCAGGCAACCTTCATCATTGTTTAACCTGAGCACAGAACGCGTGGGACGGATGCTCGACTGCTTTGTGTCGTGCGTTTGTTTTGCGTTCGGCGACATGATTGCGCATGGGGCTGATCTCTCCGCGTTCGTGCCTTGATGAGGACCCAGTGGGCAAGTGAGGGGTGCACTGCGTTTCCTAGAGCACGGTGCTGCTTTTGTGTTCTCTGTTTGATGTGGCTGTGTCTTCGTGCCCTTGGTGTGAGCCCCTCAGTGTAACTTTATTGTGACT
This sequence comes from Synaphobranchus kaupii, assembly GCA_029718625.1. Lineage (NCBI taxonomy): Eukaryota > Metazoa > Chordata > Actinopteri > Anguilliformes > Synaphobranchidae > Synaphobranchus > Synaphobranchus kaupii. Next base: position 36,497,326 of record CM056382.1, read on the forward strand.
TGCAGGGAAACAGCAGTTTGTACTGTTCAGGTATATTATTGCCTTAGAGACAAACAGGGACTGTACTGCAGGTCCCTTATAGTCGTCCACCTTAATGTACATCTCACCGGAGCTTGAAATGATTAGTGTTTTCTCGCTGCATTCATGCTGCCTGTACTAGACTGGAGTCTGGATGACTCAAGTCTGGCGTTAGATGGTGAGTCATTCCTGCTCATCAGACCAGCAGCGTTTTCACACATTTTACAGCAATAGGGATTCTGCCAAGACATCATGAATGCACCTTAAAAATGTTACATTTTATTTTACTTCATCACCACCCCCCCCCCCCCCCCTCAAAATCGGATGTTTTTTGCAACAAAATGGCGTCTATGGTGTCTTTTTGCACCATTGTAGTGTCTATTTCTGAGGACCCTATTTGCCCAAACAATGTATGGCACATAAATAGTACATCCAGACTAAATGCTAACTCAAATATTGCACTCACTCTCACTCTGTCTGTCTTTATCTTCCTGCCTTTATCTCTCTCACTCATACACACTCACTCCCACTGACACAAAGGAGCGTTATTTTTGCTGCAGGCAATTCAGCGATTGGCCATGATTTACAGGTTCAGGCACGATGTCATTGTTGTAATTCAGTGGGAAAATAATTTTACCCCATGGTAAATGGAATCGTTGTTTTTATTGACTGTATTTCCAGTTCTACCTGAAATATGGTTTTTAGAAATAAGGTATGTGTCCAAATTATGTGTGATGGATTTTTTTCCCCCTGTATAATAAAGGACTGATTCAAAATGGTATCTAAAACATACACAAATTGTCCATTTTAGTCAAATGCTGATTTAAATAATCAGATTATCTTTCTTTTATTTTACCGCCTTGAGGCAATTAACAGGCTTCTTAAATTATGAGAACCTCCTGAAAGTAATTTTCCCTCAGGGAAGAGACCCTCTCCCACCTGCCGATTACATATCTGTCTGCTCTTGACATGGGTAGGAAACCGGTTAGCGATGGCTCTGGTTGCACAGTTGGTGGTTGTTTTAATGGTGGACAGATTTTTAGCCCATTTATCTTAATTAACCTAGCCTGACTGTGATAATTTGTGTAAAATTCTTAAATCTTAAATTTAACTTTATTTTGAAAGAGACTTGCAAGTTCAGTGTGAAATTGCTGTCTGATAATTTAACCGAAGGCAAGAACATAGTGAATTCCTCACATCCCCCCCTGTACTGTAGCTGCTGACATGTTTGAGCTGATCCCTGTACTGACCTGCAGGCGTTGTGAGGACACGTGACTGCAAGAAACTTAAAATCAAACCTCACTATTGTCTCTCTGTGTCAGACATGCTGTAGGCATCACAGAGGAAGAGAAACATTGAGCAATCCAGAGCTGACAAGCATGTGATTCAATCCTACTGTCTGGTATAGACCTATAGACATTAGTGTTGTCACGATACCAAAATTTTGACTTCGATACCGATACCAGGTTTAGTATCATGATACTCGATACTGAAACGGTACTTGAAACTGAAACGATACTGATTCGATACTCGGTACCTCTACTGAAATGACCTTAACCCTATTTACTTTGGCCCTTCAGAGGCAATTTCCTCCTGGTTTCTACTAGTTTTATTTAAATGTCAACATCTAAAAAAATATTCCCTGCACATCCATGGTTTTAAGTTCGAACTGAAGAAGAAGCTGTATCATTCAGAAATTTGCTACAGAATACATTTATTTCAGAATAGTCACATACAGTATATATATAATAACCATAACATACGTCGCCTAATGTATTTAAATACGTTTAAAAAAGAACGTACGAAAGCGCGTGTGTATTCACACAAGTACAGCAACGTATTTCAGCCCTAAGTGAGAGGGGGTGGTCACTGCGGAAATGTCGACTGTACGGGACTTTGGCGAAATATAACAAGATAAACTCTTCAGGGTTCATCAGAAAACAGCTGTAGCTGAATATACTGGTAAGTACTTGGTTTCTTAAACATATTTATACGAGAGATTTTGGAGACAAAAATGAGGTGTCTTCTAAACCGAAAATGCATCAGGTACTGTATATAGTACAGTAAGCAAGGGAAAACGGCGAATACTCATTTGTACAATGTTTTTAAAAAATATTATTGTTTCTATACGTGACATGATAAAATACGACGACAGTCTATCGGGGTTATTTTCAGTGATTATACCATCATTTTTCAAGTCAAACTATCGTTAAATCCTTTACTTTGTGCTCACCTAAATTCTCCGTGGAAGTAAGGCGTTAGTTTAGTAGGTAACGTAAAGTAGCCTATAGCTCTGCCGGCCAAAAACAATATCGCGCGTGTGAAAGAATCAGACTCGTAGTATTGTTAGCTAACGTTCACCTTTCATCCTCTCAATCAGTAATGCAGACACATAACAGCAGAGCACACATTTGACCTAAAAGTACCGAACGTCGGAAAATTCTAATACCGAACCCTTTTTTTTTTTTTAAGTATCGAAAAAGTACCGAAGTTTCGGTGTACCGTGCAACACTAATAGACATAGTACTACTTCCTGGGCAAAAAACGAATCAAATTGTTCTTCTCAAAATACTATTGACTTTAGAGTAATAATTGGCTTTATTAAGCTTTGTTTTACATTTTTAATTAATTTTGACTTCTAAAGATTTTGGCCTGGCATGTTATTTGGGGGTCATTTATGCTACCTATTAGATTGTAGCATGGTAGGAGGGTAGCAGGGGGAGGGGGTGTCAGATGTCTTCCTGAATGCCGAGCCCTCGAACGTCTGTGCCGGTTTTTAATTAAACCCCCGTCCCCACCTGCTTCCCCCTGGCCTGTTAACAGGGTGATCCGCGATCGTTACGCGCACGGCTGTTCCATCCCTTTGCCGTCACCGTCCCGTTTCCCGTGGTAACTCCCTCTGAAGATAATGCCTTTATGCTCATAAAGAGTCTTCTAGAACTGAGCTTCAAAGCCTGCTGTTGGACAGAGTGCTTAAGTTGGAGGCATCCAGTTCTGGCCTAGTGTTTATGGGTGAAATGTCAATATGGGGAGAGGTCTGGTTTAGAATGACCCTGTGCATTCACTGAACTCTTGACCGACCTTGTCCGCTCAGGTCCCGGTCGCACTGCTGACCGTCCTCGTCAAAGGCCGCGGCCCGACCGCTCGGGAACAAAGGGCACTCAGCCGTGCCCTCGTCTGTGGAGGTCTGACCTCTGATGCGGAGGCCGAGGAGATCACAGACCGATGCTTTGTGCCCTGAAGGGCCTGTTCACATTCACAGACACTTCACTCAGGACCAGTGCTAATCCAATACAATCTCTGGTGACTGGTGAGCTCAGGTGACTTGTTTTTACCCTGGCATCAGGTGCAGGAAAGGGGTTGTGCGAGAAGGTGAGCTTAAGGGACGTGCCGCCGGACTACTAATTGCCGGACCGCGGATGCCACACTGTCCGATTGGTCCGGTCTGCTGGCAGCGATCCCTCTGATTGGCTGGGCTGCTGACGGCTCTCTCTCTCTCATTGGCAGATCTTCATCACAGCAAACTGCCTCAGCACGGATTTCTCCTCTCAGAAGGGCGTGAAGGGGCTGCCTCTCATGATCCAGATCGACACGTACAGCTACAACAACCGCAGCAACAAACCCATCCATCGCGCCTACTCCCAGATCAAGGTCTTCTGCGACAAGGTGACTCCCTCTACCTGCTGCCCTACCTCGCCCCCCTGTGCTCAGTGCTCTATTCTGCTAATTACCCCACAGGGCTCTGGACTTATAATGGGAAAAGCTGTGAAAATGCTCTGTACAGAGAACTGCTGTTTCCCAGAAAAAGCAATAAAGGACACAAAAGGAGACTGAGTAGAATTCAGACCAGAGGAACGGGTTGATAAGCTGGGCTCATGCCATTTATCACCCCCTAGTGGTGTACCTAAGAATGACCTGATATTAAAATCTAATTCAGGGCATTCAGACACGTTTTTTGTGTATGTCAGTTTATATGAGCATTTTAAACATGTACTGTCATGGCCTCATAGTGAGTGGCCGTCATAAGATCCCCTGCAATGGTCAATATCATAAATATCTGAAAAGTGGTAAATGGAGAACCGCATTGGGACCACATTACAGTTCAGGTTTTGATTATTATTGTTCTGTCCTTCCACCCATCCAATAGGGGGCCGAAAGGAAGATTCGGGATGAGGAGCGGAAACAGAACCGTAAGAAAACAAAAGGTCAGCCGCGCGCCACACAGGGAAACTATGGTGAGAGACCTGGAGAGGTGCCTCCTGTTCTGGCTGCGTGACGCCACAGAACCATCTCTTTGCGGCCGTAACCAGAGGTGTCTCATGCATGTAGAGGCCTCCTGTCACTTAAACACTCAAATGACTCATAGACCACTGTACCACCATTTGGTCACTAGGATTACACAGCTAGCAAATTACCGCATTAGGAGCCACTGTGCGTTTTGTACAGTGCATCAGTAGAGTTGAGGAAACGGTTTGAAGAGAAATGTGAGATGGCCTGGTGGTGTTCGGTTTGGAAGTCTCCCTCCCTTGTTGCATGGCAGTAGTAGGGGGTCGGATGCCCTGAGCTCTTATCCTAGGATTAATCTCATTGCGTGTTTGTGCGTCTGTTCCAACAGAAGAGGACGGGAGCCTGACGGCCTTGCCGCTGCCCAGGAAGGCAGACATCACCTTCTTTAAAACCATGGCAGACCTGGACTCCCAACCTGTCCTCTTCATCCCGGACGTCCACTTTGGAAACTTGCAGAGGGCGGGGCAGGTGAGGCGTCATGGCGCTAAAATCACGCGGGCGGGATTTCTCCAAATTTGACTCGCCTCAGATGGTGATGGAATCACTGACATTTTGCAGAATTAGAGTAAAATTTCAATAGCCATATATGGTGAGATTACTCACACCTCAGGGTGAGATATAGTATTAAAACAGTGGGGCTGTTGTATAGTGGTTACGGAACTGGGCTTGTAACACAATGGCTTTTGGGTTTGATTCCCAGCTGGGGTTTTGCTGTTGTACCCTTGAGCAAGGAACTCAGTCTGAATTGCTTCAGCAGAAATTATCCATTTGGGTCGTATTTAAAAGTGTAGTCTCTGTAAATTGCTCTGGATAAGAGTGCCCACTAAATGCTGAAATATAAAACTGATTCCACAGCAGACAGTGTTGAAATTAGTTGCTAACTTGGGGCCAAGGCCTGGAATTAAATAATTTTTTGACCTGCGATTCAGAAACCGCAAACTCAGTGTAAAAGATGAGTTATGCTTTGTGTTGGCATTCTTGCTTTATGAAATATAAAACTCTCACGATACTACCAGGCTCATAGTTAACTATTAATAAGCTGAGAGCAGATGGTTGGTCCAACTTAATTTCATTGGCCTTTTTATACTGTCAGAAAGCAGGTAAAAATCCATTACAATTTCTGATCATCCTTATTAAACAGATGGTAAATAGGTAGTAAACTGGAATAAGATTTATATGATGGCTGATTGTATACAGCCTAGGTGTATAAACCTAGGTGTATAAAGACTGTTGCATTTAACATATTATACTGTACATTCAAAATTTCATTCAAAAATTTGAATGAAACTTTTAATGATATCTGAACATACCACTCTTGAACATACCAAAAAAAAAGATGTTGCTGTTTGTTGGGAATATGTTAATTATAAATCCTTTTTTTCTTTTGATTAATAAATAGCTTATTCAAAGCAGTATGAACAAGCCCTCGAAAAATGTGACGACTTTGATTGCGTTCCAGCCACTAGAACAAGTGCTTATTTCAGTTTCAACGAATGTGGTCAGATAGCTCTGTTGTGTTAAGACGTATCTTCCCTGGCCTGTGAGTCCAATTATCTTTTTTGTATTGTTCCACTGACATGCCCATTGGCTGTCGTCAAGGTAACAGAGTTTGTTTGCACTGAGCTTTCCCTGTGCCTCTCGAGTCACTCGGTATGTAAATAGCCCCATAGTAACAAACTTGCAGGGGCTTTTCTGCCTTGCCCCTGACTCTGTAGCTGTACTTATATCCCAGCCTATATCTGCTCTACAAGCTGTTGCATGTCCAGTCAACTGCTGAGAGGTTTACGGACAGAATGTCTCACAGTCGGGTGTCTGCTACGAGCTAAATCCGGCATTTCTCTACTCCAAATGTCTTGGTATGGTCCGGTCTCGGTGCATGCGTCAGCAGCACCAGTGAAGTTCAGGAATAATGAGGCGGCTACGTAGGTGACCTTAAAGAAAAATGACAGTCATTGTAAAAGTGAGGCATCTCACATTCTAGGAGGCAGAGGGACGGGATTTGTGTTTAGCTAACGAGAGGGACGCTCCATGGTGCAACATTCATTACAGCATTTTCTGGCTTATGATGTCGAACGCGGATCAGGCAGTCGATATCCAGGCTCATTCTGAGCGTTTCCCGCTCTTGTCCGCTCCTTTATTGACTGATCAAAGTAGCTCCCTGTCTTCCCTCTACAGGTGTTTACCTACAACACTGAGGAGATTGAAAGGGACAGGTAAGTGTGGCCTTATTCAAGTATTCACAGCCTGAGCCCATTTTACTTTAGATTTAATTAATTTGCTTTCTCTTGTACGCTTGTGTCCTCTCTCCTCATACTCTCATGCATCTGTAGTTTTCTACTGCATTTTGGTCTGGCATGTTCTGAGTTACTGTGCCAACTATACAAAAGGATGGTGAAAGTGAGCTGCTGATTGGCTGCTGCACAAGATTTTGGGGGTAGCTGAGAAGTTGATTGGCTTGTGTGTGAGACCGTAGGTAAGGTGAGCCTGAGGAGTTCTTGCATTGTGTCGCAGGAGTGTAGTGGTGAAGAGGATGCTCAGACCATCTGAGGAAGACTATGCCCCACCCCCTGCCAAGCAGATTAAAGAGGAGACGCAGAAGAGAGGTGCGTCTCAATGTCTGTCGCAGCACTAAACACCAGCAGCACTGAATCATGCACTTAAACGACATTAGAATATTCTGGAAGGGTAATAGCGTATTTGCTGTATATTGAATTTCCCACAGTAACAAACCAAAACTGTTTTCTAGTTTTGCTACCACATCCCTTTATTCTTCTTTCCCCATTTTAACATGGGTCAAAGGAGAGGTGACAAGATATTTATATTGTTTTATATTATCATAATTCACATACATCAATTTAAAATAATTTGTGATTTATTGAAACACCTTCTTGGGACCTCAGTCACTCAGCTGAAATGACGTTATCACCTCTTAGTAACATTGCTCTGTTGAAAGACTTAACTTGCATGGGATGAGCCTTTTCTAAAAGTGGGTGTAGACGTTCTCAAAAAATCTTTTTTTTCCCTCAGTGCTCCTGTACGTGAGGAAGGAATCTGACGAGGTGTTTGACGCGTTAATGCTCAAATCCCCCACCCTGAAGGGACTAATTGAAGCGGTAAGTATATCTCAGTCAGGATGCTATGTATTCAACAGACATGGGTAAAATACTGTAAGACACCAGTACAATTCCTACATATTACAGACAGTTTTAAAAGAAGCGGTGTTCATAACTCAACTCATATGTGGTTATTTACCTGTTTCGTGGAAAATTCTCAGCCAATCAAAGAGTATATCAAATATGTATTTGAATTGGGTCAGGGATTTACCTGTGAATAGGCTATTGGCCAGATGATCCATGCAGTAAATTTTGTCGGGTATATCAATATATCAATTTAACATTTTCAAGCAATGGTATAAAAATAAATTGTGCTTAAAAGTGTATTGTAATGGACTTTATGTTCAGCTTACTACACAAAAGTGATTGTCCTGTGATTGCATTTGCTTCAAGATATCGGAAAAATATGGTGTGCCAATGGAGAAGACGACTAAAATCTACAAAAAATGCAAAAAAGGGTAAGATCGTGTTAAATCGGAAGTAAGAAAGGATATGATGCATGGTACTGCGGAATAACCTAGTTTTCACTTTAAACAGAACAACTATAATAATGTATGTAAACAGTGATCACTGTTTTCTGTGGATCTTTCTCCTTGAACTCAGACCCAGTGTGTTGTGCTTTTAAGTCCTACATCCTTGTATCAGCCAGTACACCTCTTTTTCAGAATCATGGTCAACATGGATAATAACATCATTGAGCACTACTCAAATGAGGACACCTTCATCCTGGGCATTGACAACTTGGCCGACATGTACAGAGTTACGCTAACGGAAATCTGAGGGAAGGTGGAGGGGACACGTGTGTGTTTGTGAGTCACGGCCGGGGAGACATCGACGAGGCGACTTCTTTCCTGCAGTTGGAGTAGACAGGACCTCTTGTGTAAATACAATACAGTCTGTTACTCGTCTATATAGCTAGCTCATTAGAGTGCAGGGGGGAAGAGGCTGTCTTGGGCAACCCGGCAGCAGTTGGTGGATTCTCCCTTGATCTGGTTGAGGGTTCTTGATGAAAGGAAGTGACCTTTCTTTCAAAGGAGATGACATCACACCTAGAACTTCCAGTGCAAACCCCCAGAATTCTCAGGCAAAGTTTTAACTGGGTGAACAGCTGCATTAAGATTTGTTTCAAGGGAAGTTTTTTTTTCAAGGCCTTTCAGTAGTAACCCAACAGTGCCCCCGCAGGCAATACATGGGACTTCAGCAGGCCACTGGGAGAACGCGTACAAGAGGAGACCTCCATCTGTGTGACATGGTTTTTGTCTTTAAATGCCTCCCCCAAGCCTCCAGCAAATGAGGACATCAGAATCCCCTGGATCCCCTGTGTACTGTGCCTCTCCCTATGGCGGTGTCGGTGCAAACCGTACATTTAGCAGAGCAATGGCTTTGTATTGCAAACCTATGTTCTCCTTTATGGACGAATGCAGTCTCTGGGCCTCAGGACATATTTACAGTTACACTTAAGTACTTTTTTGTAGGTTATATTCAGCTTCTCATGTTTTAACTGAAGGCCATTGTTGGTGCTGCCTACTGGTGCCGTTCCAATGTAGCGACTTGGGTCTGCTTTGTGATGTGGACTATCCCGTAGGTGGGGCTGTTCTGTGGGCTCGAGGCTGATCCAAATGGCTGAAGCCAAACCAATATGCACAGTGCACTGAAGTGAAGTCACAGCCGCTACCCTAAAAAACAATTGCGTGGTCAGCCATGTGATTTGATCATCAGTTTCAGATCATTTTATTTATTCTTGGCTACTCTTATTTCATAAAATCAAGGAAGCACTGGAATAAATGTCAATTATTTTGTCCATACTTTTCAAACTTAACTTTGGTCCTAATAAGTCAGAAAGAAGACCGTTTTAGAATATAATGGCCTAATAAGCATCAATGCATTTTTGAATTACTAGCACCTTTTTGCCCTCTTGATTAAATAGGAATAATCAAATTACTTCCTTTGGATGAAATGAATGTTTTTTTTCTAATCAAACTCTGTTGAACTGTATTTTCATAGTGCCTTTCTAAAAATGGAGCAGCATGAATACATGCGTGTGAATATATAGCCCAATTTCTAGCTGTTTGTCATGTTGAAAGCATAACCTGCCAAACCTACCCAAAGAAATGTCTCGTATGGAGTTGGGGCACTTGTACAAAGTTTTATTATAGTTCTCTTTTGAATACAACTGGTTTTTGTACATACGTCTGTTTTGTCAAGTAATACATTTGTAGTTGTAAATAAAATATTCCGATGTACAGTTCTGTGTTTTGCTCAAACTATCGTTATTGGCATCATTAATCAAAATGGCTGATTTCTGTTTTAATTTCTATGCTGTTTCTATGTCATTTTGAAACAGGAAAACATTTATTGAATCTAAGCAATATTTCTTGGAAGTCTTTTATTTCACAAAATAAAAGAGTGCCTTGAATCTTGACTCCTTGTTCCTGTCAACATGTCACTTTGAACTCTGAATTTCCAATTTCTCACTCAGTGCAACATACATTTTTAGGGGAGTGTTTAGATAAATGCAACTTCAAAGCATGATATGGTAGTGTGTTTGTGTTCAGTTTCAGAATTAAGGTTGAACAAGGTCTCATTATGGCAAGCCTGGCTTGGATCGGCTGGGTGGCAGTCTGTTGTCTCAAGCCCGGCCCTGCCTTGCACCTGCATTGCTTCTGGTTCTGGCTAAACGTAGACGTAAAGCCGGTGGTCTCTTTCTCTGGTGTCAAAGCCAGCCTGCGTTGTGCTCTGGGGATCGGGGCACAGGAATGTTCCCCTTGATCAGTGCTGACTCCCGAACCCCAAGGGTGCACGTCAACAGCCAGCCTTTCACCCAGTGATCTCAAACGCCTCTTACAGCACCTCCGCCCTCTCCTGCCCACAAATGTGCGCTGGCCACCTGAGCAATGCCTGGCAGCCGTTTTGATCCCAAAGACTTGCCACATACCTGCCATGCAGGAGAAATTGTCATTTTAAATAGGCTAATTAGACTGCAGTACAACTAGATGAAGTAAGATACAGAAAGGAGATTTGGCCAGGCTAAAAACAAACACTGAATCAGGGCTTTTACAAATCCTGGTTCTGGGTTTCCATGTGTTTGCTGTGAATTTGTTAGTAGTATACCTCCCAGGTTAGCCGTGCAGAATACGTTGGCATGGCAATAAACCCCGATCAAAGGTTAGCTTCGTGGTACAGAAAACCCAGGGTTGAATCTTAGATTAGCTCGCTAACCCCTTAATCTCGCTTCGTAGTACACCCCTCTGATCTGCTTTTTGTGTCTTGGGTGTTGCTTGCCATTAATCTGTTGTGAAATAAGTGCTTTTGAGTTTGTGCTTTCAAATTTCACAAATTGTATTTTTGTTTGCATCAACCACAAATTCAGTGAAGTTGAATTACTTGGGGTGACCATATATTGGATTTCAAAAAGAGGACAGGTTTAGGCGGGCGTTATGAACATAATACTAGGCTATTTGGTTGTTTATATATGGTCTATGGAACAAGGATATCCTAAATAGGAATTTAGAAATCCCACCTGGACAGATATTTTCAGTCCCAAAAAGAAGAAATGTCTGGGAAAAAGAGGATGTCTGGTCAGCCTAAATGAATTCAATATATAATAATTCTTGCACCCACTAAAAATTCATTTCTATCATTATTAGTTTGTTTCAGGGGCTCAAATGAAAATAAATATTTTTCAGAAATAATTTCACTTTCCATTATCCAAAGGGAATTTTTTTTATTTGCAGCATGTGCTTCTCTCTCTCATTGTGTGCTGTGTGGTAAAAACTTTAATATTTTAAATGGTCATTGTTTACCCTACTCGTATATTAATAACTCAGCATTATATGAAAATTATAGTATTTTGATGTCTTTAGAATTATTTAAAAAATAAAAACCTGAAAGTGACTTAATAAGGGGGTGAATACTTATCAATTAAGTGACCAAGAGGCCAACTACAACACTGACAGAGTTGCAGAGCTCACTGGCTGAAAGGGGAGAAACTGTCCAAAGATCAATAATCTCTTCTGCACTTTACTGACTTGGCCTCTTTGGGAGAATGACGAGACAGAAGCTACTTCTGAGAAAGGCCAACCTTAGGTCACAACTTGAGTTTGCCAGGAGTAATATTTAGGGCCACCAGCTTGTTTGCCTTGTTTTCTCACATGGTACTTCAGTCCTCCCCGAGCTAGACGTTGCGATAGCTTCTTTGTCAAGCTACTTCTCAAACATTTATCGGCACTTCAATCATCTAAGTTAGTAAAGTAATCGCCAGATGATGATTGACGGTGATGTTTTCAAGGGACACAGGTGTTAAATTCAGTTTGATTACCTACTACCGTGGACAGGCTGCAGTTGTTTTTATTATTTTGAAAGTATATTTTTAGGGCTTTTTCCGCTTTATTTGACAGCACAGAGAGACAGGAGGAATGGGAGCGAGAGAGGGAGAGAGTATTCGAACCGCCAACGTTGACCATGCGGACAGTGCTCTACATGCTATGCCATTGAGACACCCTGCTGCAGTATTTTTAAATGTTGTACAGGGGCATGCTAGCAGTGGGAAATGCCCTCATTAAAAAAGATAGCAGTTGTATAACATTTAACTAGCAGAAAAAAAATCTGATTATATATTATCATGGCCAGTTTAACAGTCTCTTCTGTCATTGACTCACAATTCTTGGTGAAAATTTGTCCAAAGGAAGACACTCATCTTTCTGCACCGGCTGAGTTTGTCATCACGGCCAAGTATGAATTTGCCTTTTGAGTATGGTTTTGAGAATATTTCTTCAGCTGTATCCCAGAATTCATCCAATGACATTGCAGTGCAATTTGTAATTGCCCAGCTTTGATATACAGTTTTCGTCAAACTTGGAATTGAGTGTAGTGGGAGGGTTGAAATGTCGAGTCTGCACACTGGCTTTGGAATCAAAAATGAACTGTGGTCAGTTCTATTTTTCCATAGAGTTCCAAATAAGTCAGGAGAAGAAACCCTTCAAGTTATCCATCCATATCTACTGCATATCTGGCAGCAGAGTGATGGTTTGAGGCTTGTTTCATACCTCAGACCCTTGATGACTTACAGCCATTTTGCCAACCATCCGATGAAAATACCCTCAAATTAAAGCTGACAGTCTGCACTTCAACCTCATTATCATTGTAGCCTTTCAAACTCAAAGTTCTAGAGTACAGAACCAAAATAACAAAAATTGCGTCACTGTCCAATGAATTATGGTGCTCACTGTATATGGAATGTCCTTGCATATGTGCATAAAATTGTCTACTTGGCAGAGGGGTTAATAATATGTATAATGGTACCTAGCATGCATAGATTGAGATGCTGTGGGAGGCCTAACGGAAAATTTAAGTGCATATAATTAAATATCTGGGAAGTACAGCATTATTGCAGAAATGTTTTTGAGCTTGTCGGGCTGGTTCGGGTGGGCTGTAATGACATCGGGCTTAGGTGGGCTCGGGCCTCATTTCTAGAATGATGTAGACCTCTAACGTGTATAATATTTTGTGTGTTAATGGTTTTGTTTTCCTCTGAGTTCATTGGTATGGTAAAATACCAGAAAAGAATACTTTTTGTATTGTAACAGGAATTAATGCAATATAGGTTGTAGTCCTGGTGGGAGGCGCATCAGGTATATCCTGAAGATATTGCTTGGAGATCCGTTAATCAGATCTGTGCAGATTAATATGTTAATATGGCCTTTGTTTTAATGAAAAAGCACCAACGTTTTCACCTAACTTAAGTCTGTTAGCTGGCATCTATTTTGTGATGTGCTCAAAGCTGGTTCATGCTACAGTTAATGAGAAGTCTTCAAAAGTAAAACGTTTATCAAGCTTATTATGTGTAATTTAGTTTTATAATGTGCAAAGAGACACAATGTAGAGAAAGCTTTGGGGTTTCCTGGAAATTATTCAGAAAATTTCCATCTTTGTTAATTAAAAAATCTCAAATTTTCTCAAATTCAGCTTTGTCCTTCATATCACGTTAACTGGGGAAAACCTGCTGTGTGTGTGTGTGTGTATACAATACAACTGCTGGTACACTGGGCCAAACATGGGATTGCCAACAAGGGTAAGTGGCTCTTGATGGACAGACTGGCTTTAATGGAACAACTAACAAACAGCAGTGTTGCAGTGAAAGACATTTTACCATCATTGCTATTTTAGAGTAAGTACAGACATAGCAAACACAGTGAAGCAAACACAAAGGACAGATTTTTTTTGTTGCTTTATAAGATAAAACATAATCCTATGTTTATAAACTACACTGTCACAAAATACAGGTTACCATACAAAATCTACAAAATGCAACAATTACAAACATTTTGTTCAACAGATAATCTTACAGTATAAATTTATACAATACTGATTTTGTATATTTGGCACTTTGCCACATTATGCTATTGTGTGTAATACAGAAATGTTATGCCTGATACCATATTTGTTTTCTTTAAAAAAAGCATAAACTTAAAATCATTGCAGAGGTTGAAATTCTGGTCTTTGTTTTCATAGGTTTTTTAATAAAAAATATTTCACTTACAAAACAGCAGTTATTCAGTTATTCAAAAACATTCAAATTTATCCAATCGACTATCTCAGAAATTGAAACCGCTGGATCATAAGCTTGAAGCCACAGTTACATTCAAGGAAAATAAGTACTTTTGTTTGCCCAAGCCCTGGGGTGCAGGGGTGCAGGGGTGCAGGGGCGAAGCCTCAAAGGGCAGACCTTCACAAAACGGTTCCCGGAGAGCATGATGGGAAATGAAGTCCAGAGCTCTCAAGTTTCTGAAGTATCTGTCGAGCTCCGGATTTCACCTCCGAGTAGCCTCTTTGTGGGGTGAGGTCTGGGTTCTCAGTAAACCCGTGTTTAGTCACGAACAGGGTTAAATAAGCACAGATGCTCCATACACCATGCTCCAACCTTCACTCGACAACAGAAGCGGTACACCCATTTATGAAGTTCCCTCACAATACTTACACAGAAAAATACACGTGTATGTGTGTGCACACATACAAACATTTCAGTGGCTTGGCAATATTGCGTATGCACAAAGCATCCATCTCAGTCCATCAAGAGGGAAGCTTGTCTTTAAATTTTTTTTTAACCATTTTTATAAAGCATAATTCTTGCAAAATAGCTTTAGAGTCTGTGCAATACATGTATTATCATTTCACTGTAAACATGTAAGCTTTGGACACGTTTCAACGACACTTACCAGGCACTGAAATGTTGAGTCTGAATTTGTAGCATTACTGCGTTGGTGGTCAACACATACCACTGACATATGTACATATTCACACAAACACACATGCATACCTGTTAATATAACACCCCCTCCCCCCCACCACACACACATTTTAAAACTACAAAAAACACTAAATAGTTCACATGCACCACTTAAAACATCTAAAATTTGATGTAAAGGTCTTAGCTGCTTCACACAAAATTTCTGCCTGAAAAATTATTTTCATGCTCATCGGCTTTTCCCCCCCCATTAATTTCATTTCACATTTTGTTCATTAAAAAGCGCAGGCAATCTTGCAGCTTGAAGTGCCTTTCTAACGTGTGTTTCAGGATGAGAAATTAGCAATCAGAAGCAATAATGTGCTTTAAAAATGACAAAAAAGAAAAATCCTAGTGTACCCTTTCACTTCCCCTGATGTCCTCTCTCTGGACGCGATTCTTTTTAATTAAAAGACACGGAAAAAGGAAAAGAAATGAAAGCTGAATGAATGAAAGAAAGAAAAAAAGAATGCTCGCGAGATCACTCCCGTATTCCACAATATGGTGATCCCTGACCCATTTATTAACATGTGCAGTACATGCGCACAATATTGCATCAGTAAAGACGAGTGACATGCGGAGCGATGGCTGATGTTCATTCTGAACTCTCCGCCATATCCAAACACATGCGGGACAGAGCACTTATTGAGGGTGGAAAAAAAAAATGTGTACAAAATCATATGCATAGCAAAATGCGTGGTCATCTCGCTGTTTTTGCACAGCTGAATAAACTTCAAAATCCTTGCACAGATGTAAAACACACACTGATGAATCAAGTTTGCCATGGCTTAAAGAAAAATAAAAAAAATTACAGATATAATAATAATAATCATTATTATAATTATTTTAAATAATAATAATAACAATAATAATAAAAACACAAAAACAAAATTCATCTCTTTCAGTGGGACAAATGCCACAACTTCTCCAAGTATAAGAATATATCTATAGGTCTACATTTCTGTCTCTCATTCACTCTGTTTACAAGAACGAGCTCAAATCTGTATGTGGCCACCACTTAAATCCAGTCAAAAGTCACTCCTTTTTTAAACAAAGAACTGTGGGTTTTCAAGGACTTTATCAAATGCTTGGGTTCCCATTATCAGTATCTTTTATCTTTTAAAGCGCTAGCCTGCGCTAGGCTAAATGACGTCCATACCCTCATCCTCAGCTCTTGTCTGAAGGCAAGTCTTCATCGGTTTCTCCAAAGAGCAGGGGAAGGGGAGGGGGATTTTCTCGTAAACACCCGACACACCGCCAAGTCGGGGAAGTTAACCCAAAAAGCACTGAAAGCAAGCAGATGGAAATGAAAGGGTTAAGCCAGTCTCACCTCTCAAATGTATGACTCATTTTACAGCTGCCAGAGCATTAACAGACAAAGTTGGGTGTGATGTTAAAGTAGGAGGGGTCAAGGCTTTGGGCTAGTGACAGTAAAATCCCACAGAGAGGAAACCGCCCTCTCTGGGTCTGACCATAATCGCACTGAACATTTTTAAAAACACATTAGCACTCGAGTCATCTTTTTGGTGTCCCTCTATAGTCTCCTCTCCCCTCCCAAGAAAAAAGTGATATATTCATATATTTATTTTACGTATATACTGTACACATACATGCATTTAGTGCATTCAATTCATTTCACTCATTGGTTTGAAATAAGTATAAAATTAAAAAATAAAAATAAAAGTAAAAAAGTGAGACAGTGAGAAGACTGAGATCAGTTAGGGCAGTGTGAGAAGACTGGTCTGAGATCAGTTAGGACAGTGTGAGAAAACTGATCTGAGATCAGGTAGGACAGTGTGAGAAGACTGCTCTGAGATCAGTTAGGACAGTGTGAGAAGACTGGTCTGAGATCAGTTAGGACAGTGTGAGAAGACTGCTCCGAGATTAGTTAGAACAGTGAGAGAAGACTGGTCTGAGATCAGGTAGGACAGTGTGAGAAGACTGGTCTGAGATTAGTTAGGACAGTGTGAGAAGACTGGTCTGAGATTAGTTAGGACAGTGTGAAAAGACTGGTCTGAGATTAGTTAGGACAGTGTGAGAAGACTGGTCTGCGATCAGGTAGGACAGTGTGAGAAGACTGCTCTGAGATCAGTTACACGGTTCTATTCTGATGTTGACAAGAAGGAAATCTCCAGACTGAGTAAACAGCCAATTGCTCTCTCTCTGCGTCCTGGTTTCAGATGTTCTCAGGGGATAAACTGTGTGGTGTACGTATCAGTGGATTACAGGATTTCACAAGGATTGGGGGTTTGTAATCCCACATTCAGATAGTCACTTGTGTCCTTGTTTTCCTGTTTCTATAGGGACTGCACGCATAGTGCCAAGCTCTCTTTAGCCCTATATCACGCACGTCACAGGTAGCGGCAAAATATCCACTATTGAATTAGTTTGATCATGTCACATAAAAGGACCAGCTTCACAGGTTGTGATTTTAAAGTGCTGAACTGTCTAATCCTCCTCAGTCTGATTGTGAGGTTCAGGGAAAAATAAAACCGCAATCTGTTAAATCACCCCAAACGGCCGAGTCATTTCAGAATGGGCAGCAAACCAAACCAGCGAGACGGCGTATCTGGTGGTGGTGACCTACTGGCCGCAATAGTCAGGCTTAAAGAGAACACAGAGAGGTGGGAAAAAAGGCCATTGTGGTGTTCCACTCAACCGCTAAATATGACCACGGGCGCTAAGTGACTGAGACCAACCCTGACTGCCACCCAAGTAGCAGTGTTCAGTCTCTGTGACTGACAGCATTTGTTCACTGTATCTTTACATCGGCCTTAATCCAGCCGTGAGCAGCTCTACAGAATGGCTGTTATTTGAAAAAATGTACAATTATGGGGGCGGTCAGCGAAGGAACGATGTCAATCATAAAAAAACAAATCTGTAATAAAATAAAATTAAAAAACGCAAAATAAATAAAAAGAAAATTACAATGAGCGTGGAACCCCTGTGATCAGAACTGGCCGGCACTGCTGGGGTCGCACTGGAGCAGCCGGACGATGGAGGGGTCACTCTTCGCCCCCTTTATGAACTCCTCCAGGGACAGCTTGCCTGAAAACACACAGGACAGGAGCCAGTCACTCACTCGCTCACTCAGGGCCGAAAGCTTCTCCACCACCTCGCTGTGCACTGCCCACTTGCTCAGAGGGGACTAACACAGCTTACATTTCACTGGCACTTTATAAAGCTGCATTTTTCTACCACAGGCAGCTAAAGCTCTGTAAGGCTCTAGGCAGAAATAACCCGTGGGCCGTGTATCTGACCCGAGAAATTAACCTACCGGTGGCAAATACCCAACCAGCGCACCCAATTCAAGCAGGTCACCTGTGACACACTCACCTTTATTGTCCTACAAAATCCAACGTTTTTAGCCCATAAGCAATAAACTGGTGTTCAGCCTTTAACGCTGGCAGTGGAGCAACTGAAAAAGATGCAGGCGCTCAAAAAAAAAAAAAAAAAACTATGTGGACACAATGTTGACATGGCAAAAAGCATGAGGAATCCTGCATTACACCTCTATATTAATGTTAGCTTGAGAAAAATAGTACACTGTTAGGCTAGACCATAACATGTATGTAAGGCTATAGCTAGGCTACAATAGCTTACCTCAAGCTGCTCAAGTGTTGCCCCACTGTAGCCTACTTTTGAGCCTGCTTTTTGGTCTTCTTATTTAACGTAGCCTACACTTAAGGTCGGCCAATAGTTGTGGCTTGCACTTGGACCGAAGAGAGCACAATCAAAGGCGTCCTCGTGTGCCTCATACGTGAAAAACCAGACCGGGGTAACTATTCTCACAGGAAATAACAGAATATTTACCAACATGTCAATGTGCACGGGTTTGCTATGACCTGGGGTTATTTTTACAGGACATTTAACAGGTAAAAGACGGCGGAATCTTTACTGGCGCGGGAACGCGCAGTCCATAAAAGTTACAGACATAGCAGATTCGGACGGGACTAAATTAACGGAGATCCTACAGTAATAATTACATTACCCCACCTCCCCCAGTAAAACTTTTGCTGTGGACATAAGGGGGGGGGGGTGAGTTGCAGTACTGCTGCACGGTCAGCAGGTGGCAGTGCTGCTCTGGGCGGGCGCTACTGTTGGTGTCCCCATGGGCCTCGTGACCCTGAACATGAGACACTGGGAGAAGCGCAGTTCGCCGGCTGTGAAACCAGGCGAAGCACCGCCCCCCCGCTCCTCCCACACGCAGCTCAGCTCTGTTTCCCGTAATGCAGTGGGGCTGTCCCCTACGGAGGGAGTCATATTTTTGGAGTGCCTCTTTCATTCAAGCAGTCTAAAGTGGTTTACATATGTGATATAGGGCAATTTGTGAGGTCTGCAGTCTGTTCAGTCCACTTGAGAGGTTGTGTGTGTGTGTTTGTGCGTGTGTGCTAGCGCGTTGCTGAACTATTGACTGAGCGACAGGCAAGGAACATAACTGAGCAAGCACCACCAGTTAACCCCAATGAAACCACAACTAAGATATATCATTTGGGCAATCAGTACTTGATCTGCAAAACAACCAATCGTATTCAAGAAGCTAAAGTTTTGTAACAATACAAAAAGGAAGGGGGTGGGGGGGTGGTCTCACCATCACGGTTGGTGTCCATCTGTCGGAATATCTTCTCCGTCCTCTTCTCTGGAGTGGACTCATCATCCGGCATCTTCATTACGGAGGAGACCATTTTGTAGATTGCCTGAAGACACAACACAGGGAAGGGGAAGGACTGTAAGCGCCACACGGCACAACCCTGCGGTCTCAACACCGTGCCACTCGTGACGTTCCTCTGGCATTCGTGCAAAAATAAATGAACCCCAAAAAAGCCCCCTTCAACTCATAGCTCTGACCAGTGGTCACAGAATTGGGGTCAGGGGACCCACAGTGGCGGTCACAGGGTAGCCTTTTAAGAGTATTTCACTGGGATGTCTCCATGGTGTAGCCTGTAGGAGCGCCGTCCACATGAGAACGTTCAAATCCGGCCGTCTTTCCCTCTCTCCCGCTCCCATTATTCCTGACTCTACACTGTGCTGTCCAATAAAGCTGAGAAGCCCGAAAATATAACTTGAAAAAAAAAAAGACTATTTCATTGTCAAATACTTTAAGGTTAATTATTTTCAAATTTCCGTATTTCATAAATTAATTTTTAGACTTTCAGATAAAACTAACCTTAAAGTAAACTTTTCAGATAAAATAAACCTGAATAAACTGCTACAATATATTGCACTAAATAGAAATACATGAACACGATCATATAGATTCACAGAATATAATGTTTTTTAGATGTGCTTTGATATAGTAATGTGTTAAATGCCCTGCACGGCAGCCTGAAAAGATGCCAACAGTTTGACAGAGGTGGCGGTACCTTCGTGCAGAGGGTAACCATTTTAAGAGGAAATCAATGTGGGTGTAGAGTTCTACCTTGCAGGGCCTAACAGGCAGACGGGTGCGCTGTGCACTGGGCTCGCTGTCCTGATATGACTGCAGTGGGAAAGAGAAGGCAGCCGCTCAGATATCAAAACGCGATTGTAATCGGCGCCGGCAACGACACAAGAACGCACGCCTCCGCGAGCCGCGCAGAGCGAGCCGTGACATCGAGCCGTCGGCTCGGAGGCGGCTTCGCCTCAGCGGAAACGCGCGCGCGGGCGAACGCGGGGAGGCTGCGCCCCGAACGCGGCGGCGCACGAAGACGCTGAAGGCCCCGGTGAAGCGTAGGGCGTGCCGACGCCCTCCCAGGCCTGACGGATGAGGACTCTAATGAGGAGGCGGGCTGGCGACGGGCTCTGCCGAGGAGAATCAGAGCTGACAGCTAAACGGAGGAGCGCTGATTGTGATTGCTGTACGTGGGAGCTGCAATAACGCCGCCGCATTCCGCGGGAGCCGCTCGGCTCCCCGGCCGCGGCTCATTACGGGCTATTACCGCCTCCTGCCCACCCGCGACCCCACCAGTGCGCATCCTCCTCCTCGCTCCTCGCCTACAGATTGCTGCATCTGTCCATCAAAGGCCCGTCTCCGAGCACACAACACTGGCAACCCCGCAGCGGTACCTCCACCCAGCCGGCAGGGGGCGCAGTAATTCTCATGCAGGCTTTACTGAGCGATGTTCAGAGGTGCAGAAAATGTCCTAACCTCAGGTGAGTTTCAGATTTCATACAGACGTAATTCACATGCAGGTTGGCGTTCACATTAAGGCTCCGTAGGCTGATTAAAGATCAGCTGTTAGGGGCTGAAAGCTCCAAAGGTGTGGACAGGGAGCAACACCTGAATCAGAGCTCAGAATGATTGTTAAAACGATAGCTCCTGAAAAGGATTTCTTGACTCCTTCCCAATAGACTGAGTCACTCAAGGGGCTTGATTGATTAAAAAAAATAATTATAATTTGTATATTTGTAGTATGTATGTATGTATGTATGAGAATAATTAGCCTGGTACTTTCTCCTGCCCGAGGGCTCAAACTCCAGGCGCTCATGTGATGACAGTCTGATGGCTGTAGTGGCTTTTTGCTTGGTAAAGAGTCGAAAACCCAGAATAACAGCCAATTAGCTAAATAAGAGAAATCTAACACATCCCAGAGTTGTTTAAAAGAGAACCTTGCTGTCCTCAGGGAGTTCAACAGACTGCTCATCACTGTGTGTGTGCAGCTCTGACAACACAACAAAAACAGACCCACACACACACACACACACACACACACACACACAAATGCATAAATACAAGCTCACTGACATGCACGTATTTAAACACCAACTCACACTCATACATAAAAACAAACTCAATCACTTGCACACGTGAGCTCAGTCACGCAAATGTGAACATGAACTCGCTCAGACGCAAACTCAACCTCACTCGCTCGCGCACTCGCACTCATATACTCATTCTCTCCTCTCTCTCTCTCGTCAGCCAACCCATGGAGTGAAGAGGAAGTGCTTCCTGTGACCTCGCTGGCTACTCTGTCCTGGTGATGAAGGAGCATGTGGAACAGAGAGAAACATTAATGTCTCATGAGTGGATATGAGCAGCAGATAAGAGGAGATAGTGCCTTTAATGTATTAACCATACAGCTTCCCCTCTCTCCCTTTCTCTCTGTCTGCCACACACTCCCCCGTCTCACTCCACACTCACAACCTTCTGTATACACAGTCTCTCACCCACATGACTATGGAGAGCCAGCTTACGCACACACACAGACACACACATACACACACACGTACACACCTCCACATGCCAAGCTCCTAGAGAAACCATGAGTAGATACAGAAGACACAGTTTCACGTTCAAATATATGAGATGTATACGGCCACCATTTCCATTTTTGCTTCCTCACGGCTTACTAACAACTGAGATAGACCACTCAGAGAGAGCAGTGGGCTGAGATACCAGCAGAGCTGCATGAGCCAATGGCATGTAATGTATCTGTTAGTGTTTTTACACAACAAGGTCAGCTGACCTGAGAAAGAGAGAGAGGGGGGAGAGAGCGAGAGAGAGAGAAACAGAGCCAGAGATGACAATGAAGAGAAAGGAAAGAATTAAACCCTCTCAAGTCTTCTGTTCTTTTCCGATACGCATCTAATCATTTAATGTCTCTGTTAGTGTTTTTACACAACAAGGTGAGCCGAACTGAGAGAGAGCGAGAATGGGAGGGAGAGAAAGAGAGAGATAGAGTTTATCTGTCATTTGTTTATGTCAGTATATGCTTTGGCAATGTACAGTAAGTGTACCCATGCCATGCCAATAAAGCTCATTTGAAGTTGAATTTGATAGAGAGTAAAAGAGAGGAAAAAAGAGAAACACAGCCAGAGATGGCAATGAAGTGATGAGACAGAGAAAAGAAGGAATGAAACCCTCCCGAGTCGTCGGGTCTTTTCGGATACGCACCAGCGGGAGGCGAGAGACCTGCTGTGAGCTATCACAGGAGCAGGAGGCGGCCGAGTCGCGCGGCCGCTCGCCCAATTCACACCCCTGCGCCGCGCCGCACCGTCGCCCGCCGAAACATACGCGCGCGGCGAAGAGAGACCCTGCTGATGGACACTAAAGCCTTGCTGTCTGTATCTACTTTAGCATGGAGATGTGGCTCTGGTTTCCATGGCCAGCACTCATAGGGTGTTAAGGGATTCTGGTTGCTGTCATCAACTGACTGGTTAAGCAGGTGTTAATCACTGAAACTTGTGGTGAGCGGCCAATGAAAGACGGCCTTCTCCGCATCACCTCTTGCACCTGTTAATTGAGGACCTTGCTGTTCCTTCACTTTAAATTGCTGAATCATTGTGTAACAGACAGATGGGGCAGGAAATGGGGGGGGGATCTCATCTGGAGAGAAGGTGTGGAAGAGTGAAGTCATTCCAGCTCGGTCAGTTACGCGCCAGGCAGAACCTTGATAATAACGAAGCTCTTTCACGAGCGGCTGGAAAGCTCATTGGTTAACATTGCGCTTTAAACAGCCCTCGCTGTACCCCCGCCGTGGTGAGAATGGGACACAGAGGCAGGTGGAGGGTTCTTCAGTAAGGAGTGCACCGCTGCCCCCACGTCTAAGGGACGCACCAGGCCTTAAGGCCAACAGGCCCCGCAGGAAAAATGCTATGACAAAATAAAACTGGGGAAGCTATACATATTGGTATTGATTATTCAGCCAGCTAGCTAACCGCTTGATTGATAATGAAGAAGAGTAAACGGAAACTGATTTGGAGTAATAATCCGTTTAAAGGTATGGGGCTTCAGTTTCCTTTATTTAAAGCCTGTGAGTTGCTAATGTTATCATCATAGTCACCATTTATTTGTAGGGCTACAGAAAATTAGACAGAAGCAACATTTTAAATTGGATTGTGTGTCTTCTAATCAAATAAGGGCATGAAAACACATTTAAAAAAATTATGAGAATAATTATTTTACCAGTGCATTTCGGTAATCACTAAAAAATGGCAATGGGTCGCAAGTTACTTCCATGGCAGTAGGCCTTATTCACAACTTTACTTGATGTCTTATCTTATTTATCCACGTGAGTCCCACTGACTAAAAATATGATTTTTTTTTTCACCCCTTATTGAACTTTAGATACACTGGCATATGTTAACATTAGAATTTCTTTTAACACATCAAGACTGCACAGACCTTGGTGTACAGTGTACTGTTTAATATTGCTGCTGTGAATGTCACTGGAAAGTGTAATAAGTATAAGAAAGAATATAATATTCAGTAATAAGTGTATTATAGACTTAGGGCCGAATTCAACTTAAGTCATGTGCTTAAGTACCTCTCCTTTTTTTTTTTTTACGATTTATGTAATAAAATTATGTACAGTGGTATTATTAAGTATATGTGATATTTTTGTGAGTGCATCACATGCTGGAATGATCCTGTGGCCAGGGAGGAGAGGGAGATTGTAACCTTGTGGAGCACCGGTACACTGTGTGGGTGGTTCATTTGCACTTCCAAATAATTTTGAGTAGTACAAAAGTACAAAATCGTCTCTCTGTCACAGCAAAAAAAGATTCAGACACTATCTATCAATTCATCCTAAAACAGCTAATATTGGTCTGTATACCCTTTCCCTTCTTTGCCAGACACTTCTCCTCTCCCTTAAACACAAGAAGACATTCACTGCTGGATGCATTGTTAGACGAATGTGGTCACCGCAAATCTGGAGGGTTGCATATACCTCCAGAGATAATAAAATTTCAATCATGCGCTTTGAATTGTATGGTATGATATAGACGGCCAATCATACTTTTACATCTTTTTCTTTTTATGACTGCTCTTTGATAATTGATAAAAGTCCTCTTCTCAGCCAAGGAAAGTAAGACCAATATTACGTTCGAATAACACGGACTCATTCTAACAGCCATTTATGCGAAAGATGCTCCATTTTTCATAATCATCTATTGTTGGCGCTAGAAATAAACCACCTTTTTCTGAACAAAGCCGTGCGCAAAAAAATGGTTAAGGGAAAACTCTGAACCGCGTATCTTGCAGACGCCTTGTTTTCAGCAAATCTCCGCCCCGTGCACATATATAATACTATTTCTCTTATGCCGTCTTTCATGCATCCCCTCTCAGGACTGTATCTTAGGGGGGTAAAGGATTTTATCCGTCTCCAAAATACTGTGTAAAAACAATAAAGACTAATTCCAAACATTTTCCAAACCACAATTGCTCTTCTCCTGCCCCAGGCAATTCAAGCCCTGCGATGAGTTCTGACTGCTGTTTTCAGCCGTTATTCAATCTGGGCGTGCCGCACAGATTGAATCTGGATCCCACGGGCAGCCGAGCGCGCGACTGGCTCCGTTACCAGGTCGGCCGACCGGGCGGCCCCGGTGGGGAGAGCGTCCAGATGGCCGGGGCGCCAGAGTCGGAGCGAGCGCCTATTTGTCCGCTTCCTGAATTGCTTGCGCGCGGTGGGGAGGCGATGCAGAACTGGGGCAAACTCCTACGGCGGCGGACAGAAATAGTTTCCCAGAGAGCGCGGGCGTAACTTTTATTTACACTGGGAGGTACGCGGGTCCTCATCCGTCAAGGAGCTCAGATTTGATTTTGACGAGCGGCGGTGTTGCCGAGCGTTCTCTCCGAGTCTCTGACGCTTGCCTTCAAGTGTGCTTGAGCCTCAAAGACACATGGTGTACACAGAGAACATTTGTGCATTGTTCCTGCGTGCGTTGCCATGCTGTTGTAGAATTTTCCAGAATATCTTTGTGGTGACATTTAAAGTGATTTAAACAGAGCTGAAGGCAGTGAGCCACTTCTCCTGAACTTCAGTTTTTCTGTAATTTATTTATTCAGTAGTTTGTGTAAGTTATTAGGAGGAAACCTTTCAAGTGCTCTGAAGCTAGAAATAGCTTTTTAACAGCTTGTAAGACTCGTGGATGATACTGGGTTGCAACTGTTATGAACGTGTGGATTATGTGATTTCACAAAGTTTAATCAAAACTCTTTTTGGGTTTAATTGCATATTTAGAGGTTGTGTAAAAGCGCCTTTGTCTGCTAGCCTATCCTCTGATCAGTACATCATTTGTTAATACGTATTATGCAAGGTGGCTACTTCCAATGCAATCTACGTCAACATCCATTGCAGACCATATATTAAACAAAAGGATGGCTTTAATTCAAGCTAAATGTGGGACAGTTTACAGTTACCATTTAAGGACATTTACCTGTCCATACTAATGCCGTTAATGCTAGAAATGAGAACCGCTAAATACTGCACGACTGTGTAGTGATATTTTTGTAAGATTGTACGATTCAGTGGCAGCTGCTGAGAAAACGTCCCCTTAAACTGTGTATTGGTCTCAACCTGTTTTCAATCATTTTCCTTGACAAACAAGTGTGCCAATGATCTGAATGTTCCATTGGCCGGTAAAGACACAGCTTCTTTCTTCACATCATGTGAGGGAGATTAAACGAAGTACAACCGGCAATAAAAATAATCAAAACCTGAGCTCTAAGATTATTTAAATCACAAAATCTGCACTTTTACATGAATATTCTCAGAATGTGAGTGCGGAGAACGAAGAGTACATGTATCCAAAATTATAATTTTGATTAAAATGTGCACAATTTTGCGATGTAAATAAAACTAATTTTAGTACTTGCCTAATAGCCTAATTGAGGAGAAATGGCTATATTTGATGGTATTGAGCAATTTGTGAATTAAACGCTGTATTGTTAATCAAGATAAATTATGAAAAATGATTGACACCAATAATCACAGTTTAGGGTGAAGTTTTCTGCCTCCTCAATTTTGAGCTCAGCAGCCGCCACTGGCAAGATTTTTTTTAGTTTTTTGCCTGGCTAATTACTCCGAAAATTATTCATGATTCAGTACATACACTGCCTGGCCAAAAAAAAAGTCGCCGTTGCACCCGTCATGCATAGTGCCCACTGTACAAGCCTCTGGAGGCAGTGTTATGATCTGGGGTTGCTTCAATTGGTCAGGTCTAGGCTCAGCAACGTTATGCAGCAATAAAATGAAGTCAGCTGAGTACCTGAATGTACTGAATGACCAGGTTATCCCATCAATGGGCATATTCCAGGACGACAATGCCAGGATTCATCAGGCTCAAATTGTGAAAGAGTGGTTCAGGGAGCATGAGGAATAATTTTCACACATGAATTGGCCACCAGAGTCCTGACCGTAACCCCATTGAAAGTCTTTGGGATGTGCTGGAGAAGACTTTATGGAGTGGTTCGACTCTCCCGTCATCAATATAAGATCTCGGCCAAAAATGAATGCAACTCTGGACGGAAGTAAATGTTGAGATGTTGCATAAGGTTGTCGAAACAATGCCATGACGAATGCGCGCTGTAATCAAAGCTATAAGGCGATCCAACGAAATATTAGAGTGTGCGACTTTTTTTTTGGCCAGGCAGTGTATTACGTACGGGGGATTGGAAAGTAATCCAAGCTCTCAAATTTGTACCCACAGGGCTTAGTGTACAAATCGTGAGTGAGGGGGTAGAGTTTTGCGATCAGGTAATTTCCCAGTAATGTAAATGGCAAGAGGCCTCACAGTGTATCAATGTGCATCTTCCAAGGAAATGTGTAGGCCCTGCCAACCCCCATGGCAAGCTCACTTGACCTTCGTCATGGTAATGCTTTCACACGGTGGAAAACCCACGCTGCTTTTCAAGAAGTTAAAGTGCAGTGCAAGGCTGTGTTTAATTCGCCAGGTCAGTATGGTGGGCATGGACGGTTCAAACTTATTCTGAAAAAGAGAAATATTGAACCCTCGGCCCTTAGAAGGATTGGCCGCAGCCCTTAAACGCCTGCTTGCATGCTGCAGTAAGAATAATGCACAGTGATTAACCTCCACCAGCCAACAGTGATTAACCAACATTTGAGTGTTTATACCATCATTTTTGAAGTCAAACTATCGTTGAATCCTTTACTTTTTGCTGACCTAATATTCTCTGTGGAAGTACGGCGGCGGAGCGAACATGGCCATTGCAACTTGTTACTCTTCTTTGTTGTTGTAGTCGACCAGTGCCGGCACTACATTCGTAGGTAACGTAAAGTATCGCTCCCCCGATAGACTGTCGTCGTATTTTATTTGCTTTGGGCGCACTGTGGAGTGTTTAAGTGCATTTGGTTATGGATGCTACCGGTTGCCATAGAGTTGCGCTAGCATTAGCAATGTGTGTATGTCCAAAAGAAGGGACAGCATGGAATTAGCTGAAAATGGTTTCCATCAATCAACTACATCATGGGTAAGTCGTAATTGAGACATTATGTCCAAAATTCCGAACTATCCCTTTAAGGGGTTAAGAACAATGATAATCACCTGCACAATCTCCAGCATCTCAGACTTGCTGATGTAGCCGTTGCCGTCCAGGTCGTACATGCTAAAGGCCCATTTCAGCTTCTGCTCCAGCTTCCCGCGCGACGTGACGCTCAGCGCGATGATGAACTCCCGGAAGTCTATCGTCCCGTCGCCGTTGGCGTCGAAGGTGCGGAAGACGTGCTCGGCGAACTTGGAGGCGTCGCCGTAGGGGAAGAAGTTGCCGTAGATCTTCTTGAACTCCTCCATGGACAGGTTCCCGCTGGGGCAGTCCCTGAGGAAGCCCTTGTACCACTCCTGGATCTCGTGTTCGGTGAAGTCCGTGCTCTCCAGCAGGTCCTGCATCACCTCTGGGCGGAGCTTGCTGTTCTGCTTCCCCATGTCGGTTTCTCAGTTTCAGCTGTGGAAGGGAAGAAAGGGGAGGGGAAGAAAGACAGAGGACAATGAGGTGAGTCGGTGCTGTGTTTTGGTGGTGGCGCTGTCCCAGCTTCCGTTGGCGGTGCATCAGCACACCGGCAGGAGCAGGCATGGCTGAAACACCGTCAGAGCTCCACAAACTCACCCAGAAATGGTAACTGCCGTTACGTTTCCTGGCCTGCCAAATTGCGCCTTGAAAAAGCATTGGCGGATGCATTTCTGCTGCCTGCGTGCTCTCCGCAGATAAAGAACAAACTCAACTGCGTCTGGGTCTGCATTTCATATGCTCAGCACGCAAGCCTCAGCTGCTCATTGCATCAGGAGAGTCAGTAAGAGAGCTGCTTTGTGAGTTTGGAGGCGAGCTTCTGGTCATGCACGAACGTCAGGACCCCTCTCTCTGTGAACCATGAACATCACTTCTATTGTGTCAGCGGTGGTGAAAGGGTACGCTTTTCTTGTTTGACGCACAACGCGAAAACAGGCAGAGAAACGTCATTTTGAAACGCATTCGGTCTAGACCTGCAACGCGCACCTGCCCTGTGCGCTGCCCACAGTCGAAGAGCCGTTGGGTTAAGACAACGGCAGGCGGTTGATGGCGAGACCCGCCGTACTGCCACGCCAAACGCGGTTTAAGAGATAGAGACTAACATTCACCGCCCAGAGCCCTGTCAGCGAAGGTCACACCCGCTCACACCTCACTTTCTTTCCCTAACAATTACCACAAGAATTCTCGCTTTCATTTTCATTTAATTTTTCCTATTTGGCGAGGGGAAGTTGTATTACAAAAGCACAGGCAAATACATTATTTCATGCTGGTTGACTTACAGGCAAGTTTCTTCCATTATCCCCCCCAGTATTACTTTAGAAAAGCAGTGTCAGCTACTAAGAAAAACTAGTTTCTCAGAGACAGGAAAGTCTGTTTAGTATCACCCAGTACATGACATTTAGTGCAACTTTAAACAGGAAGTCTCTCTCTCTCTCTGTGGTCTTCCAGCACTAATTAGACGAGCATCGCAACGTTGACATTCAGCGCAACTTTAAACAGGAAGCTTCTCTCTCTCTCGCTCTCTCTCTCTTTCTCTCTCTCTCTCCTTCCCTCTCCGAGGTCCTCTAGCACTAATTAGACGTTATTGTGAGCCCCGTCTGTGCCCCGAGATGAGCCAGTGGTGTGAGTTATTATGGTCATTAGTATATTCTGCTGTTTATCTTGTACTGTGGACGCAGATGCGTTCTGTGTACTCTGAGGCGACTTGCTGTGTCAGTCACGCATATTTCATCTCATAATGTACAGTACATTTTTAATCATATCCGGGGCCTTGCCAGAAAGCAGCAGTTATCTCAGCACTCTCCCAAATGTGATTAGATGCGTAGGGTTGTTGGGTGGTGTGTGCAGTTTGGGTCAATGATTCCCCCCCAGAGTATAGTGTCAAATCCTGGCGATGCACTCTCCTGAATTGCGAGGACTGTGACTGGGCGTTTGTTTCAAAGAAAGGAACAAATTCTCTTTTGAATCACTTGCACATTCTAAACTATCCGACCCCTCCGTCTCTTGGACAATTGAGCTATAGAACAGAAAATTCACATTGCGAGTACATTCTGGCTGTCATATTCTTGTACGTAACCATGTAATCTTCCTTATAAAAATAGAAGTGGAACACTGCAGGTATACAATATACAGCTTGAATATTGAGAGCACAAAGCCAGAAGGACTTGTGATACAAAGACTCAAGTGCAGTGCTGGCTCGACCCAATAAGTGATATAAGCAGCTACTTAGGGCCCCGCGACCGCCAGGGGCCCCCTAATTATTCTAATATATTATTTATAACGTTGGGGAGCTCCCAAATCAAATCCTGCTTAGGAACCCTCAAAGGCAAGGGCCGGCACTGCTAAAGTATGATATCACGCTTCAAAGCAAAAAATAAAAATAAAATAAAAAATAAGATCCACAGACAAAATTCTTCTAGGGGACACAAGCAGCAGAGAGACAGGTTAAATGGAGATCAGTGCTTCGGATGGGTACAAAAATAAACCCTTCCCAAATTTCCACAATTGTGGAGAAGAAGGGGACAAAAACATAAACTACAACTACAACAAATAAGGAAAGAGAAAAAAAGAACGTGAATAAAACATCACAATTCCCGTATTACAGTGGCGTGAGGAATGAAGAAACTACTGCCCCATATGCTAATGTTCTCCACAGCTTCTGCTGCGATGCCACGGTGGAGAATGAGATGAGTGGCTAACGTGCTGTCTCACAGTTTTCCTGCAATGTAACACTGTAAGACTTCCGTAATGCTCTGAAAGCTGTTACTACGTACACGGGGTGAAAAGGAGAAATCAGCATGACCGAAAAGCAACTGCAACCGTTCCTCTGTGCATACTCTAAGTTAGTAATTGTTCCTCTGCGCATACTCTTAGTTAGTAATTGTTCCTCTGTGCGTACACTTAGTTAGTAATCGTTCCTCTGTGCGTACTCTTAGTTAGTAATTGTTCCTCTGTGCGTACTCTTAGTTATTAATCGTTCCTCTGTGCGTACTCTTAGTTAGTAATCGTTCCTCTGTGCGTACTCTTAGTAATTGTTCCTCTGTGCGTACTCTTAGTTAGTAATCGTTCCTCTGTGCGTACTCTTAGTTAGTAATTGTTCCTCTGTGCGTACTCTTAGTTAGTAATTGTTCCTCTGTGCGTACTCTTAGTTAGTAATTGTTCCTCTGTGCGTACTCTTAGTTAGTAATTGTTCCTCTGTGCGTACTCTTAGTTATTAATCGTTCCTCTGTGCGTACTCTTAGTTAGTAATCGTTCCTCTGTGCGTACTCTTAGTAATTGTTCCTCTGTGTGTACTCTTAGTTAGTAATCGTTCCTCTGTGCGTACTCTTAGTTAGTAATTGTTCCTCTGTGCGTACTCTTAGTTAGTAATTGTTCCTCTGTGCGTACTCTTAGTTAGTAATTGTTCCTCTGTGCGTACTCTTAGTTAGTAATTGTTCCTCTGTCCGTACTCTTAGTTAGTAATTGTTCCTCTGTGCGTACTCTTAGTTAGTAATCGTTCCTCTGTGCGTACTCTTAGTTAGTAATCGTTCCTCTGTGCGTACTCTTAGTTAGTAATTGTTCCTCTGTGCGTACTCTTAGTAATCGTTCCTCTGTGCGTACTCTTAGTTAGTAATCATTCCTCTGTGCGTACTCTTAGTTAGTAATTGTTCCTCTGTGCGTACTCTTAGTTAGTAATTGTTCCTCTGTGCGTACTCTTAGTTAGTAATTGTTCCTCTGTGCGTACTCTTAGTTAGTAATCGTTCCTCTGTGCGTACTCTTAGTTAGTAATTGTTCCTCTGTGCATACCCCTAGTTAGTAATCGTTCCTCTGTGCGTACTCTTAGTTAGTAATTGTTCCTCTGTGCGTACTCTTAGTTAGTAATCGTTCCTCTGTGCGTTCTCTTAGTTAGTAATTGGAAGGCAGGAGATGTGATGTGTGGTAAACATTTGCATTATTTCCCCCCTATTACATGAATATGGTTTAGTTAGGCTACTATATTGCATGAAGCCAAGAGGAGACTGGTTCCTTTTTATGTCAGGCCCAGAGCCAGAGCCACTCCTTGTGCAAAAACAATGGTTTTTTAGGTCAGATCCCATAATTAGTCAGTCTGCCCTTATAGCTCCTAGCCTGTCTGTCTAGCCTTTCTAAACCAGCTGAGACTGCCCAGGTTCAGTAACATACACACATAACTGCCCATGTACCAACAACTAGAGGGAAGAACGCATCCATACATATTAAGAGTCCAATGAGTGGTCCAGTGCTTTATTTCGGGTAGTCCAGTTGAAGTGCCAAGGTAAAAGCCCTTTTTGTTTGCATCCATACATATGAATGATTTATTGACTCATAAGCGTGGCCTGCCTTGTATAAGTTAAATCCGTGAACAGGAGCAGTGGTCAAAAATGCCTAATGAACCCTCGGAACTAAGGCTTCCTCCAATATGGATGGTTAGTCTTATATCACGATTTTCACTCTGAGCCATGTTGTCAATTTAATGAGATGCCACGGCCACAGCAATGTTAATTCAAAAAGACTTGTCTGTTTTGAAACCGGAGGGCACTTTATTATCGTGGAATGTTTTGACCTACAGAGGGCAGTAGAGAGCAGCGAAACAAAGGCCTGAATTACACAGTCGGGAGACATTCAAGGTGCAGCAGGGAACTCATGAATTCCTATGGGATGAAAGCAGGTCCACGTCTCTTAAAATATCCATGCAAACCCTCACAACCGCTATTACTCTGGGCCATCCCTGGAAAGCCGCATCCCAAACACCCGATCACGGCTTGCTCCTACGGCGCTTCTATGGTGCTCTTATCCTAAGAGCCTTGCCCATCCATGCAGATGGGGCGTATTTAATTTTTAAAATGGTTGTAGGTGAATGTACGCTGTGCTGGAGACACTCCCTTGTTGGCACTCTCAGCTGACATAGAAATTTGAATTTTGCTGCAGAATGTTTTGAATTTTTATATTTTTTTCACAGAGGGTGAGAGGGGGTTCAAGCACTACAGGTGCTAGAACCCTGTTGTATTTGAATGAAATGGGCAACAAATTATTGTCATATGAGCTTTAATTATGTGCAAATCAACAACATTTGAATGCAATAATTTGACAGGATGATAATGGTCTAACACAGTGTTCCACAACGTAGTTTCAGCTGAAGCAAAATGGAAGAATCTCAAAGCACACCCATTTCTCACAAGCCAAAAAATCAAATCAAATCTGCAGAGCTAATTTTCCACGGGATGGAATTTTTCCCAAAATGAAACTCTCAATATAAGCGGACATTAATCCGTCTGCCAAGTCTATTGTTTGACAGGGGGAACCTCTGCAATTGATTTTGTTGCTTGTGGACTAAACATTGAAGTCACAATGGCTTTGCCTGCTGGTAATATGTTGCACAGCAGAACAGGTGCTTGGACCCTAGGAATTGCTTGTGGCTTACTGTTTGTTACTTTTCTCCAAAGTTGGATTTCCCAATCCTATTTCTAAGCATGTCACACCGCTGCAGCATTCTCAATAAATACAGACATTGTATACTAGTGCATGGGTCTTCTTCTCTCGCAGACTGTTCGTTCCCCTCTGCAGTCCACTAGCAGACTGCAAGCAGCCGATCCACTAGGGGAGTGGTCTTTTAACTGTTCCTGAAGAGCTACCATCCTGTAGGTTTTCATTTCAACCCTAATTTGGCCCACCTGATTCTATTAATTAGCAGGTCAACGAGATCTCTCGGGCTGTGTCCGAATCAGAGCCCTGTCTTCTGCACCCTGTCTCCTGCGTATAGTGCACTGGCAGAAGTGTACTGTTTAATGTGCACTGTTTAGCAGTCCGCGAAAAATATCCGCCATACTATTTTCCAACCGCAGTGTGGAAGCGTCGTAAGCAGGTCATAAGACGTCCCACCAGTGTTGCCATGTCTGCGGTTTTACAGCTAAATTGATACTTTCAAAGTGCAGTCACAGGTAAAAATGAAAAGTCGCATACACTTATTTTAAAAAGTAAAAACATGATGATTTCTATTCAAAATACGTTGGTTTCGGTTAAAAATAGCCTATAATTTGGGCTAGATTTGAGTCTGGAAAGTCTTACAAGATCGGGCAACCCTGCGCCCCACACTTGCGCTGCCATGTCACGTGTTGCTTTTGTTGTATTTGAAGGAAAACGTCAGCAAAGCTGCGCCTAATTTTTAAAAAACGAAGCTTCATGTCATATTCATGTGACCAAAATGTTTGTGTACTTCTTGAAAAGTGTGCTCCTGAATGTACTCAGCGAAACCCCGGAAGTAAGTGTGTCATACGGGTGCTTGAAGTATACTGCAATTTGAAAATTTTTCGTGTACTCTACGACTTTCTCGCCCTATCTTCTCACCAAGGCTACTCAACAGTGTGGAAGAGTGTTGATTCGGACACGGCCTAGCTGTTGAATGAGGTGTGCTTTGTTAGGGTTGGCGTGAAAACCTACAGGACGATAGATTTCCAACAAAAGAGTTGGGGACCACTGCACTAGAGGAGTTGCTATTGCATGATAAGATGAGGAAATCCATATCTACTGAAGTCCTCTCTCCTCAGCCAACACTATGGATAAACGCATACCCCCCACTGCACTCCTAACCGTAGCACTGGTACAGTCAGACGTTGGGCATGTCACAGCATCAAACATTGGAGCGTTTGATGGATGTTTCACTTGAGAGGTAAAGGGATTAATTTTAACAGGTTTGGGAAACAAACACAGCTGGGGAAAGACATGGTGTGGAACTGAAATCGGATTACAATTTTGTATGCAGAACAATCTGTTGGGATTATACGGTATGTGCAGAACTTCGTGTGATATGAACATCCATCAACTAAATCAATGGCAAAATTTAATTGGGAAGGATTTTACAGTCGATATGTAGGCTAATTCTAAGTCCCTTCAATGAATTGCTTTTCAGGATTAGTGAAAACTTACAGCAATCTTCAATGATATAACAGATGTGTACAGTGTTTGGACCATCTAATGATCTCAGTCATGTACAAGTATGGTACAACTAACACCAGCAAATTCATACATTTATATAAGCCTAATCTAATGACACACAGGGCGTGATGGTAAAATGGTGAATAAATGCATTATGCAGGTGTGATGGTAATGGTGAATAAATGCAGTATGCAGGCGTGATGGTAATGGTGAATAAATGCATTATGCAGGTGTGATGGTAATGGTGAATAAATGCAGTATGCAGGTGTGATGGTAATGGTGAATAAATGCAGTATGCAGGTGTGATAGTAATGGTGAATAAATGCAGTATGCAGGTGTGATGGTAATGGTGAATAAATGCAGTATGCAGGTGTGATGGTAATGGTGAATAAATGCAGTATGCAGGCGTGATGGTAAAATGGTGAATAAATGCATTATGCAGGTGTGATGGTAATGGTGAATAAATGCAGTATGCAGGCGTGATGGTAATGGTGAATAAATGCAGTATGCAGGCGTGATGGTAATGGTGAATAAATGCAGTATGCAGGCGTGATGGTAATGGTGAATAAATGCAGTATGCAGGTGTGATGGTAATGGTGAATAAATGCATTATGCAGGTGTGATGGTAATGGTGAATAAATGCAGTATGCAGGTGTGATGGTAATGGTGAATAAATGCAGTATGCAGGTGTGATGGTAATGGTGAATAAATGCATTATGCAGGTGTGATGGTAATGGTGAATAAATGCAGTATGCAGGTGTGATGGTAATGGCGAATAAATGCAGTATGCAGGTGTGATAGTAATGGTGAATAAATGCATTATGCAGGTGTGATGGTAATGGTAAATAAATGCATTCTGCAGGTGTGATGGTAATGGTGAATAAATGCAGTATGCAGGTGTGATGGTAATGGTGAATAAATGCAGTATGCAGGTGTGATGGTAATGGTGAATAAATGCATTATGCAGGCCACAGTGCCATTTGCACACCGCCAGAAAGTCGGCCAGAGGTAGACAGCTGCAGCGGATTCCTGTGAAAGAGGGAAGAGGAGGAGCAGGAGGATAGGGTTCACTTCAGTGCCAGCGCTGGTCTGTGAGACCGGATATCCCATAATACACTGGAAAACAGCAGGGTGCCAATGCTGGGTCCTCTCCAGTAACAAACACAGCCACATTCCAGCCCTGAGCAAGCTGTTGGAGCATCTTGGACCACATGACCTGTTTGGTAAGAAGTGTGAAAACTCCCAGCCACAACGAGATGGCAGGACCCCGTGTACTCGCTCGTAATGTACCTTCCCCTGCATCTGAGGATAACTGAACCCGATAAAATTCATGTACTTCTCTAACTGTGCAGTAAAAATGAGGAAAGCATTCCCTTAAAAAATGTAAATTGAGGTCACACACCCTTAGTAACTCAAATGTTTTTGCTGCAGAACTGTTGGCCCATTAATGATTTTGTTCTCTTGTTCAAAACTGTACATTGGGTGCCTCGGTGGTGTGGCCTGTAGAGCACTATCCACATGCTCATTGCGAGCCGCGACGTAGGCGGTTTGGATCCGATCGCGCGACCTTTGTCGCATGTCTCTCCCTCTCTCTCGCTCCCCATTCCTCCTTTCTCTCTACACTGTGCTGTCCAATAAAGCGAAAGCTGATGATTCTCTAATGATTCTGCCAGGAAGGAGGTAGCTGGACTCGCAAAATCACGAAACAACAGGTCTGAGATTTTAAAAAGCGCTGGAACGCGGGGACTGAACACAGCCACCGTAACAGGCTGGCATGCCCCGGCATTCAGAGCGGAGCTGCGTTTGTAGGCGGCGGGGAGGGTGTGTTGGGCTTTGTGCGAGACATCTGTATAGTTTCTGTGCGAGACAGGGAGCTTAGCCCAGGGAACAATGGAGACTGGGGGACAATAAGAACAGAGTGAAAGGCTCATGTCTGCCCACATTCCAATGAACACACACCAAGGGGGCTGGGTATCCCGCAGGAGTGTATGCTATGCTCTCCCTTTTTCCATGATACTCGCTGGGTAATGTCACTCAACCGGCTTGCTGTTTAAAAATGAGCACATCTAAGATAATGCGCAGTAGCATGAAGTTTCACAGAGGTCTGTCAGCTGGACTAAAGACTGCAGGTTCCAGTAGCGTTTCTGGGTAACTTTTGTAGTCTTTGTCACTTTCGCTGGTCATCAGTGGTAATGGTAGCCAGGAATCTCTGTCCCTGTTTAACGGGAGGCTAGGGGGCAGGTAGGCGGTAGTGGAAGTGGGGTAGCCCCAGCAGTGAGAGAAACCATTACCCTGGGCACGTACAACAGTTTGTTGTGACACTCTCCTGCTCAACAAGCATGTTCCTTAGAATCCCTACAGAAGGAAGGGGGTTGTTGGGGATTGGTCACACTCTGGTTCCACTTCAAAATAGATCTGTATTCTTGCAGAATGTGACCACTTCCTCCATGCAGCCCCTCGCAGTCAGGGAAATGGTTGTGAGAACCAGCACTGGATGAACTGAGAGTCGACACGTACACACACGTACATAAAAAAATAATAATAATAAATAAACCCTCATATAATTTGTTTATTTCCCCTATGACCACTTCCTATGTCAGGCAGGAGGAAAGTTGTGGGAGTGAAAAAGGCAAATCAGGCTTTCGTTCCTACTGAATTTCAGCAGCTTGATGTTTCGCCCGGGTTGTCATGGTAACAGTCTAAATCCAACCACCACTAATGCAGATAGAAAACAAATCAATCAGCAATCAAGGTTCATCACCCTCCCTCCCCCATCCCTAACTCAAATTACTTAATGTGCGTATGACTGCAAATCTATCACTGTCTTTCATTCACCCGCCGGACTTTTCCGCCATTTTTCGTCGAGGGTTCTGCTCGCTCCGTACTGTCGGACACGGCCAGTTGTTCGCCGTTGCGGCGGAAAGGCGACAGCAACAGGAGACCGCCCCACCTCGTCTTCCAGGATCATGACCAATTTGTCTGACTCCCCTGCTATGCTTGCCTGGGGGGCCTTCTTGGCGTACAAAACTCAGCAGTTAATTGGCTGGTAAAATAACCCCGGGAGCCGCGCAGTCGAAGGGAATATCATTTCGGCGTGTTATTACAGGAGGCAGTGCGCCATCACTACTGCCATCAAGGCTTTTATGTTGTCATGGGGGAAACATACCGTCTTACTCGAGGACACTAAAGGAAACAATAATCGAATGAAAGACCACTTTACTTTCAGACTGGCCTGAAATGACCTTAAACATGCATCAGACAGAAACTGACTATCCTGGCCTGGGTTCGTCCATAATTAAATAGTGCACAATTATACACTGACCGGAAGGGCCATTTTTCATTGGGGTGTCAGGTGACCATAAACTCTCACTCTTTACAAACATTAACCTTATGCAAACACACAGGATTCAGATATTACTTGACACAGCTACACAACATAACTCCAAAATTGGGTTATTTTGTGTTTATACATCATCGTCTTCTCCTTGAATTTCCAGCCGTTTACTTCATCAAGTATCACAAATAGTAATTCTCCACACTGGTCAATCATCTATTTCAACCAAAACAACATCTCTTAAAGCTAGAGTAGGCAACTTTCTCAACCGTTGCAAATTGTGAAAACATGTTCAAAAACATTTTGAATGTCATCACACCTGTTGGCCCTGCCCACAGAGAAAGAGACTTCCCACTGCTTCTTCGTTGTGAACGTCCATCAAAGTTCTGCGCTTGCAGGATTACAAACTGGCAGAGCTACATGTGTCAGTTCCGAGAGTCCAGGTAAAACAATTAACACAATAAAGCATCTCCAATATTTTTTATACATGCAAATTTAGGCTAAGTTACCCTCTATCCCAGACTTAAAGCACAACTGAAAATTGGTAGAACTTTGGGTTGTGTAGTTACCTGGCCATGATACGAGTCCAAATGGTGGCGAAATATGTTTGTTAGTTGCTCTGTGCTCCCCTGGGATGATAATCCAGAATAGGGTATTTGTCGCTCACCATTCACTTCTATAGGGCAGCTAAAAGGGTCTCAAAATGACACTTCTACATTCTGGATTGATTGACAACTCTTTTATCCAATAGAGTACATTATAACCTTCACAACGGTGTTTGCAATGTCATATTGGATGCTTTGAACAATAAATTACAACCGAGTGTAACAGCCTTTTTAGTTTTATTAGTTTCGTTTTATGCAAACAACTACAGAAATGTATTCGCTCCCTGAGGCGTAATAGTTGTTTTCCTGCTATTTTCGCAAGATTTTACTAATTTGGCCAAAGCATCAGAATGGCTACAGGAAAAATGCACGCCTTGCTTACATGGATTTTGGGAGTGGGCCAGAAGATACCATAGTATTGATTCTATCGGAGAATATTCCTCCTCGTAATGCTCGTAATTTGCTCGTAATGCTCATTTCACATACTGTCGTGTAAAAAGCTGGAAAATACACAATTCAAAATCCGACAAGGCTTGGCACATCACAATATCCAATACAATGAGGTTTGGCATGTCATGGCAGCCAGTACGATAACACCCTGCATGGAATGATATTCTAGGCAGGAAGGCTTACCAATGTCTAACACACTAGATTTGCACCAAAAAAAGATATGCGTGTTGTGATATCCAATACAACCAGCTTTGCTGTGTCACAGTATCCAACAAAGTAAAGGTTTGGCATATAATTATATCCATCTTGACAAGGCCAG
Source organism: Synaphobranchus kaupii (assembly GCA_029718625.1). NCBI lineage: Eukaryota > Metazoa > Chordata > Actinopteri > Anguilliformes > Synaphobranchidae > Synaphobranchus > Synaphobranchus kaupii. The sequence goes on from CM056382.1 coordinate 36,536,889, forward strand.
GGAATTCAAAGATCCTCAAACAGAGGTACCACCCATGGTTTACAGCACCTCTCTGCAATGAGTGCATTTTGCGGATAATATCATCCCTATGACAGAACAGAGCACCTCGATGAGATTCTTCTTATTGTCACAAACTTTCTCCTTGTGGAGAAGGCTGCCTCCCTCTCTCCCTCCACAATATGGGACCTCAATCCTGCGGCTAACTTAATAACAGCATTAGATTAAGTTGATTAAAGCTGCACTTAACGGACTGCAAGCGAGCGCCAGGTTGGCTCCAGTCGAGGGCCGCTGTGATACTTCATCAGGAAGGCCTGCTCAACCGCTGGTACAGTAGCCCTCACCCTTGCTTCAGGAGCCGGTGACAAGAGCAAGGCTCTCAGGGGATGGAGTAAATGAGAGAAAAATGCAATAAGAGCAGCTGGACTGTGTGCAATTAACACCACCGCTAAGAACCTGGATTTTGCTGCACATCTTACCGCCGGGGTGTTTGTGCTTATCTGCAAATAACAAATTGAATTCATTGGAACTGTACAGCACTATGAGGTGAAATTGGAGGGAAAAGGTGCCGTGTAAATAACAAAAAAAAGTTGTTGTTGGTGAGACGTGTGGTGTAGTCTGCGCTGTAATCCCTTCTCAGTCCGCTACCCTCTCCGCTTTGTCCTTGTGTGAATAAAGAAACAAAAAAAAATGAGGAAAAAAGGATTGCTTTTTCAAAGCTGAAGATGAAGCGCACCAGATTCACACCAAATCCAAGCCAAGCTACTTCTGTAGCGGCAATGGGAATTTAAGTGATGGAATGTTATGCTATTTCAATTTCAGTCACAAGCAACTTGTTTCTTTACAGTCAAACACAAAGGCTGCAGGAAATGAGCAGGTCAAAGTGGATGGTGATGATATCCGGTAAGAGCACACGGTGTGCAGCAACTAGCCACAGGCAGGCAAAGCGATCGGGCACCCCCCAAGACGAGCAGGCCAAGCACATCTTAAACGGGACCGAAAACCAGCACAAGGAGCTAACGCAGATTATCTTCTGGGTCACTTGATTGCTGAAAACCCCAAGAACTCTTTAAAGACAATGTGGGACCAGGGACCATGTCAGAAGAGGCTCACCCAAGCCTGCTGACAAAAGGACAGGGCCCCCCGCCGACCCCTGGATCAGTCCATCCAATCAAACCGAAGCCCTTTTCCCACGTCAGGTGCCACAGCACCATCATGACAACAGGTGCATTACATATGTGAGTACCATGGTTTCCCCCGCTCTTCCAAATTTGTCTAAATGCAGTGATTAGGCAACATTCTCCTATAAGCTCAAACAATATCTATTTCAATGTGTCGTTCAACACATAAAAACCAAAAAAAAACAGATAAACAAATTATACTCTTGCTCAATATTCCAAGTATTTTTATGACACGGTATAACTGTTAAGTAACAACCTTGATTAAAGCATGGTAAAGGCGTGATTATGCCCATGTCTTGAGTCCCAGATGTACCACCCCGCCCCTCTGAATTGCATATTATACATCTCTTTATTGGACTTTCTACTTACCAGCTAGTTTAATATCTCAGTCTGTAACAGTCTGTAATGTTCAACCCACTTGATTATTTGCTGTGTTAGATCACTCATTATTTTTCTATTACCATCCATTCCACCTTTAGTTCAAACCGGGCCGGCCAGCGAAGGATGGGCTCCCCTTCTCTAGCTGGGTTCCTTCCAAAATTTCTTCCCATTGGGGAGTTTTTTCTCACCACTGTTTGAGTGTTTTTTCTTCCCACTGGGGAGTTTTTTTTATTTTTTATTTTACCTGATCTGCTGTTTGGGGATCAGGCCTGGTTCTTGCCCAATTTTCCTTTTATTTCTCTGTACAGCGTCCTCTGCTCCAATGGTGAAAATCCTTATTGCCTTTAATGGACAAATAGGGAATTTTCTACTTTTTCTACCGTTAAGCACTCAGCTAGCTGGTTAGCTAATTGGACTCACTGCTGAGCGGGGCATAACAAGCCAGCAGTGTCGACCGTCCTTATAGCCTTGCTGTGTCCTTCTGTTCTTTGTACAGCGTCTTTGTGACAGTTCTCTGTAAAAAAAAGCCATACAAATAAAATTTATTTGATTTTATTTGATTAAAGTGCATCTTAATGCCAGCAACACACAACTCCTATGGAGTGTTTCTATGTGTGAGTCAGAGTAGCAGTTTCTCTCAGTCAGTTAGGGGGCCACCTTAAAGACCAGGAGACCTTACTGGCAGCAGTTACATTCCTCTCCAACAGCCATGAGTCATTTCATTACACCGCAACATTCGCTTCACATTGCTGAGGGGAGGGGCTTGGGTGGCTTGTTTAAAAAAAAAACCTTATCAAAAGAACAAGACTTAAAAAAATATATTAGGAAAATATTTCCACAGGATTTTATGAATGCTTAAGATGGAGAAAAAAAGCTGTTTCCAAATTAGGATGCCCTTATCACTGGGACACCCTATAGCTTACTGGAGTATGAGGGCATTCGTTCCCCTACAGATTCCACACAATCCACTGCTGAGAATTAAAACCACTGACTACGGCGACCCCCAGACAGAGACAACTTTCATTGTGTCTGAGATGCCATTTCCCCTGTAGTATGTCAGCCTCCCAGAATTTACTCTCATCAAGTCCACTGTCACTGAAACACTTCCTACAAAACATACAAATGGCTGGCCCCTGGTGATGGATAATAGCAACACAAGTAGGCACAAAAGAGCAGAATTAAAGCCCTTCAAAAACCAGCAAAAAAGCCATGTTTGTCTCAGGAAAATATTCCTCTGAAATGAGAGCACAAGGAGGTTTGCCTTTCCTTTGTACGCTCTCTCACCAGGCCCAATTCCACCAGAACGACGATGGACCCACCGGCTCCTCACAAGTTCAAGTGATTGAGACTACGAGGAACATGCGGGCCTTCATCCTGGAAAAGCCACTGGAGATATCTCGTTGGAGAACGCACCCTCATCGGCTACTGAGCTGAGAAAAGCCGCTTTAAAATGAGGGATACCTCAATGGGGCGTGGAGACCCCATGAGAGGCTTCCATCTCAACCTCTGGGCCCTGCGCGCACCCCGGTGTCAGCTTTCGCACAACATGCCCACATTTCGGAAGCTTAAAATAGGTGACAGTCTGGTTCAACACACACAGCTCCTACATTGTTCATAAAGGGGGAGGGGGCGGAGGGCGTGGGAAGGAGGGGGCGAGTGGTGGGCTTTTATTTTATAGCTCAAAGAAGCCTGGAAAATTGGATACATCTGTTTGAGCGGAATTAAGCCTTTCCTCCAAAACTGACTAACCACCTTCTTTGATTTGCCAGAAAATAACAGCAGAGCATCAGCGGCAGGCTGAACCTTCCTTAACCGTTTGGCTACAGTGTGTGTGTCTGACTCAGGCCTTCTCACTATGATTTCACACTGCCCGCAGAGCGCGCTCGGACTGCTAAGCAACAGGATGCTACCAGTCAGGAATCGTAAGTGGCTCAGACATGCTAAATTCAGCTGTGCTTTTGCTCGCCAATTGGCTCACAGGACAACGGGTGAGGATCTCCGAATAACTCTCAGAGCAGAGCAGGAGGAAAATGCGATGCCAGACGTATTTTAACAATTGGGAGCTTGAGGGAAGTTCTGTAAACCTTCCATGTATGGAAGTTAATTTCCAAATTCATGTGAAATAAAGGGAGCGCAAAGGTATCTTAACTCACGCCGTTCACATCGGCACAAAGAAACTCAGATTATGTGAGAGCAGGTTAATGTTCTCTACGCACCGTCGCCAAAAAGGCCAGAGCAGGGGGCCGAGTCGCATCTCAGCCCATGCCTCTGGAGTGGAGACAACTGGGAGACAGAAAACCGCACTGGATTTGTCTCTGACAGAACAGTAACAAGGCTAGCACTGCCCTCCAATAAAAACTTGAAAAGACACTAATAAATACTGCACCTACTGAAAGTATGCACTCCACTCTATACTATGCTAATAACAGTGCAGTATACTTGTCGGGGAAAGAGTGATCCAGGTGCATCCTGAATAAAAAAAGAAGCCTGTATTTAATATTTTAGCGTCATTGCGAAACTGCCTCATTTTTGGTGATGTTCTGACCACTGAAGGACGTGTCATTGTTGGTAAACCAATGCAACAACTCAAGTGACCTCCGTTTTTAGTTATCCTATACTGTGCTCCTTTCCTGAGGAATGATGAAGTATACAGAAACGGGATTTACAACCCCCACCTGTCCATGGTGACGATATTTACCATAATCCCGCACCATTTGCCCTTCAGATCTGTGCATTTACCGACAAAACTACGCCCTATATGCCCTCATTTCCAGGGATATAATTCACTCGCTGGCAGATTACCTCATAATTAAGGACGTCGCTGGGTGATTTCGCCAGTTGTTCAGACCACTTAGACCGCAGAATTAGTGGGTACGCCAAGCTGGCATCAGGCACATCAGATGGAAACCCTCACGCCGTGTCAAAAAGCTGGCATTTAACTGAGGCGCTAGTACAAGTGAAATCAGCGCAAAACCAACCCTACTTGCTTCTCTAAGACGTATTCTACTCCAAATGTGGCAGGGAAGTAAGAAGAGAGCAACTCCCATGCATTCTGCTCGAGCACAGAACTAACAGCACAATGCTTCACGCTCACAATTTTTCCCACAGAAAAACCTTCACAGCGTCAGCCCATGATGCCGCATAACAGGGCTCTGGGCACTTGGGATTTCTTTTGGAAGGCATTTGGAATGAATTGGGTAATGGCTATCGGGGCTATTTTTATACTCCCATAAGTAAATGTACCCATAAAAATATTATAAAAGAATAAGGCGACTAAATAAATGGGAATAAATTTGACTTTTGGCACCTTTTTTTACATTAAATTACTTCAAATTCTCTTTCCCTCTGTCAATTTTCTTGATTCAAGTTTGCTTTATTGTTTGTATAACTAATGCATAACTTTAAAACAAACGAAAAAATACAGATGACAAAAAACTGGTTCTCAATCTCTCACTGCCCCTCAAATGTGGAAGGCAGTGATACATTGTGTCACCAGTACACAAAATTCCCTCTCCTAAAAACATTTTTAATTGTCAAGAAAAAGCAAATATGGCATATTTTCATAAATTTTTGAAAATAAACAAAATATATACTTTCTTACATTTGACAATGAAAAGTAGTTCTGTCTCACTTTATTTGAATTGGCAGTGTGGGCACAGCTGGTCCTCTTTAGATAGACGTGTTTTCCTATGTCTGCCTTTTTCAATGGGCTGCGTTTCTGCTTTGTGAAGGCAATAGGTGATGTAGGTTTGTCTGAGCACTGTTGTAATTCTGTGTTGTGTTGTGACTGTGTGCTTCTGGAAGTTGTGAGGTGTTAGTGAACTGAGCCTCAGGACCAGGCAGTTGAGGGGGCTCTTGAGCTGAGCTCTTGCCAATGCAGGGCTTTGTACTGGGATGCATGGGGGTCACTGTTCTTTAGATGTTTCTAAAAGGAAAATGGAATTTAACCCTCTCTGTCTGTCTGACTCTATCACTCTGTGTTTCTCCTTGTAAAGCAAAGGCTGTGTCCAAGTCTTGAGGACAATGGAGGATGAGTCCAGATGCACAACTCAGCCGTGGACCCTGCCTGCACTGCTCTACCCTGAGCTAATTCACTTGGGCAGAGAGACTGGCTGAGGGCAGAGGCTCTTCGCAACTGGTTAATAAACAGATGCCTTTTATGCGAGAGTTATACGTTTATGAGGGACTTCATATTAGGCCGGTGGATTACCGCGCTTCCTCCTTCTTACCAATCCAATTTTAAATTTGCAGCCTCTTTTCTGTGCAATACCATAATACAATTTTCTCTTCCGACCAGCTAAATGAGATGTCTGTGTGCTCGTAAACAAGAACCCTCTTTGGCCTTGAACAGGAAGTGTATCTTTGAGCTAAATGCAGCTTGATGCACATGCACCACAGTTTACTACGCTGTGTTTTTGTGTGTTACAGAACATTCGACACCTTCTTCCAATTTCATTCTTGTTGCTCATCTTCGTCTTTAGTATCCCAGTATTTGTGTGCTCATACAGACTAACCGACTGATGAATTAAAAATAAATTTTGTATTCTAAAAAATGTAAGCTGCCAGAAAAGCAGAGGACAAACAGAAAACCTTCTCTACTTTGTACATTTCTGAAGAACAGGAAACGTCAGAACTCGCGTGATCTTCAGTTTCCCTTAAGTGCCCATTTGCCTTGTCTAATTATACCGTCGGGAGGACCCCACCCCTCTAAACCACATATGTGGCGGCAGGCAGAGCCATTAGGACCCACCAAAGCAACGCTTGCTGCATTTCCGGCATGAAATGCTACGAACACGGGTGAGATCTGTACGCGGTGTCCACCAGCACTGCTAGGGCCTAAACAAGCCTGGTCGTAACTTGGAGGAAGTGCTGTTGCGGTGGGAACTTTGAGATGCTGGGGAAGCTGAGGAAAGGGAGACTGAGGAAGGAGAACTGAGCAGTATCACTTTCTGCCACCAGAGGAACTTGGTCGTGTTGAAGGCACAGAGTCGTGCCTCTCTCTTTCCATATCAAATCTTTTCATTACTTCTGTCTGCTTCCCAAAAACAAAGACACTTTCCGCCTGATGAAACCGAGTACAGTACTCATCTTAACAGTGCGTCCCTGAGAAACGGTGCTGTTGGGCCATTATGTGCCGTTTCACCAGCATGCGCATCCCACTCGGTTGCGGATCGATACGCCTCAAAGTGCTGGCATGTGCAAGGGCTTCCCACACTGCAGCCCCGCGGGTCTAAGTTAGCGCTTTTAGAACACGCAGACTTGGAGCCATCGGTTACGGCGACCTCTGACCCTTCCCCTACAGAGACATTATCATGCTTGACAATAGCCGCTCCCGAGCAGCTGTCCCCGCTAACAGCAAATGGCAGGTCGGGCCAGGTCCCGCCCCTCCCACCCCTTTAACCAGCCTCGTACGTCTCCTGAGTGCACGACCTCTCATGGGTTACGCTTAGGGCTGTGTCGTTTATTCTCGTATTTTTTTGAACGGTTCCTCTCCTCTGTTTGCACCTTTGTTGCATTGCACTGCAGTGCTCATTTCCTCAGCAGACCAGGCAGGCTGCCTCACTGCAGCAGCACTACAATGTGGGTGTAGGAGCGAGCAGCCTCGCTGTGCTCACCGTGCTTATGGAATTTCAACAGCAAAATTCAGGGACACTTTCCGGCTTTAAAGGAAGGACCTCGTTTGTTAACGCACAGTTCGGGGGGAAAAAGTTATATTTCTTCACGCTCACACTCTGGAGCCCGTTGCGATTACACGACTCATGGAGAAAAGAACGAATCCACCGCTTTCATGTATGTCTGCATGTGCGCTGCGACGGAAAGTGTCGTAAAACTCGACACCGTGACCGACTTCATGACTCAGCACTGTAACCGACTTCATAAACCAACAAGGAAACCGAGCACGTGGGGCGCTTCAGGCACTTCCACAGACCTCAGATGCGCCACACTGGAAATTAAGCACTTCTTTAGGCACTGAGGTACCCCTGTCAACCTGGTGCAGTGCGGGTGTGAGGTGAGGAGAGGCCAGGCTGTGGGGTCAGCGGTCCGGAAGGTGCCGGGATGACAGCACGATTGCGCCGTGCGACCCGCGGCGACACCGGGGTCCCCGTGGGCTGCTGGGAAGAGCCCTGCTCCGAGGCCCTCCCAGCCTCCCAGGTGCAAACAGCACGCGGCTTAGCGGGGGCAAGGCTCGCGCGGGCTGAAGCTAATCCCTCGCACTCCGTGCCGGCTAACGGCCATTACCCCTCAGACAGGGCCTAATGAGCCAAAAGCAAACGTTTAGTCTACAGGCTGCATGTTTATTGGGGGGCGGTTGTGCCAGATTTAAACTAGTATTAATCCAACATATTCAACAAATTTAATGGGACGCATGTATGCTCTTTATAAATAGAATTTTATAAACGCCTGCTCGCTCTGTAATTCATCTTTGATCTAATTCCTAATTCTCCAATCAATCCGTATTAAATGGCGCAGCATGTATTTAAGCTCGCTCCTGGTGCCTATGTGTGTAAGGACTGTAGCTGCAATTCATTTCTAAACTAAACTTTTGTTGAAGTTGCTCTCTTCCCTCAAACCATAACGTAATCCAACCTTGACTTAAACCGCTCAGACGGACGTACGTATAACCTTAGTGGAGATAAAAGGCCGTTCCTTTAAGGTAACTCTTAATTTACAGCAGTGTTACGTAAGAGCGACTGTGGAGGCAGTCACAGCTGCAGCTGCAACAGAAGAAGAGTAATTCTAACTGGCGGCAGGGCTGTTCTTGCCACGACGAAAAGAGGGGTCCAGGTTCGGCGCAGTGTACAGGAGGAAAATGCACAACGGTTTTAACAAGCGTAGAATCTGACGCTGCGCATCCTGCGCACGCCATGCTCGAAGCCTTGAATAACCACTGCATGTTCCGCACTAAAGAAAATGTGCATGCGTTCAGGGTCCTTTTGTACGCCTCAGACTGCTCCCATAACAGCCATTATTCAAGCGTAATCATACCACAGTATATGTTATGTGACTGGCCTTAGTGACATGTCCTCTTCCATCAAGCCTAATCATAAAGTGTGCAGGGACACCAGCACACAGTGTTTTCAACGGTACACGTAGGATGACAGTACAAATGTCTCAATGTGACACAAATGACAATGTGGTAAAACGGTCTGGAAGAGTCGGCTGGGTCTGTCTGAGGCATATTGAAACCTTGTCACATGGATGAGGTTACCTCTTATCAAACTGCAGACAGTCATTCATTGCATAGATGAAGTCGGAAAACTCATAAAATTACCTCCAAAACCCAATTGCTAATTTTCTTGGTTTGCCTCCATTTGTCTACACAGATGCACGCTAGCACGTAGCTAGCGTGCAACCATATCCACCACTACAGATGCAATAACATATAAGCTGATAAAAGCATTAGCAGCCGTTGCAGTGCGCTAACCCTCGAAAAGAAGCTGCGGCTGTCTCTGACTGACTGGCCGGGGGCCCCTTCCTCACTGCGCCCCTGTGTGATACCGAAACCTTCAGAGCCAACCCGAGGGGTCAGGGGTTTTAGCCCTCCCAGCCCTCAGTGTCTCCAAACTCTGCGGCCGGCTTCGCCGCCCGTTTGCAGAAAGCGTCTCCCCGAGAATGCAGCTTCGCTCCCTTTTCTTTCCCCAACTGTTGCTGCTCATTTTCAGCCCAACCGCCCCACCTCCCACACAAACGCGCACGCACGCACACACACCAGCCAACACACCCTTAATCTGGCACACCAGACCCACGCTTTCCGCTGACTTCCGAGTGGTTCACAAGCTTTTCGCTATTCCCCAGACAGCCAGGCGGAATACCACAATGACAGATCTTATTTATGTCAAGAGCTATAACCCCCAGAAAGAGAGAAACTCTCCCGCATGCTGCTGCTGCTTGGGCTTCGCGTGGAAAACATGCCCTTCCGCCCGTGAGAGTCTTACTTAACTTTTACTATAGCCTCTATGGACACAGAGAGTAAGGGTGCAAAGGCATTAGCTGGTACAGACAGACAAAGAGAGAGGGGGGAGAGGAAGAGAGAGAGAGAGAGAGAGAGAGACGGGTAGAGAAGTTTTTCCTTTCTGCAGATAACACCGTTATTATATCTGGTCCCCATGGGCCGTGTGTTTATACCATTTCCTGTCAGGCAGCACTAATCGGGGCTGATGTTCTATCATCTGAGGTGTGCATGCGGAAGGGTTCGGCTCTGCTTCCACGGTCCCTTCAAAAACCCAGTGAGCCCCCGGTCAGCCCCCCCCCCCCCCCCCCCCTTCCTCATGGGTCCCTGTGACAGCTGCTGTCCACCCCAACGACCACCCCCCCCCTCCCCTCCTCTCCTCGGCTGTCAGCCCCAGACCTCCACCGGCGCTGCCGGCGCGAGGTTGCCCCCGGACTCACCCCGCGCTCGTTTCCCCCACCACTCCCTGACCCGCAAACACATAGCCAGGGATGGCAGAGGAAAGGGGAGAAGGGGAGCATTCAGCCAGCCCCCAGCCCTCAGCCCCCCAGCCTAGGGGGGGGCAAACACAGCCTCTCAACTGCATCTTTGCTTCTATTCACAGCTTTGACCCCCCCCCCCCCCTCTCCTCTCTCACTTTCTTGCTCTCCCTCTCGCTCCTCTCTCTCTCCCCGATGAAGTGCCAGCTCAGTGCTCATTCACCTCGCCGCTGCTCTGCTCCCGGTCGTAAACACGCGGCTCCGTCACGCTCCCGTTGGCCGCTCTATCCGGCCGCTTCAGACGCTACCCCCTCCTGAGCCGACGCTACAGTTATGCGAGCGCGAGACTCCTCCGCCGCGCTCTGAGCGCACTTCCCGCACCGTTCACGCGCGAGAGACTGCCGCGACTCAGAAAGACAGCTTACCTCGCGTGGTAGTAATGTAAGCCTTTAGCAGTCCATAACCTGCCGGATCCCCAGAGCAGATGGCGGTAGTGGCGGTAGGCGGAGCGGGTCGGAGCGAGCGGAGCGGAGGAACGGAAGAAGAAGGACAGCAACAGGCGCTGAGGCTCCGACGGAGACAACTCCAAACTCCACAAGATTCATAGAAGCCTTCGGCAGCCGAGTACCAAACTCTTGCCTCTCCTCCCCCGCGCGCTGACGTCAAAGCCCACGGTCACATGTTCACATGAAAAGCAAAAGCGAGCCTGCGTTGCCTTGGTAACAGGAACACTGCACAGAAATGATTTCAATAGGTCATCTGTCACACTCTGCATGCACTCTGCACGGTAAAACAAAAAAGAAAAAGCTCACTACCAGACTTTCTGTCAAGGGGCACGCACGCACTCACTCTCTCACTCTCACTCTCACGCACACACACACACACACACACACACACACATTGTTAAAGTATCCCACAGCCCCACTCCGGCATATTTTTCTGGAGTGGAATTTAAAAAATATTTTTTTTTACTTGCATCATCAACAGATCCAAACAAGAGAGCGGACCGTCAGCCTTTTTGTGATGCGTTCTGATTTTACGCTACTTTGCGGATTAACATTCTTAGATTTTTTTTTATAGGGAATGAAAGGAAATTCAGAAAAACCGTAAGAGGATGAATTTTATTAAACTGGAACTGGAACCAGATGTCTTCTCTCTCACTGGAAAATGTGCTTTTTTCCCCTGGAGATCAGGTCAATTACAGCTCACTCTCATTACTCTAGAACTAGGGGAACTTTTTGTGATCTCTATTTTTAAAAACAAAAATACATGAATAAAAGAACCAGACACATCTTTGCCTGTTGTGGAGCCACCAGGCTTTCCTGTGAGACATCACCACCAGGTTATTCACATTTCCAGTCATAATGAGCAATGAAGTAAAAAGCCAATCTAATCCTAATAAACACTTTATCATACTCTGTTCTGTGTATACTGCTCGTGTGATATCCACAGAGGAGGACTGCACCTGCGTTCTTTGTATCTTGTATCTGGGTTACGTGCTAGCCGATGACAAAGCGCACAGAACGTCACCACATCGCCGCAACATTTTCATTTAGCTTTTTGACAGTTGAACCAAAACGTTGTTGGGCAATAGCTGACGGGGTTGCGGCAGACAGATTGCACTAAAAGCTCTCTCATTAAACTGTACTGAGTTTCTTCTCCATTTAAAGTGAAACCCATAAAACTAAAGGCAAAATGGTGTGATGCAATACAGTCTCAATACACCATGGACTGGAATGACTAAAATCAAGTTTTAAGTATTTTATTTAAAAGACTAGTGGGTAGGACTTTCAAGACGTCACTCACAATTTAACACACTGTGGAAACAAAAAGGGAAGTATCTTTACTGATACAGGAAGTGAAATCAATTGAGACTCTATCTGGGATTCTGAGTGGAGAAAGGGTTTCCTTCGGCAGACAGCGCTTTCAGCTGCATTCCTATACAAAGGAAAGGCAAACAGCGCCTTGGTGGAGCCACCAGGAAGAGTCCCAATGGTTTTGCCCCCCCCCCCCCCTCCCCCCACACTAGCCGAGCTAGTTGCGTGTGGGGCTTTTGCAGGACCTCATCTGAATACCATCTGGTGGGCCAGTGAATGGGGGGGTTAAGGGGGCACAGACAGCATCAGCGGGGCGACAGTGGAGGAAGGGCGGGTTTACATGGAGCTAGCATTCGGGGGACAGAGCAGTGGGTGGGGGTGGGCTGGGCTGGGCACTTTCTATTAAAGGCCGTAATGGGGACAGATGAGAGGCTGTAGCTCAACCCATGTGACCAAAAATTGAACAATTATGGGTGAAATGGGATGTGAGAGGTGCTCATTAGATGGTGAGAGTGAACCGTTTCCCAAGCTACAGAGGAAAGCTTCCCCCCCGGCTGTGGGAGCGGGGGGGGGGGGGGGGCGTTGGGGTACACTGAGGGAATCCCTGCTTTAGGAGAAAAATTCACAGCACAAAGACGTATTTCTTTTCAACATGTAGTACAAAATGCCGACCAGGGGAAAAAAAAACTCCTGTGACAGATGCTTCTTGACATTATCATGGCAAAACCTTGAAAAAAAAAAAGTCTTGATGGCAACAGACAATCCTTCACGTAATGCTTTTCAAAGCACTCGGTGGCATTTTAGTGATGGACCCACCCAGGAGCACTGAGAGTTTCTTACTAAATCTGAACCTATCTGGAATGTGCAACGAGAGTCTGGAAGCTTCTGCAGAGGATTGGAGGTCTTGGGTCAGTGTTTTGGCATGTAAGCTCATGCCACTGCACCTGTTTAAAATGACCACTACGGCCTGGCTCTGGTTCCTGTTATAAATATATTGCACTGTGCTTTAACATAGGATCCAAGCTTTAAGTAATGTCAGCCGTAATTCGGCTAATTACCCACCAGGGACATGGCTAACGGGTTAGCCTGATTATCCATTACCTAACTACACTGCCCTTGGGCAGGGCATGCCGGGGCTATTTCTGTCAGGGTGACGGACATGCTTCATTGTTGCAGTTTATGTGAGGGATTCCCCCACATTCTTTCTCATTTAGCCCAGTTTTAAGTTGTAATCTTACCTTTTTAATGAAGGCCGGTCAATCAGCAAAGGCTGTCACATGCTTGCTACATTGTTACAGAGCGAGATTACCTGAACTAGGTGTAGCTGTTAGAGAAAGTGATCATCTCTAACTACTGTTCCTATGAGAGTATGATCAACTATACCTACTGTACCTGTTAGAGGGTGATCATCTACCTACTGTACCTGTTAGAGAGAGCGATCCTCAATACCCGCTCTTCCTGTTAGAGATAACATCAGTGTGTTATTGAAAGGAATTACCGGTATTGTCATTCTCACGTTAGCTAATGTAAAACAGCCATCACAGCTACTGTATTGGTAGTGTAACCCCTTTTCGCAGACCCCCTAGTGGCCACATTGAGACTGCTCAACTCAGACATTCATTAATCCTGTAACTAAACTATAACTGGAAACAACAAACCCCATGTTCTAGCTTTATTATTATTATACGGTTTGCGACAACTCACAAAGATTCTAAGTGCCACTATTTAACCTCTTCCTACCGAGGGCAAAATAGGCCAAATTTTGCCTGTTTTCACTAGTGACAAACAAAGGTGGTTATCTCAAAAACTATAAATGGTACAAATATGGTTCATGGCTTTTATTAAAGCAGACACCTGCAGTATTACGACTAAGCAGTGAGAACTCATAGAAATCCAGTTTTTGATACTTAACTACAACAATTTATGTACAGAAAATATAAAAAAACTAAAAAACGGGTACCTACATTCAAGTTTAAGAATTTTTACCTGGGGAGCTACAAATGCAATCAAGGAAATGACTCCTCTATCTGATTCATCAATAGGCTGCCTACCTCTGGTAACAATCTGGTGTCAATATCTCAAACCATTCAAATTTTACAGGGTTTTTTTCAGGTGAACCTTTTTCGTTATCCAAATGGTGCCAAATGGTGCCAAATGGTGCCAAATGTGCCAAAAATGGCAATGTTCCAGAAAGGTCTCAATATTATTTATTTTTTAGGTTTTTACAATAAAATGAGATAATTTGTCAATATTGGCAATAAAAGTTCATTTTTAGACGTGTTCTTGGTGTTCTGCATATTACACAACTAACTAACCAAGGTTACAAAAAGCTGTCAAAACCCATGTAGCAGCACAGTGAATCTTGTGTATTTCACCAGAGCCCCATTAGCCAGAAATGAGTCCAGGAATGTGCAAACAGGTTTTCAAATGAATAATGGGAATAGTATGAAACTTCCCTACACATTAATGCTTGCCAGTCCTGTCCTTTATTCTGTTGGCACCTCCTATGACAGGGACGTTGGGGTTGGGTTTTAGGAGGCAGAACTTTATACATGACAAACATATATCAACTATATACAAGTGCACTAAGGTGTACTACTAAAAGTGCAGTGGATAAAAAATCAAAAGTCCACCAGTTTGCTAGATAAAAAATAAAAACACCCCTGCTGTAACAAATAAAAAGATCCTTGCCTCTAATTGCTGAAGTTACCGTATTTACACAAAGAAAGTACAAAATGGCAGGGTCCAAAAAGCTAAAAAAAATGAACTAAAAACAAAAAAAGGTAAAGGATCAAAACTTGGGGGTGGAGGTTGAGGAGAGATTATTTAACCATTCATACAGAAGCCATTTAGACTACACATTCCCTCAGGAGAGCAATCTGCATCATTACAAATCCCACTAACCCTGTCCATGGAATTGTCCACCCATTAGTCCCCCTTATACAACAACAATCAACAATAATAATAATCAACAAGTACTCCCTCATGTTATCATGTTCTCTCCTTCATACCATGCATAAATTAACATTTTGTTTACCTGCACAGCCTTCTGTACTGCATACAGAACAATTTACTCAGGTGGAACAATGACTTTACTAAACACTTCCAGAAGCCATTTCACACTCAAAAAAATCGTTTTAGTAGCTCATCTCAGACACAAATAGATAGCTAGCTGCTTGTTACCTGTAATTTTGCTTGCATTACATTACATTACATTTATTTAGCAGACGCTTTTATCCAAAGCGACGTACAGTAAGTGCGCACAGAGACATCAAGATCACTACAGAACAGACAAGGCAAAGCACATCCTTCGCATAATGTAGCAGCTATCCCTAGCAATGAACGTCGACTGTAGTTCACAGTAAGCTGTGGGCAAATCAGCAACACCACACTTACATTCCTAATACTCGTATAAACTATAATAAACAGACAGGAAAACACAGGGATGCTTGCTAGCTTGCCACTGTAAAGGCAATACTATCTATATTAATTTAGCTGAGAGGGCCCGATTTTATGCATAAGTATATAAGGTTAGTTAGCTTCACAGAAGAAACACAGGGATTCACGCATTGCAGCTAAATTTCCTTCGATGCTTACACCAAACATCTGTGTTGTTGGCAACGCCACGTAACACGTGCGAGTTTGTCAACACAGACAATACACCCTAAGTTTACTTCATAAATTATTTATCATACCGTTGGAATGTGCAATTTGTAATATTAATTGTATGAAAAACAATAAAATACAGTTGACAATGTAATTACGAACCCGCATGGCATTGCGTGAATTCACACTGGTATATCGAAAAATCGGTAATACCACCAGCCCTAACGACGTTACCTGCCATGGCGAAATTCAATGCGTTTATAGCATAACACTGTTAGTATGATAAAACAACTTACATGTCAGCAACATCATCTCGGTCATCAGTGGATTCAGCGTCACTGAGACAGGATGAGTCTCCCTCGGCAAAAACATCTTCTGGCTTATCCAGTTCGTCTAGCACTTGGTGCACGGATAAACGCCTCAAAAATCTCGACATAACTACACAAAAACTGTATCAAAAATACTCTAAAGTAAAAAATGTAACTGCGGGCCTTACCTAATTAATTGTGCTTTGCTAAACGGAATGTAGCGAGCTACGCTACAAGGTAAAAACACTGCGCCATCTTGGCTCGATAATTACGCGTGAGTGCCACTTCCTCATACGCAGTGCTGTTATCGCCTTCATTTACGAAGGAAATGTGTTTAATGAGGGGTCTTTTGAAAGATAAGAGTCTTGGCTATTGGCTGGAATATTTGACAGACAGTTTTAAAACCCAATGGAAAGCAAATAATACTCGGAGTGGAGGCAGGTCGAAGACAGTTTTTCCCACTTCAGATAGGCCTATTGTGCTATCAGTCAAAGAAATACACCCAATTGACGACGGTTTTGCATAATTCTCTGCAAGCAAGTTCAAAACCACTCTGGCTAACATATACTAAGCCGTTGGATTGGTACTCCAGAAACTGGCTGAGTTTCACAACGCCAAAGTGAACACAGCCGAACGAGTCGTAATCAAGTGCAAAAAAGCACAAGTCGGTTTAAAATTGGAAAAAAATCATGTACAGCCTTATGAAAGTTTTAAAGTATTTTTTCTTGAAGCCTAAAGGTATAATGATTTTTTAAACCAAAGTTTTGTGAAATACAATTAAGCAGAACAGTTTACCAGCACATTGTTTATGGTGTGACATCAAGCTGCAATACATGTTTGAGAATTAGGTCAGAGTTTCCAACGTTATTTACAAAGTTTTATCTCGACGTTTTGGGCTTAAAAACCACTTTCCCAGAAGGAATGGAATATATCATAAGGATATTTAATCAAAATATTGAGGTGAGCAGTTTATTATATATTATTAAATTAATGAAATGTATAATTTAATAATTTCCGTCACGCCCCGCGTTACCGCTAGGGGGCGTTTGGCATTAAGAGGTTAACAAGTAACCCCCCACCCAGTCAAACCTGCAACTACACCTACCAATGCATGACACAGTCGACAATAGCACTTATCTGTCAGTTCATAAAACTATTTTTCGCCACCAAAAATTTGTATTCCGTCATAGCAAAAAGACAAACCCGACAATAGCCCGAGCATATGCCAAAACAGCCGTAAAAGTGAAATTCTTGTGTAATTATACCACATCCTTCTACTATCAATATCTGCAACTAAAGATTAAATAAATATACAGTCCAACCATTGGTTTTACACATAGAGATATCTCTTTTAAAGGATAAGTTCGCTATTTTGGACCTTGGACCCTATTTGCGGTCTGTCTTCCATGAACCTGACACATTGAGTCCATATTTTCGCTGATCGGTCCAGTATTGAGCTAGCTACAGATTTCCTGTAGGCTCTCACTGGGCTACAATAGAAGTCAACGGGGCAATTAGAAATGTTATGGAAAAACAACGATAAATGTGCTTTCATGTACATTAAATGAGACGGGAAGCTCAGGGTGTACTGTTACCGGTCTCAGTATGCTCTCCTGTGAAATGTATCTCAATCCGAACATTTTTACGTGCTTGGCATGGCTTGGAAGTAAGCATTTCTCTGTTGTCTTTTCGCTGCTCCCGCGGAGTACTATGTGTCGGGGGTGGGGGAGCGGGAAGGTGTGCCGGCCGTTTACGAAACTATCTATGTGAGCAGTCTGCGTTTGTTTACCTGCAGCAACGTAGGCTACAATTTCCACAAAAAAACTTGGATGATGGATGACTATAATGATTACGAAGACGAAGAATTCGATTTTGACTTTGACGTTACTGGCTACAGATTTGAGCCAGAATACACGGACACGGAACTACAAGAGATGGATGATAAGAGAGCAAGAGAAGAGAGAGAGGCTGAAGTTGCACAGGTAATGTAATTTATTACAAATGATGATTACAAACACTGCGTTACAAATAGTTCTGCTGTAGGCTACTAGCTAGTAAACTCCAACGGGAGGTCAGGATTTGTGATCAACTGCTTTTCAAGCGGC
Organism: Synaphobranchus kaupii; assembly: GCA_029718625.1. NCBI lineage: Eukaryota > Metazoa > Chordata > Actinopteri > Anguilliformes > Synaphobranchidae > Synaphobranchus > Synaphobranchus kaupii. Next base: position 36,554,714 of record CM056382.1, read on the forward strand.
CTCTACAACGTAGCTAGACTGCGGAAGTTTACAGTGCGAGGTAGTGCGGTCGGAGAAATAGTTCTGTTTCAAATGGAACTGTTGTTTCAACGTTCGGTTTGCGTTTGCGATAGCCTACATTTCACAGGAGAGCATACTGAGACCGTAAGAATACACACTGAGCTATAAAAGCACATTTATCGTTGTTTTTCCATAACATTTCTAATTGCCCCGTTGACTTCTATTGTAGCCCAGTGAGAGCCTACAGGAAATCTGTAGCTAGCTCAATACTGGACCGATCAGCGAAAATATGGACTCAATGTGTCAGGTTCATGGAAGACAGACCGCAAATAGGGTCCAAGGTCCAAAATAGCGAACTTATCCTTTAAGATTCCGTGGTTATTGATTGTCTTGGACAACCCGTTTAAGAAATACAGACCCCTTTATAACGCGAGTAGGCTACACTTCCTGTAACGTCACGTGCAAAACCCCACCAGATGGACCTACAGCTGTGAAGTATTTCACATCATTCCAGTTCGATTGACAACTCTTTTACCTGAAAGAGGACGGGATATCCTTTGTAACGGTGTTTGCAATATCTTATTGGATGCTTCGAACAATAAATTACAGCCATGCGTTACAGCATTTTTAGTTTTTATCAGTTTTGTATTACACAACCAGCTACAGAAAACGCATTCACTCTATCGGAGAATATGCCTACAAACATGACTGAGATTGTCCTCCTCTATATGGAAGTATTACATATTACTGTGTAATATGTACGTTACTTTTTCCACTCCACCACAGTGTTGCGCCAAATGTTTGATGTTGTTATTTTCACATTTTGAAAAAACCTCCTGGCTTAAAGAAAAAAATAACGACCCAAAAAAATAGGGTGAATCTCGTAGACTCGTGCAGAGAAATAAAACAGACAGGAAAAACAATCCCAGCATAAGCCAAAATAATAACGACCCAGAAGAATGGGCGAATGCTCGCAGATTCGAGCAGAGAGAAAAACAAAACAGACAGTGCCTCTAGCTCTGAAAACAATCAGAGGACAATTACAATTAAAGAGGCAAAAGAAAATGGAAAAAACCAAGGTTCTGGCTAGAAGAGAGACAGGAAAGAAAAACCAGGGCAGGAAATAAAGAGTGAAGAGAAAGAATTTCTAAACCGAAAATTCTAAAACTAACAGAAAAGTCCCACGTGTTCTTTTTTGGAATAAAAAGGACAAGTGGTTGTCTGTAACCTATACCTCGTTACCGGCTTTGTGCTGTGGCAATGAAGACACGAAAGCACCGGAAGAAGGAAGCACAGTGCTTATATAGCCAGCAGGAAACCAGAAACAGGTGTGCCAGATAAGTGCCGGTAAGCGGAAAAAACACGGCAAGGCCGGCGGAAAAGTACAGCAGGAGCGCCCTCTCGCAGCTCCGAGAGGAAGCGTCCGCAGAGATGAAGAGAAGGCTGCCAAATCATGAATATAAACTATGGCGTAGTAGCTCTCGGAGCTTTACTTAGCTAATTAGGGCATGGAAAATACTCATTCAAATTTACTGTGCGCTAATATGTGCAAGATGGTTATTGTGAAAAGGAATATATTTTTTTTAAACTACAGAGAAATGTGATCCCAGGGCATGCAGCAAAAGATTACATACTATAGGGTCCAGAAAAAGTGATGATTGGAGTGAATGATTGAAAAGAGGTAATGATTTGCTACATATTTAGGTGTGTGTACCAGTGTGATATCAATGTTTTCATTTCAAACCATCAGAAGGGGCAAATATATATGCTTTATAACGACTAAAGAAAAAAATATTTTATTCATTTTATGACATATTTTGGATATCACTCCCCTATACTGATGAAAAGATAGTAATTCCCACTTGAAAATGATACAAAACTGAGTTTTATGAGACAAAACAGTTGATTTGTAGTTAAATATATAATTATTTTATGATTTACAGCAGTGCACAATTTAGCCATTTTGGATAGATTTGGAGACACTAAGGGACATCAGAGTACACTGCCTATATTTTGCATCATAGATCTTTAGTAGTTCTGCACATCACCCTCAGATTTTGTACATTTGTGGACACGGACTCACGGAGTTTCCTTGCATTTGTGGCACTTTCTTTTGACCTAAATTATAAAAATAAACTAATCTTAAATTGTATGTGAATGGATCTCTATGGGAAATGGGGGGTGGGACTAGATTAAGCTGTAAATTACACGGGAATAGTATGGAACCCATGGTTGGCTAAATAGCTGTAAGTCATGAAGGGTCTGAGGTATCAAATGAGCGTAAGCCATCGCTCTGCTGCCAGATATGCAGTAGATATGGATGGATCACTTTAAGGGTTGTTTCTCCTTACTCATTTTCCCATTGAACTCTATGGAAAAATAAATCCGGAGAAACAACCCTTGAAGTGATTCATCCATATCTACTGCATATCTTGCAGCAGAGTGATGGTAGAGAGTAATCTTGTCCCACCCCCCATTTCCCATAGAGATCCATTCAAATGCAGAGAGGTTATAGTATCGCTTGTAAGAAAACAAGAAAATAAGATATCAAGAGTCTTTTAATATCCTTTTATACCCAGTCATGATAGCAACTTGGTAAGACAACCCTATTATTTTATCTGACGGAGTTGATGTCTATCATCACATCTCAGGTCAGTTCTCTTTAGTAATCGAATCATGTTACTGAAATTTGAAATGTATTTTCAATGATGTTATTTATCTACTATGAAAACATGAATAAATAGTGTTTTATTAATGTTTGTCTGCTGCATTTAGCAAAACTAGCATTTTTTAATGGAGGTCCTGTGTGAATGTTAGGAATAGCCAAAAAGTGCCATTTACGAAAGAAAATTATCACTAGGAGACAGTATGTGTGGGCACCTGTGTATGTGGGTCCTTTTGTGTTCACTGTGCACTGAAACCCATCACCCCCAGTAAGCCAAATGGTTTCAGCGTGTAGTTTGTCCTTTTAAGACAAACAACAGTTAAAGGAATTCGGTGAGTTTTGCGCCCGCCCTGCGGCCCTCCGTGGTCAAGGTCGGTGACCCCTATCGCGCAGACTGCCTGCGCATCACGCCCACTTTGACCGACAGGTGCTGGACCTGCGAGCGGAGGGATAAGCGTGCGAGCGGAGGGATAAGCGTGCGAGCGGAGGGATAAGCGCTGTTGCAGTAGACAGGACACCTCTACTGCAGCCCTGAACAAGCTGGTTTTTGGTGCGGACCCGTCTGCACCAGCGCGATCAGCAGTGACGTGCGTATCATTACTAGGGGCTAAGTGCTAAGATGTGTGAAGCGCTCAGCTCAGTAAATAAATTAGAGTGATAGGGGGGGGGGTGAGGTGGAGTATGGCATCCACGGCTGGCAGATTCACAGAGGCAGGCGCAATGCAGTCAGAGTATTCAGACGTTATAACGTTTGGCATTTTGCAACACCGATACAGATATCCCTTCTCCCCTACACTCTCGTTACCCTGTCACCTGTTATTTTAGGGCGCAAAACGGCTCCCCTGGGTCAAGTGATCACCGTACTAAACAGCAGGTGGGCGTTGCACAAGAACCTTTTCTCAGAAATGTCTACTCGCATATTTATATATATATTTATAATTTGGACTGGGAGGCGGGGGTGGTGGTTGGGGGGAATGATTACATTCTCCAGTCACATTCAATTTTGTCACACTCCCCCTTAACTGCAGCAATGTTTTCAGTGTCCCTCAATATTGATATAATACCCTGATGTTAATTCATTCTGTGCTATGGCGTCTGCTGTTAACACTGAGCCTCTTCACAGTGAGGGGGAGTGTCTGGCAGGTTAAGCCACACATAAACTATAAAATAACAAGGGCACCCTTTCATTAGAGTTCCACTTTACACATAAAATGAATACAGGCCAACAAACCATGAACAGTACTTCATATACCTCCAATTTAATTTGTCTGGAGTGAGTGTAAAATATTCATGTCTTCTCATTTGGAGTAAGAACAATGAGCCGTTCTGCTTCAAGTGTCTTCACAATCAGTCGATGCCAGTGCTGTGATGTGTGATATGGAATTCCTCCTGTTACTTTTGATTAACAGTGGAGAATCAGGCACTTGACCTCAGCTGTATGAATTTAAAAAAAAATCCTGTTTATCCCAACATAATTCTTAATCTATGTTCACTATTGTAACACAGCGCATGAAAAAATCCACCAGCAGTACTGAATTGTCACTGCACGGCTCAGCTTCACTCCGTGTATTGCAAAAATGTCATCCTCAATGATCAATTTTATTTCCATGTTCTACTTGTGAAAGCAAAAGCTTTTGACGGAGCCCACTACAGCCAGACATTGAATTAATGAATGGGTCAACAGACACATGTACAGAGGGTTCGCTCTCTGTCCATTTACAGTGGAAGTGCTTTTGCAGCTCACTCTCTGCCAACTAATGATGTTACTGTTAAGCCGGCTGGGTTCTGCGGGCCGAGCAGCACGCTTTCGAGATCCTGAACCATAAGCTCCACCCTCCTTTCTTCTATGATCAGAGTATTCCTGGATTAATTAAACGTGAATGAATAAAAACACAGCTGTACCTTCTTTCTGTTCAGAATAAACTTGCTTCTGTTCATGACAGAGTACAGTGTTACAGTCTAATCTATGTGATTAATGAAAGCTAAACCTAACAAGAAGATGGCACTCAGTAGAGTCCACATGTTGGATATTCCCCAAAAGATAATCATTTCTTCCATGTGCTTCACATCAGGAGATGCATTTGCATGACTGCATCTCAAATTGGGCATGGGATATGCCCGTTTAAATTCTAGTCACTGTTCAGCATTTTAGCCGATTAACACACCATTACGTGGCCAACGAGCACTATATTCGAGAAATGAAATGAGCTCTCCAGCATCCCCCTCGGAAATGAGCTCTCCAGCATCCCCCTTTTGTTTGATTGGGCTAATAATGTCACATGGCCAATTAGCACCATACTTGTTCAGTGGTCAGAAATGAGCTCTCCAGCACCCACATTTGTTTGATTGGGCCAATAATGTAGGGTTTCCCTCTTACAGTATGTCTGTGAATAGGTACACAAAGTTTCATGGTTTTCCAGTTAATCTGTTCGGAGGTTATCTGCCTCTTTGTGAGAAGCCTGCCACACTCCCCCTATAGGTAATCATTGTAAAAGATTAATCAGCTCTTCCTTGCCCCATGAGCAACTTTCCCACACAGTTTTGTAGTATTAAGTGAACCCGTTCGGAATTTACATGCTTTTCTTATGACATACCACGCCCACCACCACGCCCCTCTTTAGCCAATCGGTGGGACAAATGAATCAGTTCTTCCTTGCCCCATATCCAAGCTTTCCACAAAGTTTCTGGCAAACCTTTTGATAACTTTTGGAGATATCCTGCTATCAGACAGACAGACAAACGGACAGACGGAATGGGGAAAACATAACCCCTGTCAACTTTGTTGGTGGATGTAATATAATCAATACAAAACTTCCTGCTGTGACTTTACTACTTTTCACATAAAAACATTTTCCAAACTGGCTCAGTTGGTAAAGATTCTCACCATAAGCACAGGCCTTGGCTAACTATTACCGGGAGCATGTAGTAGTGGGACACTGAACTCCACAATTTCTTCCACAGACTTTCTAGGGGCCCACAGGCTACCAGTTGTTGCCTGTGAGAGATTCCACTCACCTCCAGTTGGTGCTAACTGTGCTAATGGTGCATCTCCACGGTGTACAGGGGTCACTGGCTCACAGTCGAGTGTATTGTGGAGTGTGCACGTACACTGATGGTGTACGTGCACTGAGGGTACAGGTGCTGGTGGCACGTTGGTAACTCAAGGGGCACAAACCGCAAATTCAAACTGAGGATTTGGAAAAATTCCACAAAAGCATGTCTATAAAAGAAATGGGTACAGAACAAGTTGTGAAAGGCTTCTTTTCCCATGAGGGAGGAACTATTTTCCATGCGTTTTTAAGAGAGCTTGAGAAAATGCGTGAAGAGCACAAGGCCTGGCTTTTATTTTTCAGAATCAAATGTGGCCTTTAGAAGTATGGGAGATTCTAGAAGGCTTCCTACTGCGCAGGGTGTGCCCCGTGAAAGTGCCTGTGGCATGTAGCACTTGGCTGTCCCATACCTTCCTTAAATAAAAGCCCTTTGGGCAGGCGCTCGGCCACGATTGCCCCAAAGGTTCAGTGAACACTCAACACTCCCTATCCCCCTATACCCGACTCCTCCGCCAGGGAATGCCCTCCCCTGACATGGGCTTGTGCTGCCCAGCTGAGACAGCAGAGCTCTTTAACTCATTCAGTGCCGCGTGCGACTTTAGTCGACAAAAATATAAATGGTCTAAAGTGCCACTGCCAAGGGCGACTATAGTGAACCACAGCCATCTTTACTCTGCTACAACGGTAAAGAATTCTGGATTTGAGTCTGGAAAAATGAAACAATGACCAGTTTACAATTACATTCTTTTACTTTTACCCGGATTAGCTTTTTTTTTTTTTTTTTTTTTACATGGTTCTAGATGGAAATATTTTAAGTTATAGCTTATGTACCCCATAAAAAAATGGCTAACCATCTAAAACAACATCAGGGCGTGGGAATAACGCATCCCTGTCAATTTGTACCAACACGTTTCTGCGCCAGTGACAAAGAATATAAAGAAATTTAACACAATCAAGTGGGCAATATAACAAACTAGGCTACTGCCATGCTACTGTCTCAGTAACGGGAGAAAATGACTCCCCTAGCTTACAGTCGTTCCAAGATCGTCTGGTAAACGTTTGAGTCACAGTAGCCTACCATCACTTACTTTTATAATATCCCTTTTTAATAATTCTCTGATTTCCACTTCTGTCCAGTTATTTCCCATATCTCCTCCAGTGACCATTGTTTAGTTGGTTCTGTTTTTAATTAGTCCCTCGCAGCACCGATTTTAGCCTACGTTATTTTTGCCTCAGGATAACTGTTTCTGGTTGATCCAAAGTAACTCACGTGGACAGCTCATTTGTACATATCTATACAAATGACCACTGATTAGGTTTATTGTTAATTTTTACATATCTATAGTTATGCAAGAGCTGATTTTTATGGAAAACTGTTTTGACTATTATTACACATCACCAATGTAAGAGTCATGTTAACCAAACTAAGAAGCACTGAAAATAAATAATTTATATTTCCATCAATATTGTTTGTTCTAATAATGAACTAAACCAGAAGTTGTGCTATTTAGTGCCATCTATCCTCATTAACAAAATATTCTGTTGAATGGGTAAAATAATGTGTTTTATTAGAAGCTCATTGACAGTATCAATCTAAAAATCTAGAATGTCGGCAGCCATATTGGCTTGGCACTGCTGAGGCTTAGTGTTCCAGAACACTCTGGCATTGAATGAGTTAATTGTTTGCGCTGGATTCTCTGCGGTAGCCTTTAATGCGTAAATTGAGAGGAGGAGGCTGCGTGTGCCGTGCCAGTGACCTTTAAAAGGCTTGTCCCGCTCCCAGCGCTGCGTGGCGGTGTCCCGTCACCGTGCGGATCGGCACGGCTGCTATTTCTGACAGTGCAGTTACGAGACGCTGTTCCACCGTGCGGCTGCCTCTGGATCCCGGAGGTAATCCCCCGCCAAACCCATCGCTTAATCAGTGACTCCAAAAGCATGCTATCAATGCGGTCTGCGGTCAGCGCCCCCCGCCCCCGCGAGTCCGTGACAGGGAGTGTTCATCTGATGTTAGCATCTGAAAACTGAGAGTCCGTCCAAAACCAACCGCTGTGCTCTGGTTTCCAGAGTTCGCGTGCCGCGATACCTCCGCGCCTTTCCCATCAACACCACTTACACGTTCTGTGTTATGTGATTGGCTAATCGGTGTAGCGCTCTGCATTTTCCCCGATCGGATACTGCCAATGACAGAACTTATGGAGGCATGGGTCCCCTTCATCTGCCCCTTGATTGGACACTACTCTGAAAGACCGCGGTAGGACAGGACCGCAACCCGTATTCTAGTCATTCATTAAAACATGGTATTGACTGCAGCATTTCCGGGAGCCCACAGTGCTGACCTGGGTTTGTTTCAGATGAGGGGTCTGTTGGCCAGGTCCTTGTGGAAAGGGTTGAGAGTGCGCATGATGAAGAGAGCGCACGGGGTGAGGAGTGGCTCTGTGACATCACTCCCTGTGAGAGCCTATACCCACCAGAGCATGGAGATACTCTATACTCTGCATTAGCATGGAGACCTGTTCAACAGAAAGGCTACAGCTGTCCCTCAGCCATTGACTCTACAGGGGGGTTAGCACACAAGGATGAGCAATTAGCAGTGTACCCCGCACTTCTGTTTCATAGCTTGGGAACCATGTGAATGCCGGGCAGGGCAGCAGGAAATGCAAACCATTCACACTCACCCACCCCCCCCCCCCACCACCCCAACACACACACACACACACACACACAAACACCCATTCACTTACTCACTCCATCTGACTTCATGCTACTCATTTATAAGGAGCCCAACTACTTGCTCCCAGTATTATGTTGCCTAGTTATTTGAGCACAAGTGATTTTCTGAAGATTGAGTTTAGCGTTTATAACCAATGGAGAATGAGCGTGCAGCTTGGGAACAAACTCTTCAAACGGGATGTACTCAGGCATTTAAGATTTGATTGATTGTTGGAATAAGATTTGTATAAAGCCCGTTTTTTGTGAAGTGAGAGGAAAATGAAAGGTATGACGATGCAGCTATGGGGAATTTAATATTAAATGCCTATATACCTAATTGGATTTCAGGATGTAGTCTAGTGTAAGCTAAATAACTCTGGATATTGCTGGTGAAGTTGAATACTCTGCAGGATTTTTTTTGCCCCCATCTGCTTGCGCAGTGTGACAAGAAAACTCATCTTTAGAACGAGAGATTGAGGTCAATTGTATTGCAGTATGTCGGTTTTCATTCCAACCACAATTGCAATACCAGAATTTTAACAAGCTCTTCATTTTTGTTAATTATGTGTTTTTAATGTTTAGAGGGATTATTTACCCTCTTAAGCCACATTATATTAGCAATATCTATGCATGCCATGAAGAATAAATGTCCAATATTCACATTGTCCTGTATTGTAAACAATTAAAAACAGGTAAAAACTGTTTTAACTGATCAGATTAAAGACTGAGGTGAATCAATAGGCTTATAATTGGTGAAATTGTGGACACATGGCCACTGAAACTAACCATTTGGTAAATAATGAAGAATTCAAAGACAAAGCAAATGATAACGAGCCAAACCTGCATTGTGTTAATAAGTTTAAAAAAACAATTATGAAGGAACTTAATTAGGAGCCTATTCACCTCAGTTGTTACCTCTTCTTTGTAATTGTTTGCAATGTAACACAATAAGCATAATGAACATGGGAATTGTATTCATTTTAAAATCACAACAAATTATTTAATTTATATTCAATGTGGCAGATCTTGATTGAATTAAGGCTACAAACCCCAACTACAGAATGTACACGGCCATAATTCTAAATACACATTAGCTAGCTGTTGGACACTTGTTATCATGTGCTTCCTTATACTCCAGATTAATTTTACTCCAGTGAACTGAATTAATGATGTAAATGCAGTGCTGCAAAACACACACACACACACACACACACACACACACACACACACACACACACACACACACACACACACACACACACACACACACACACACACACACACACACACACACACACACACACACACACACACACACACAGGCTAATGTAGAATGAGGTGCACCTTATATTGGAGCTCTAATCTTCATGTGGAATTCACATTGCCTAATTACCCAGCTGAGACAGAGAGCAAAGGTATTTAAAGTCTAGGAGATTGACTCTCTAAGTGTGACTTGTCTTCTTCCATTATGGAGAGTATTGTGCTTAGGTTTCAGCTTGGAGTATGGCTTGGTGTTTTGGGCTTTGTTTTGGCACAGGATCAAAGTAAATATTTTGGCTCAAAAGATGACACTTTTCATAGATGCCAAGTTGGTGACTTTGCAAGAGTACCATGTGGAGACACACTTATTACTCGTGAAGATTGTGAAGCCCTCAACTGTTGCTTTGATCAGCAGTGCTATTATGCAAATGAAGGTAAGTTGTCCATGCTTGTTCTTAGCAGCTTGCAATGTCTGCGCCTTCATGTTTGCTTCATGCTTCTGCTTTCTGTTAGTTACTGTCCACTGCCTCCGGGATGGTCAGTTCAAGGTTGTAGTGTCCAGGGCTTCCACCTTGCCTCCGCTTGACCTTGGTTCTGTGAACTTGCTGGAGGGTCACAGCGGCGGTTCCTGTGGTCCTTTTGTTGCCTCTCCTGCTTTTGAGGTCTTCCAATTCCCAGTCAGTACCTGTGGAACCACAGTGCAGGTGGGTTATTTGCCTTGTTAGTTAACCTTACTGCATTATGCAGCTTTTCTGTACTAATTGCTTTACCCCCCCTCTTTAGGTGGAAGGTGACTATGTCATCTATGAGAACAAGATGTCCGCCACATATGATGTGGTAACTGGTCCTTTAGGCTCCATCACAAGGGACAGCGTTTTTGAGTAAGTGGTGGCGGTTTCTTGTCATGACCCATTTTCTGTTGCCTTCCTGACTTGTGGTACTTGTTCCCCAGGCTATCCTTCCAGTGCAGGTATTATGGCAGTGCTGTGGTTTCTTTGGTGGCTGAGGTGAATACAGTGCCGCCTCCCCTTCCAGTAGCTGCTCAAGGGCGCCTTCGTGTTGAGCTCCGGCTGGCTAGTGGTCAATGTGACTCCAAAGGCGCAAAAGGATGTGCTGATGGTAAAGCTATAATTCATAGTAGCATAAATAAAAACCCTAACCCCCCCCCTCTTCATGGACTACTAACCTATGTTCCCTGATCTCTAGCTGATGTGTATAGTGACTACTACAGAGATGAAGACTACCCTGTGACTAAGGTGCTACGGGAACCGGTGTATGTGGAAGTGCGTATCTTGGAGAGGACTGACCCCAGTCTTGTCCTACTTCTGGAACACTGCTGGGCTACATCCACCTCTAGCCCCGACAGCCTACCCCAGTGGAGCCTATTAGTTGATGGGTAACTGGCTACCTGACTTGTCGTCCTTCTCAATTCTTTAGCCCCCCCCCCCCCCCCCCCCCCTAATACTCCATTGTCTTTCCCCAGGTGTCCGTACCATGCCGACCCTTACCAGACCACCTTGGTTCCTGTAGATGGCTCCTCTGGACTTCCCTTCCCCACCCACTACAAGCGGTTTATAGTGCAGATGTTTACCTTTGTGGATCCTGCTTCTTCCATTCCACTGAATGAAATGGTATTTCATCAGTATTGCAGCTCAGGATGTCCTGCTTAATCCAGCAGCCTGAACTTATATATATATATATATATATATTTTATTTTTTCTCTGCCCAGGTGTTTATCCACTGTAGTACACAAGTTTGCCACCCCACTGCTGCGGAGCGCTGTGAGCAGCAATGCAGCAGGAAACAAAGTGAGTGGTGCTGGGAATTGTCTGCTAGCAGAATCTAGGCTGAATTGAATAATGATTCCTACCTGTGGTTCCTTTATTCCAGGAAGGTCAATTGTTCCTGTAGAAAAGCGGTCCACTGAGGAAAAGGTTGTGGTTTCCAGTAAGGCAGTGATCCTGACCAATCCACAGCCCTCAGGCCAGAGGCTTCAGAGTGAAGGTGAGGGAGACTCCCCTGTAGGTATCATGGTGGCAGTCTGGTTTGTGCTAATTTTTCCCCTTGTTTCCAGTTCCCCAGTCTCTCGGTTATGGTCTCCTGGGAGTGGCTGCATGTGTCTTGCTTGTCTCAACCCTGGCACTGGCTGTTGCATGTACCAAACCTTCTAGGATAGAACGGAAGGTGTAATTTTTACAAATAAAGCGCTTATGGAAAATGCTTTGTCTTCAGTCTCCTTCACTTCGATAGTAAACTACCTTACAAAATGCTGTTTTGCACTGTACCCCTCTCTGGGTTTAGTTTTTATATAAACTTTCACAACTAAGCTCTGTCCTGGGGCATTCCAGATTTACATTGGTTGAAAATTGTCTGTGGGGGGGGAAACAATGACCATCCTAGAATGGCTGGTTCACTGGCCATGGAGCCAGGCCCTCTAGGATGTCACATCACCTGTGTGCACCCCTGCCCCCCCCCCCCCCCTGGGACATACTGGGACAAAGTTCTGTAACAGGACATCACTTGCTACAAATGCTGGGTGTGTCCATGTATGGGGATAAGTGTGCCAACTAAGCATTCAATGCATGACTTTTATGGAATGGAGAATTAATGTGTGAATCTGGTAGTGAGCAAGATTACTGAAATGATGTCTACCATCAGTCCTCAGACAGCACCAGAAATGTAGGACATGCCTCTACCATCCTTATCCAACTGGTGGCATTTTGTATAAATCAATTTTATATACTAAAAATGGGCAACTTAAATTATCAAATTACATCTTGACCAATTCATTTATATTCAGTAAAAGGAAGGAATTTGGGGTATTCCTGCAATTAGCAGTGGCTGACCCAATTGAACACAAGCAACATTAATACAGAATCTTGGAAAATAAGTTTATTGAACACAGTACCAAACGGAGCAACACAATTCACTATGTACAACAAACTGCGCATGTGGGGGGTTGCCTCAGACACGTGTTCAGAGGGAACAAAAACAAACATGGGAGATTTGAAGCTAGTTAATGGCGCATAGCCATAGGCTACCAAACATATAACCGTAAGGTTATCGGTGCGTGTCGATCAGCATGCAGTGTTATGACAGGTTGGTGTTTTTGATCACATGCAAGATATTTTCTGTGTGTGATGGCTACTAGCTTAGTTGGGTCGGCATCAGCCAGCCGATGCTTCCTGTGGAGCGTGGGCTCTTCTCTGGACTAGTGATGGGTGAGAATCGGGAATTGTTTCCAGGGAACTGATTCCAAATTGTAGAATGTAACATTCGGTTCTTCCAAGTTATTATCCCTGCCTGAGCGCAGATGCAGATCTAGAGGTAATGATTAAATGGCCTACATTTGGCAAAAGTGATCTGACCAAGTCATAATGGGTAATTAAATATCATTTTGGCAAAATTACTAAATTTGCTCAAGTTCTAGCAGGTATCAATGAATTGTGTTCTGTGAAAATTGTTTGTGTCCTGGGCTCTACTAGGCTGTCTCAATAATGGTTCTTACAATCTCAAACCGGTCTTCCAAAACCCAACCAATCAGGGCAACTACAAGCAAAAGATCTTACCTGTTGAATAAACCCCTCCCTGTCTCCGAGCGTGCATTAAAGTATAATTTGGTGGGAGGGGCTTAGAGAGATAGGAGTGCAAAAAGTCTTTTTGACAAATATTTTCAAACTTGCCTACTGCAGCTTTAAGTGATAAAAATGATCTGACTAAGCTCAGAAGCAACTTCCGGCTACTTTTAAGAGATTAGAGACAGTGCAAATAGGCCCCGCCCACCCAGGGGGGGGGGGAAAACACATCCCGCTATTGCCCTCCATTGACTTGACGTGCTGGTACCATCTTGTCATTTCGATCTGTTAGCTAACAGCATAAAAATGCCTAAAAGTTGTTTGATGGGATGCACAACAAACAAGGTAAAAAAAAAAGGAATTGTGGTTTTATAAGATTCCGAATTGCAAAACGAAGCCCATAAGATGAGAAAAGTGGATCCGAGCAATAAGACGTGAGGTGTCGGCGGGAAGAAAGGGAAAAATGTGGGACCCTGAAACTCAACATGCTTTGTGCGCAGCAGGCATTTTTTCACAGGTAGCCTAAGTCAAATAAGTTATCCAATTGTCAATTTACAGCTAACTATATTGCTGTAAGAAATGCTAAAACATTTTGACCATATGCAAATTGTTTGTAATGGAATGTGGATAAATTGGAGTGCTATAACATTACAGTATTATATTTGCATGTGCAAAATATTATCACCCACTAACAAAAAAGGTTGTGGGCATCCAAAGAACGATAACTTTTCATCGTTGTATGCATGTAGATTCCAAACAAACGGTGAGACAAAGAAAAAGCAATCAGCTTTCAATGGATAAGCTACTCTTCTCATGCCAAGTTTTTATGATATATTTTCCAACATTTCGAGAACCTTCATAAAATACAATTTGCTAAAATTATTTGTTAAAATACAGTTGGTAATTTGGCCAGACAAAAAAACCAAACAAAAGCGTGTAGGTTGTAACTGCTGAAGTAGGCTAAGCTAGCAAAATAGAAGTAATGTTAGCCTATTAGGCTAGTAATATCAACAATAATAATTATAATAGTAGTAGTATATGCTATAACGTTACTGGTAAAGTGTAGTTAGACTTGGGTGTTTTTATCTTAGATTAAACCATTATCTTACCTGCAGACATTTCGATCAAAGTGTTCACACATTGCTAATGCTAGCGCAACTCTAAGGTAACTGCTAGCATCCACTACCAAACGCACTTAAACACTCCACAGTGCACCCAAAGCAAATAAAATACGACGACAGTCTATTGGGGTTATTTTCAGTGATTATACCATCATTTTTGAAGTCAAACTATCGTTGAATCCTTTACTTTGTGCTGACCTATATTCTCTGTGGAAGTACGGCGGTGGAGCGATACTTTACGTTACCTACGAATGTAGTGCCGGCACTGGTCGACTACAACAACAAAGAAGACCAACAAGTTGCAATGGCCACGTTCACTCCGCTGCCGTACTTCCACCGAGAATATAGGTCAGCACAAAGTAAAGGATAGCATGGAATAATCTGAAAATGGTTTTCATCAATCAACTATATCATGGGTAAGTCGTAATTGAGACATTATGTCCAAAATTCCGAACTATCCCTTTAATAGTGCTGAGCAATTAGCTTTTATAGTCTGGTGTTTGAATTTATTTTTTATTTAAAGGGCCACTGCAAAATGGAATTTTTGCTTTGTATTGTGATAAATGTGAGTCCCCTCATCATGAAATCATCTATGTATTTTTGAAAAAAATTACTGATTGAAAATTATAGCCAATTTTAAATGACTTTCGCACCTAACTACGCCCCGCCCCCTAAAATAAATCAAGGTTGTCAAGCTGTAGATCACATGACCTTCTGACGTCATCTAGAGAACGATTAGATCGGGCTTTCACTACTTTCCATAGATTTTACATGCGTGGTTTCCTATTCTTAACTTGTATTATATAAAGTTTTTGGAGGTTTGTAAGTTTGCTTGGGATAACTACAATGCCAACAAGATGCGTAGTAGCTGGTTGTAGCAATACAACAAAGGATGGAGTAAGCCTCCATTTGTTTCCCAAAGACGCAAATCTTCGCAAATTATGGAGGACAAAAGTGAAGCTGACCAGGTGTAGGTGGAAGGCCCGAGCAATTCAAGTGTAGTGTGCAGTGCACACTTCGAAGACTGCCTGTATTCCCAGTTTGGAATGAAAAAACTGAAGCGCCTGATGCCATTCCAGTGCTGATAAACAGCAATGTTCAGACTGGTGCTGGTGATGAGATGGCTAGGAAGAAAACTGGGATAACAGCTGCTGAAAAGCGGAACAAAATGAGGGTAAGTCCTATTGTTTTAACTAAGTCTTAGTGCTGTTAGGCTGATACGGAACGCTACAGACAACTCACTCAAAGGCGTCGTTTAATCACCCTTTTCCACCATTAACATCACTTTCTGACGATGCAGACATGGGTCTAAACTCAATTTGGCTGCGTATTTGGGCACTCAACTCACCATATGTTTATTATCTGTGTTTATTTTCTTTTCCAATATTAGGAATTAGTTTTGCTGAGAGATTTTTCTTTGGTTCTGCTGTATGGGATGAAACGCAAATGTTCAAAAATTAAGGAAAATACCGCATAAACAGTGGTTGTGTGTGGTATTTTTCCTGCCTTCTTTCTCTTTTTTTCCACTTTTGCATTATGCCTTAGGAAAAAAATGGTATTTAATTGTGGATTGTGGTTTTTAACTACTGGAATGTGATCAGCGGATTCTGAATCAGAAAATAGATCACTCCCAGATCCCAGATATTTGCGTGTACAGATATGGCGGTCAGATGACGTCACATGGATTACGTAGTCGAGTCAGGCTTTTGTCCAGTATTTTTAGGGGCGTTCCCATCCAAGATGATTTTTTCAATATAACTTGTTAGGAAATTTCCGTAACTGAAAATCATTGACAGATTTGGATTTACCATACAAAACTCCCTTAGAATGCATACATTCCATTTTTTTAAAGATTTTATGTGGCAGTGGTCCTTTAAAACATTACCAATGATAATAGAATTTTTTGAATATTTTAATGTTAAATTCTAGGCCTAACTTTAAAAAAATAAATACAATTAACTTAATCTGAAAATGAATGGTCTCAGCATGAAATCTAAAGATCCTCAGGAAAAGTGTGGTGAGTCATGGTATGGGAAAGAGTGGGCAGTAAGTTCTTATCAGTGTAGACCACCACCAACCTGACCTGGGGTCAGTTCAATTCACCAGTGGCAATTACATTGATATAATTGCCTCCGTTATATAATAAACAAAAACAAAAAGAATTGTACTGAAAGTATGATTATCCTAAAGCTCCCTGGAGGAAGGGACTGCATTTCTCTGTATATTGTGTAGGCGCGCATAAGAACGTGTGCTAGCTAAATCTGGTACATTCCACACAGGAAAGGCCAGGCATACATACAGGTGGTCTCAGTCAGGGCCAGGTTTTTGGGTCTTTTTCTGAAGAAACAGAACCAACGTTTGTTTTCCTTGATACTTTAAGAGGGAATAAGTAAAGCTTAAAATGCACGATTAAAGTATCGTTACTTTAACCGTGTAACCTTCTCCTCCTGCAGGCAGATTCTTGTGTGGTTTTGATCTGATAGAAATCGTGGCTTGGTGCCCACAGAGCCTACCAGCCTGTTGGAGGGGGTGATAATGATAAAATTCTGTGTTTTTGAAACAAAATAAATGAAATACAAATTTAAATTGTATGAACCATTATTTGGCTCTAGCCTACAAATGTTTATTTATTTTTTTGTGCTGGCCAGAATGTCCGGAAGGCTTTACATGTCTGTGACTTTGATCCTTGATTTGATTTTCATAGGCCAAAAACTAGCAATTGTCGTCTAACGAAAACTCTGATGTCAATAGAAGAAAATACCATGGCATAAGTCATTTCTGCTCCAAGACAATCCGTTCCAGTTAATCTTATTGGCGACCTTTAGCCATCAAATGATTTATTGGTCAGGCCCTTGCAGCAGGAGTATTGCAGGGGTCCAGTTACATAATGTTTTCCTGCCTGAGCTCAAATGTATGCATGTTTGCTGTAAATATTTAATTTAACTTGATGTCATCGAAAAACATCCAGCTTCTACCTCACCCTTATGATTCTCAGATATGTCAGGGTCATACCTGATCTTTGATAAGGCTATTAGTCAATTACTTGAGATTTGTTTAACGTTGTTCATGTGATTCCACTGCTTTACACTAATAAATGGCAGCTGGGGCATGTTGTGCTTTTAATAAACACTAGTGATTTGTTGCATCCTCCTGTATAAGCTAAATGACACTGCCCAGGTACAACGTAACTTTTTATGAAAACTCACATTTAGCCTAACCTGAATGCTACAGGCCTGTTGTAAAAGGACCATGTAAACGGTAGCAGAGAGAGAAGGGTTTCCTTTGCGGGTGCTCTGGGGGCAGGGTAGTACTCACTGCGGGCCGGGATCGTTCCCTCTCCGCGGCTCAGAAGGGGACTCAACAGCCTGCCGTGCCACTCAGCCGATCTGCAGAGAAAACGAGCAGCTTTTTAGTGCAAATGTCGTCCAATTAATTTACAATTACCCGGGGCGCGGTTTCAGGGAGCTCTAATAGGGAGGAGCGGAGCAGGGAGGCGAGTTGGACATGCCAGGTTCTGCTCCGATCCCGACAGGCTCACGGCTGAATGAGCCGAATTAATCTCCTCAAATCTAGCAGCTTGTTTTGATTTAAGAAACAAGCAGCGTGTTTATCCGATGCTTTGGCTGAATGGAGGCGCTCCTGTGCTGAATACGGCTGACACAGCAAGAGGCAACGATTAAAATTCAGTGAGCAGAAAGTAATTGGATCAGTAATTGGAGTTGCAGGTGTCTGCGGTTTAAAAAAAATAAAAATAAAAATTCACAAATATATTATAACAAACTGGTTAAATTGAACTCGTTAACAGAAAGAGAGAGAGATGCGCCGATGTCCGTGGCATACTATGCACATTAAATGTAAAGTAATACCAAATGCAGATAAACTTTGAAAGGATTTGGAAATCATCAAATGCATATTTGAAAGGATTTGTAAAGGCACAATAGATTTAAAGGGGGCATGAAGCACTGGGTAATATGACTCTGGTTCATTTGTGGTTTACATTAGATAAGATATGGCCCTGCATTCAAATCTGAAATTGACCTGTATTTACGAGAGAAAAATAAACTAGATAGAGACTTTTATTTAACCATGGATATAACAATTGAGAGCAAAGCTCTCTTTTACAATGGTGCGCTGAGAATATAACAATGTGAAAAATAAGAAAACACAACAATAAATTTAAATATTACAAAGGTAGTGTGAACAATATTAAAATTATTAAAAATAACAAATACATTATGAAAAGCAAGTACAAGATTCCTGAATAAAATCATTCAAATAAACCTGAAATTCTCAATGCTAGTCAGTCTGTCCAATTTGAGGGTAACCTGTAACTGATTCCATTTAAAAGGTGCATAGAAGGTAAAAACAGCCTTTCCAGTTTCAGTATTCATGCATGGGTTACAGAGAGTGAAATATTATTGAGAACGGAGCCCAATAGATCTAAACTCTAAAAGGGAACAGATATAAAATGGTAACTTATATAACACTGCTTTTATAAATGAACATAGGGCAGTGGTATTCCCTTCTGGCACTGAGAGAGGTCAAGGCAACATTCTCATATAAAATGCAGTGATGTGTTCTGAAATTGGCACCAGTAATAAACCTGAGTGCACTATGATACACTGCATCAAGTGGTTTGAGGGTACTGGCAGATGCATACACGTAGATTAAATCCACATAATCCAACACAGATAAAAATGTTTGCTGCAGAAGTTCTAATCTTGTAAAACAGTTTTTGTTCCTGTAGAAAAAAACCTAATTTATATTGTAGTTTTTTCACCTGTTTTTTAAAAGATAATTCTTCATCTAACCAGATGCCTAAGTACTTATAACCTTGGGCTCTCTGAATTTCAAGACCATCCATAGTATACAAATTTTAAGATGTTTTGTTTTTGATCTACTGAAAAGAATATAGTCTTACTTGGGTTAAGCACAAGTTTAAGATCTAATAGAGCATTTTGAATGGCATGAAAGGAAGCCTGTAAATTTGTGAAAGCTTTATCAACTGAGGGTGCTGAAGTATAAGTTATGGTATCATCTGCAACTCCAAACTATTTGTAATCAGTGAGCCAAGATCATTTATGTATAAAGTAAAAAACAAAGGACCTAATATGGAGCCCTGGGGCACCCCTATGGAAACCTCAAGAAAACTAGACTGATGCCCATCCACCACTATTGCTTGAGTTCTGCCATTAAGGTAACACTCAAACCACTTACAGGTATTACCGTCAAAGCCAATTGATTTAAGCTTATCTAAAAGAATAGTGTGATTTACCGTGTCAAAAGCTTTTGATAAATCAATATATAGGGCAAAACAATGCTCTCTCTTATCCAGTGAACAGATTATATCATTTATCACCTTGCAAGCTGCTGTCACAGTACTGTGCCCAGGCCTAAAACCAGACTAATATGTGTTTAAAACACTATTTGTAGATAAACAAGAACACACTTTTTTATTCACCAATTTTTCAAAAATTTTTGGCTAAGCAAGAAAGTTTGGAGATTGGGCGGTAGTTATTTGGGTCACTAACCCCTCCGCTTTTAAATAAAAGAGAGACATGAGCTACTTTCCAAACTTTAGGAATACTTCCCCTAGCAATAGTCAGGTTAAAAATGTGAGACAACGGTAAAACCAAAATGGGAGCTGCCAGCAAAAGCAATCTTGGATCAAGAGAATCAGCACCAGTAGCTTTTTTTTGGATCAATGGTCATTAACTCATGAAGTACCTCATGCACAGAGAAATACCTCAGTGAAAAATTCAACCTGATAAACTTTTCCATACTGAGTGTGTGTCGACTGAGAACCATGGATTGTTTCTATTTTTTAACCTGAACTTCTTAAAGGGAACATGCTTATTTGTAAGAAAATATAAAATGATAAAATCATGCTGAAATAATAAAATGGGGTTAAATAAAACAATAAAACGATGATAAAACGATAATAAAAATAATGATACGTGTAGACAGCCCTGCTCTCAGGAAGTGTAAAAGATCACGTCACAACTAAAGTTCGCTTTTTTTGCAACTATTAGCACTAGGGCGCAGCCATCTTGGAATAAGCTAGGTTGTGATGTCACTAGGTTGGTTTGTCTCAGCTGCTCAAGCTATTCTTATTACTGGACTACTGACTTTCATTGAGCTCAACAATGATTCTTGAGGAAAAAACTAAACGGAACCTAAGGAGGGTCTTTTTGTATTGCCCCGGGATGCTCAAATAAGTAGTACCGAACAAACAAGGTTTGACGGTTTGCGGTCCGAAAAACAAATTATCCGTGTTCATCAAAGACCCCCTCTTCCACGTAATCTGACTTAATAATAAGTGGTCATTGCAGACCCGTTGCCCCCACCCCACAGATGGACTCTGCCATTTCAGACCCGTTGCCCCCATCCCACAGATGGACTCTGCCATTTCAGAGCAGCCAGCCAGCGGCGCAGTAGTGGCGGTCTCGTCAGGGGCAGCACCAAATACTGACGCAGTGGCGAGTGTAACATTGCTGGGTGGGTTTTACTTGATTCGCTCCATTCCACATAATCAGGTAGTTAAGACTTAAGCCTTTGAAGTCAGCTGGGAGGCAGAAATTCAATGAGTGGTTTGAGTGGCTGCATTGTCTGATAGAGTTGAGCCAACCCTTTGGGCTTTATCCTTCCAGCAGCAGGTTCAACTCTGCATCATTAGCTGTGCTTGTGAGAAAAGTGTTCCTTAAAACATAGCTACATAAAGCCCAAACACTTCCTTAAATTATGCAAGGGGCTTTTTTGGAATGCGAGCGATGGGAGTAACATACGCTTATGATTTCATCATGCATGAGAAATTGGAGTTTAAAGGTAATGTTCACTGGAGTATTTCAAAAGGAAGCACCCAGGGGAAGACTTGCCTTACCACTTACCACACTTCATCTATGGCAACAGCCATTATCAGGCTCTTTTATAAACACTTGACATGCCTACAAAAAAACTTTCCCTGGCTTTAGGTTTCTCAAAGAACTACTCCAGATACCCTCCAATGTACGTAACTTGAGAGAATGAGAAAATGAGAGATATAAGCCAGCGGAGCACAGCAGAAATCTGACCTCATTGAGCGATGCGTGCGGAGAGACAACGCAGCTGGGAAAGATCGGCCACCTCTGTCCGCGGCCTCGGAACTTTCCATATTCACCAGGGAAACGTTCAGCATTTGACACAGTCTGGCAAACCCGGCCCCCCTGCTGAACTCTCTACGGAGGTGAAAACCCCAGGCTCAAGGCTCACATGGCGCCGCGCGTCATGTGTCCGCTTGCCAAGAAGGAATGCGCCGGATCAAAAGGGATGCGGCTGGTTCAGAGGGGTCAAAGGTCAGGCGCCGCTGGGTCAGAAAAAAGAGGAAGTTGTTCCGGCGGCTCCTGAGTGGACGCTGCTGCTCTGTGACATGGCCATGACATCATCTCGCGGCTATTGAAGAGCATATTTCACAGCAGAGAGTAGAAGAGGAGGCCAGGTCTTTGCTGTCGTTTCTGCATGAAGGCTGCCCCCTATTTAAGGCTCCAGCTGCTGTCACTCAAAACCTCCATCCCCATTACAGCCCACACAAAAAACAAGAATAGAAAAGAGACTGCAGGCTCTCGGGTCAAAAAAAGCCAAGGACTACAATGCAGTGCTGAAACACGGCATAGCAGACGGACGCAATTTTCATTCCCCAGACACTTTCGATTTTACTTAAAGTGTCACCGTAATGGTGCGAAGGTGGCTCAGTTCTTTTGTGTTTTTCTCTCAGCGAAATAAAAATCGCTTCGCCTGTCTCTGAAATCTTCGGCGCACGACCACTCGTCAGAAAAATGAGTTTGTTAATGCCTGCAAGTTGAAGGGGCACAAATCTAAAGCATTTTATTGTAACAAAGGGGAAGTTTTACTTAATTTTGAAAAGAATTAAACGTGTATTCAGCTGTGACTCGTTTTACCGCATTATAGACAAAACCACCCCCTGAAAACAAACGAACATGCAGCTCTGATGCCGAAAAAGTCCATTTCAAAGGAAAAACCCGTGAGATACATTAATGCTTGTGCACCTCGAAGAATAGAATGGGACAGAAACGTCGAAATATTGACTGTGGGGCAGCCAGTTCAACGGCAAATCAATACTATGTGTGGTTAGCAGCACCACACATCACAGCTTTCCACCCGTGACCCTTTCAGATCCTGACAGCTGTACTGCCTTGTTCTAAAACCCATTGTACAAGTAGGTTGGCGGCCGCAAAGTTGCCCTCCCTCCCTCGATCACTGGTCCGGGTTCAGCGCTAAGCCTGTTGCACAACGGGCACATTTCTACTAAAACATTGTACTGGTAGCGAGGCACCGGTTTTGGACCCATGGCCACCTTGACCCCTGCACCGGCGGGATCGCGGTGCGCTAACGAACAAGCGCTAATTGGCTCTCGGTAATATGAAAACGTGAGGAGGCGTCGCAGGTTTGAACACTCGAGAGCGCCGTGGTGCCAGGAACGAGCCTGCTCACGGTGATAATGCTCTTACATACACTTCACTGTGGCCAGTGGGGGGGGGGGCTGGGGGGTCCTTTATGGTGACCATTTATGGTGGGATGAAACCTTAAATCAAACATATCATATCAAGCGTCCAGGCTTGAATTGGTAATGGCCTGAGAAAGATGTTTTGACTGCAAAGGACAGTAGAAAATGAGAAACCTCTCAGCACACAGAGCCAATCTCATAAACGACGTCAACACTGCGACAAGATGAGACTGTTTGACTTTCCATGTTTGATATTGAGCCTGCAATCCCCTCTGGAAAAAAACACACGGCGGGCAGGGAGGGACACACACACACACACACACACACACACACGGATACACAAACACACACAGTCTGACAGTGCCTCAACACTGCCCTCGTGGGACAAGCAGCTGCATTGGAACATACAGGCCCTGTCCCTGCCAAAGAGGGCTGGGCAGCTCTATCACAGCTGAAGTATAATACAATTAATGGAGACGGCTCAGGAAGGAGTCTTTACAATAACCCAGCAAAGCAACTCAAATTGAATAAACATCTGCTCTCCCAAATGGTAAAAAAACTTGCGTTTCCCCATTCCTCCTCTTGCTTCCTGAAATATTCATCCCTTAATAGCCTACATTCAACGAGGGTGCTAGGTCACCGTTTCAGGTTTCCTTGAAATAAAGCACATGGCTGTGCATTTCTCCAAGTAAAATGGGCCCCATCACTGCAGAAACACAATCGCATAATTTCTGAAACATGGTCCAGGCAGTATAGGGAGTTCTCTTAACACCAACCTGACACCTACACCCAAAATAAAATGAAAAATAAATAAATCTCTTGCACGGTATTTTCCCAGCTTAATATACTGGAAAGTGATATTTATATTGAAGACTGGGGTAAGCTTTAGTTTGTGCTTCTCTGTCCACCACAAGGCCATGTATGGCAGCAGCATTTCCTCTTGACTTTGGAGAACCTTCTGAGCTTCGGTTTTTGTTTTCATCTTAAAAACAGCAACTAATTCATACCCAAGAAACCGGGGTGAGGTGGCTTAATTACTTCAATTGATCAATCGAGTGCCGAATAACAACCAAAAAACAAACACCCAGCAGCTCTCAAAGGGTAAGAGAGAATACCACAGATGTAGGGAATCAAACACAACATTACTCTCGCTGAAATATACAATATAGAATCAAGAGCGATTCTACCTCTGCTTGGACGTTTTTACTTCATGAGCACTTACTTAGTCCACAGCGGGCCACGTAAAGAGTAGATTTGAATCTGGGCTCTCCCATCATACTAAAGCATTACAATCACAACCAGGTAGTGTTGTGTACCCTTTCATGCCGGTGCAGTAAACCCTGAATGCATCTCTGAGCCTCAACAGTATCCCTGTGGCTATAGTGTGGTGGAAGAGCAGGACCCCAGAAGGGCTCCAGCGAGTAATTTGTGCTTTAGCCACCCACAGCGTGCTGGGAGTAGCGGGGCTGGAGAAAGCCCTGGCAGTGGTGCTCTATGTTGACACAGGCACTGCGGACGGCCCTGGGTCAAGCACACGGTGGGTACCGTGTTTACACAGAGAGGGGGTCTGGGGCACCAGGGAGATTCCATTCCCCTCACCCCCCCCCCCCCCCCCCCCCCCCCCGGCATTCCCTGGGTTTAAAAAGGCACCAGCCCAACCCCAACATGCTGGCCCGCTGCTAACCCACTCTTAGCAGGAGGATACACAGCTTTGCATACCAAACGGGGTGATATTAGACGCTCATCTAACATAAACCCTCAGTTTCAAATACTTTGGCTAAGGATTCTCCCATCATTTACGTACATTTTCCTTTATAATTCTGAATGGCAACCGATGCACAGAACCATAATGTAAAACGTCAATGGAAAATA
Organism: Synaphobranchus kaupii; assembly: GCA_029718625.1. Taxonomy (NCBI): domain Eukaryota; kingdom Metazoa; phylum Chordata; class Actinopteri; order Anguilliformes; family Synaphobranchidae; genus Synaphobranchus; species Synaphobranchus kaupii. Next base: position 36,579,466 of record CM056382.1, read on the forward strand.
TCACTTATAAACCAAAAAGGGCTAACATTTTGATAGTTTGCAACAGGACGCTAATACATGCCACTACGACTGGCTAAACTGGCTAAACCTTAACGTCGGAAGAATTAACGATAACCACCTGAATCTGTGGCACAGTCTGCGGGCTAACTTGACAGCTGATTGGATGGCAGAGAACTGTCCATCTGTCACTTACTTCCTTGGCTGACAAGCCTTCCAGGTTCTTAATATCAACATGAGCTTTTCTTTTTTCATTTATCACTATCTCCAGTCCTCAGAAAGTTCCGGTGCTGTGAAAGACCTCATGCATTGTGCCAGTTCCTAAAAGACCCTGTCCCACAGCTCTGAAAGATTTCATCATGAAGACATTTGAATGGATTGTCCAGACACATTTAAAACGGCAGGTTACAGAATGTCTGGATCCATTAGTTTCCTTATCAAGCCAGTACCGGTGTTGATGATGCCATTTGGTGAGGCAGAGAGCACCATCCTTCATGTACCTCGGTGGGCATATAGACAGTAATCACTGGACTCATTGTACAAAAAGGTATAATCAAGGCGCCTTGATCGTTTTTTTAATATATGTAGCAAAATATTACTTATGTTTCATCAGAGCGTGGTAACCAGTGTGGGTTTTACACCTCTGCATGCTGAGGTAGGCGTTTACAGCACAAGACTCCATGATGCTGAATAAACTGATTAAGGAGGCGAGCTCCGCTGCTGGCATACCACTAAATTTCCTGGAGGTTGCAGTGTAGCACAGAATAGAAGAACGTCAGGCTGAATGCTTGGCACCCTCTCCACTCTTCCATCATAGGCCAAACGAGCTCCTTCTGTGGACAGACACTTCGGTCGGCTCAATGGAGAGAGGTCCTGGAAGTCTTTGATGCCATTTGTACAATCAACAACACCCAAGCACTTCGGTAACACTCCGGCTCTGTTTTTTCCTTCTTCTAGTTTTAATTAATGAATTCGTTTTTTTTAAACTGGATCTTATAGTAATAGTTTATTATATTTATACGGATTATATTGTTTATTTTCTTTACATTATTTATACAGCTGTATGTTGGCAAATGAATTCCCCATTGGGGATTAATAAAGTCTGTCTGTCTATTTATAGAAAAGAAAGTGCTAGTGTCCTGGATCCTTAACTAAAATGGTTAGCCCTGATGCCAATCGGAATGCTTTTCCAATGATATTCAGATTAAGGATCACATAATAATCATTATTTTACAATGCTGTAAAAATATTAAAAAGCCTTTTGTACATTAAAAGCCTTGTTTGAATCTTGATTGAACCATGACGTTCCACAAATCAATGGTTATGTTACAGGGGACTGGTTTGGAAATTATCAACCACCAACAATGCATGTTCTGTGAGATTTACACAACACCCAAAGTGCTCAATAGGCTGTTTAAATCTTCCTACATGGAAAAATAAATACATTAAGGTTATATACACAGTACTCCAAAAAATGTTCCAAATAAACTGTTCAAATGCCCCATGAATACAACAGCAGCTGACATTCCTGTATATCTGGAAATCAGACTATCCCAAATAAACCATGTTGGACATGAATTCATTTTCCCTGTGACCTATATTATTGGGGGAGATACTCACATTTGAGGTACCCTTTATTTTTTTTTGAACTTTTATATTTTTCATAGATATGTCATTGTGAAGAATCGTGCATTTAAATTTTTTTTTACTTTAAAAAAATCTATTGGATGGGTATTCATGCTACGTCTTTAAGTCTGAAGACCTTTATATTAAGTCTGAGGTGTACCTGTCCTATTCCTCGCAGTGACCTCTCCGTATGTGCGGTGGAACAGGGAGGAGCACTGTCACCTCACTGCTGGGATTTGGTTCCTCCTGTGTGGAGTCTCTCCCAGCCCTAGCTTGGGCCTGGCTGTGTGTTCCAGAGGAATTCCTTGGGGTGTGAAAGATTACACTGGCATCTCATAAAACTGCACCTCAGACCTGCACTGGATCGGTATCGGGTCAACAGCGCGGCCCCTGTTGGCTCATCTTTGACCCTCCATATATAATGCTTTTACTGAGAATGGATGGAAAGAGGATTTTTTCCCCCTTTGTCTAAATTCAGGACACAGACAAACTTTCTAGCGTTAGGGAACGGAACAGATTTTTCTAATGATTAGTCCCTGGCCTGGCTGAGGTTTCTGGTTTACATACTTCAGAGCATGATTTTAAGTACTGTTTAAAGAACGTTTGAAAGCCAGAGTCTTAAAGACAAATTAATGGCCCCGGCAAAAAAATATACTCTATGCAGTACTTCCTGCTTCTTCTGCTGGAGAAATGTCCTGAAGTTCCTAAAACTAGTACCGTATATGGTGGGCAGGGTTGAACCAACAGTCAAGCTCCTTAATTACTCAAACAGAACAAAGGCAGAGGACGTTTCTTGCTTCATGCTTAACCAAATTTATTTGGCCATCCTATTGTACAGTCATATCAAACAATTGGACTGGCAAATAGACAATGTTAAATGATTACTGAAATCCCAGACTGTAAAGAAGTATGTTTAAATGAGAAGACGCTTTGCTACAGCACTAGATGATGATCTTGTGAAATTGTTGATTTCATCTAATAGCATTATGAAAAATGTATGTGCCTCTGAATCAAAAGGAAGTGTGGAGTTTGCCCCAAACCCATGAATGGTCAGCAAACTTCTCTGAGGAGAATCCAACTGTGGATTTCCAAAGTAACTTTTTTCTCCACTGTGTGCTTAATTAAAACTAAGTGCTGTCTCTCTTGTATAGCAGCTACTGCAGCAATTTATCACGCTATTACCAATGCTGAAGCAGTTAAACAAAAGGGTGCGAGAGGCCAGTCAAATTACAGCTAAACGAGAATAATGGACCACGGGAGCCCGCACTGCTGTGAAGTCCAGTCTAAAGAGCCCGCACTGCTGTGAAGTCCAGTCTAATGAGCCCGCACTGCTGTGAAGTCCAGTCTAAAGAGCCCGCACTGCTGTGAAGTCCAGTCTAAAGAGCCCGCACTGCTGTGAAGTCCAGTCTAAAGAGCCCGCACTGCTGTGAAGTCCAGTCTAAAGAGCCCGCACTGCTGTGAAATCCAGTCTAAAGAGCCCGCACTGCTGTGAAGTCCAGTCTAAAGAGCCCGCACTGCTGTGAAGTCCAGTCTAAAGAGCCCGCACTGCTGTGAAGTCCAGTCTAAAGAGCCCGCACTGCTGTGAAGTCCAGTCTAAAGAGCCCGCACTGCTGTGAAGTCCAGTCTAAAGAGCCCGCACTGCTGTGAAGTCCAGTCTAAAGAGCCCGCACTGCTGTGAAGTCCAGTCTAAAGAGCCCGCACTGCTGTGAAGTCCAGTCTAAAGAGCCCGCACTGCTGTGAAGTCCAGTCTAACCAGTCTAAAGAGCCCGCACTGCTGTGAAGTCCAGTCTAAAGAGCCCGCACTGCTGTGAAGTCCAGTCTAAAGAGCCCGCACTGCTGTGAAGTCCAGTCTAAAGAGGCCGCACTGCTGTGAAGTCCAGTCTAAAGAGCTCGCACTGCTGTGAAGTCCAGTCTAAAGAGCCCGCACTGCTGTGAAGTCCAGTCTAAAGAGCCCGCACTGCTGTGAAGTCCAGTCTAACCAGTCTAAAGAGCCCGCACTGCTGTGAAGTCCAGTCTAAAGAGCCCGCACTGCTGTGAAGTCCAGTCTAAAGAGCCCGCACTGCTGTGAAGTCCAGTCTAAAGAGCCCGCACTGCTGTGAAGTCCAGTCTAAAGAGCCCGCACTGCTGTGAAGTCCAGTCTAAAGAGGCCGCACTGCTGTGAAGTCCAGTCTAAAGAGCCCGCACTGCTGTGAAGTCCAGTCTAAAGAGGCCGCACTGCTGTGAAGTCCAGTCTAAAGAGCCCGCACTGCTGTGAAGTCCAGTCTAAAGAGCCCGCACTGCTGTGAAGTCCAGTCTAAAGAGCCCGCACTGCTGTGAAGTCCAGTCTAAAGAGCCCGCACTGCTGTGAAGTCCAGTCTAAAGAGCCCGCACTGCTGTGAAGTCCAGTCTAAAGAGCCCGCACTGCTGTGAAGTCCAGTCTAAAGAGCCCGCACTGCTGTGAAGTCCACTGGAAGTGTTGTTCTGCCCTCTGGCTTTACGTAACCTTTACTCCTGTATTGATTAATACTGCTCTCTCCAGTCAGCGGGGCCTTGTGTGGAGGGCCTGAAAGGCCACCCAGCTCCATCTCTCTGAAGGCATGGGAGGAATCTCACTGACAATATGCTGCAGGATCTTCACACCCTTTAAACCCTTTAACCCCACATCCCCTTCTCTTAAAAAGGCCATTTCCGCCAGGTTTGACCCCCTCTTAAATAAAGCCTTATAACTTTGTGGCAACACACGGCAGAGACATTGAAGATGGCATTATTTGAAGGGCACAAGTGCAACATCAAGTCTAAAGTATCAAAACCTACGAAATATGTGAGAAATTATTCATCCCTTATGGAAATGTAATATACTGCAGTATATTTTAAATAGTGAAGATAATTTAGATATATTTACAATATACAGCAGTATATTCTTTTTCCATAAGGGATGGTACACATAGGGGTCGATTTACTAAGATCCCAAATAAGGGCCGTTGTTTTTCGTGCGCAGCCAAAGTATTTGCACGCGTTATCATTTCACACTTTGCGGGTGATGAGAGTGCAGGTGTCAAAATCATGAAGAACAACAGAAATAACTAATTATTTAACTGTCATCCCATAGAATAATGGGAATCATAGAGTTAAATAACAGGATTTATACAGCTAAATAACAGGCTTCATACAGTCCCCCCTTCATTAAATGGTTTTTCACTGGAAACGTTGCTGCTGTTTTTGATGGTATTTTTTTAGCTAGATGGCCTATAGGCTGCTGTTAACTTGGCTACAAAATATCCGAAAGCTAAAGAACCTGCAGCCACAGATGCGCACTGAGAAATGTAGAACCACACAGAAAATGAATCCGCTACAATGCGCTCTATTGTTTTAATCTAAGGAGTACGGTGCTGCAGAAATGCTTAAGACACACTCGACGCACATCAATGCAGAGGATTTCATTCTTCTGCCTTACTAAAGCCCGCGTAAGCAGAGGGACTGAGGAATGCTTCAGTCTGTCGTGATCTGGCGAATATCTGGCTCGTTGCAGACACTCGTTGCAGAACCGCTCCGCAGCGAGTGCTAAGCGTGAGGGGCAACGCTCCACGCCCAAGTCGCTCATCGGCGGTACTCTGGTCAGCCGCGCAAATGAAATATGGCCTTTTAATTAAATATGTAACCCTCACTTCCCATCACAGATAATAAGGCTTTATTGAGAGCCCTCCCAGTGTTAGCTGTGCTGTGTGGCTCTGAGATTTCGATGACCCCCTCTGACAGACAAGCAGAGGACGCAGAGTAAATACAAAGCCCCTTTCAGGTGACGTGCTGAGGGACTGAGGACTCGAGTGGGCTTGGGCATAACGCGTGCGTCTCACTCGAACGCTGCCCCTTGGCGGTGTGGGCGGCGGCGACGGTCGCAGGATTCCGCTCCTACGTGCGTCTTGTCTTCTTTTATTATTTTTTCCCGCCCGCCGCTCACTGGCTGTCACGATTCCAGCCCACTCAGCCAGCCCCCCCCCCCCCCCCCCCACTCCCAAGCGGCTTTCACCCTCTCTCCCCCAACACCCACCCCCAACCCATGACTGTTTCTATATATGAGGATCCGAGGGGCCGCTCACGCACGCGCCCCGCATCGCAGCCGTGCTTACAATTTCAAGGAGTGCTGTATGGTCTTGCTGAGCTGTTGTACCCATCCTGACCATCCAAGACGGAGACTTCAGCACAACTTGTGCTACATAATCACAACGCTTCACTTGCCAAGAAAAATATCTTAGGGCTCTACATTCATAGGAAAAAGTGCAAACTCATTTCAATTCAGAGACGGCAAAGCTGGGTGCTTTTTTCTGCAGAGGAAATTTCCTCAGTCAAATATAACAACTGGAAACTTCCCCCACCTTGCACACCCTGACATCCACTGAGATGTGCTGTGACCCATAAGTGAGCTATTGAGGTATGAACTGAAGTGACTTACTCCCACCTTCTCTCTCGTCGTGTGTTGTTAATTACATACAAGTATGCTTCTGTATGGTGTTGGCATGCAGTGTCACTCAACAGATGGGGTGTGGAAACTTAGACTTGGAGTTCGGTCGGGGGGGGGGGGGCTGCTATCACATTCTGTCCCCTCACATTCTGTTTCTGAGAGGGGAGTGGCTACCGCAGGGTACAGGGGAAGAGGCTGGATGAGGCCACAGGCCTGGCCAATATCCTCCCCACATATAGCCCTAGGGAGCATGGGACACGGCATTTATTTTTAGCCTGGTTCTAAGAATGCATGCCAAATATTTCAGTAAAAAGCACGTCCCTCCAACAAAAGTGCACGATTTGCGTTTAAACTAAATTCCTGAATGGTTCCTGACTGCTCAGAGCTGAAACGACAAAACCGAATAAAAGCAATTTTTTGTCTTTTTGCGGTCGCTGCTTATGTAATGAAATTGGAGCCCAGCAAATGCCAAGAAGTAAATATCTGTGACATTTACAACGTGCCATGTTTCATTACGAGAAGTTACATAAACTCTGCAGATGTTTAGCACTTCCTACCGATTTTGAAAAGTCGGCTCACAGCCTTCCAGAAGGTTCAGCATGACGAACAATGTAGGCTAAGGAGGAAGGTGATGTTGCTCCAATAGGCTGACATCACGGTTCATCGAGTTGTTGAGGAAGCAGCGTGAACGTGCGTGTCTGCATAGGCTGGCGGGGTGTGTCGGACTGCGGCCCAGGCTCAAACGGAGGATTGGCCGGTGTGCGTGTCACAGGACTATGAGCTGGCCGAAGGCTGTGAAGTCACAGTCTATCAGGGCCACTAGGACCACGACTTTCTGCCCGTCAGTCTACTCGCTATCACTCGCATTTCAAGCTACCTCTCTCATCCTACTCTCTCTCCCCTCTCCGTCACTCTTTTCTTCCTCATTCTATTCTCTCACTGTTCACTGAGCCTCTCACTCTATAGCTCTTACATGACTCTTTTTTCAGTTTTAACTGAAATGTTTTATTGGGATAACACCTGGGTTTTCAACGGGGGGGTCCTTGTTGAAGGTACTGTAGAAGGTCCCTTGCCAGACTTGATATGCAATGATTATATTTAGATTTGGGGAAATATAATCTTTTTCTTTTTTTTTCTTTTTTTTATATATATATAACCCTTTTTAACTTGTGATGGGGGTCTCCTGGATGCCTTTGAGCCTGGGTAGGGTCCCTGGACCAGAAAGGGTTGAAAGCCCCTGGCGTAAGACATTTCACAATGCATATTTCCAAGGCTTGTATAGTTGTCTTAACAATTATCTCATCATACCAATTAAAAGAAAATAGCAATAACAAGAAACAACAAAAAAATACTACTATTAAAAATGAGATGTAATAGAAATAATAATAGGGTCAATAATAACAGTAGAATCTAGCTGGGAGTTTTCAGTGTATTGTGCTGCCCTTTGCTCCCTTTCTTGTGTTTCAGGAAGGGTTGGAACGTTTGGGTTAAATTTTTTCCTGGATTAAAAATACTTTCTAAATCGAGGAACGATGAAATAAATGTTGAAATGAAAGAAATTTTGTCTAGTTTCTTTCTATGTTTCACATTTAGGTCGCTATTTTCAGTCAAGGCGCAACTGCCAAACTGGGTTTGCCGAAAGACAGTTCAGGCACGTTGCCTCTATTCCGTTTTGCGTGTTTATACACTAAGGGGTTGATTTACTACGACCTTTAGCGTGTGCAAAACCTTTTAGCACTGGTCATGTTATTGATTTTGCATGTGCTAAAAGGTTTTGCACGTGCTAAAGGTTTTAGTGAATCAGGCCCTAAATATTATCCGTTTGTGGGTTTTTTTCCCAGTTGCACGAATTTAACGCATCCCTACGTTATCCTGTTAGGTAGCCTACCTCAAAACTGGGCGCTACTAATAAAACTGTACTATTTTTTTATAAATAGAAAGACCAGAATAAAATCAAACAGATCACAAAAAGGAAACCAAAGATAGTGGGTCACCGAAAAGGCAAAGCATGTTTTGAAAGTAAATAACGAGATCCCGATTACAGCTGGTTTGACTATTGGTTAATTTAAACATGCATCCACAACTACAAAATGAGATTCGCCAATTTAAAAACAAGGTAAAGGTAATGTACGTAACAACAGTGAATTGAATTATTAAAATTTTAAGTTACCGTAGAAACATTAGAATGTTCTGAAAGACGTTGAGCCCTTTGCTTTTATACCTTAACAGTTCTACGGTAGAAACATACTTATTTAACAGACACATACCTTAGATAATTTAACATGCCTAGTGATGGCCTCTGTCTCAATGTCTGTCAAACAGTGCTGTTGATTACTTGTCTGACACATATGTTCAGTGTTCAAACGCGCATGTTGGTGCACAATGTGCCAGCGTTAAAATGGGGTCTGGGTCAGTTAAAATGCAAACAAATCATGTGACGCCAAACTAGCACAGTGTCAAATGCTTTTATTGACGCACCCCCCATTGCGCCGCCCAACCAATGTTGACGCGTACGGGTTTACTGCGGAACACGAAAACCACCAAAAGGGGTGGAGGCAAAAAATATTCCATTTTCGCAGGAAGAAATGAGAAATTCCACTCATGTGAGGCACATTTACACTACCCCTGTCCCCAAATAAAGCCCTCAATGAAGAAACAGAGCTCTGGCTCTCTAAACCCATATTTTTCTATCCCTATCATTCTCTCTGTCTATATATTACTCTACTTTCTAATCCTCGCACTCCATTTTGTCAACTCTCACTCCAAACTCAACCTGCTCTCTACACCAGCATGAGAGCTTGAGCTGGCTGACCTGATGCAGCATAATTGATAATTGATTTTAAATTGCATTACCCACAACCAGACCTGTAACACATGACATTGCACTAAATTCCAGCCTCTTCTCAGATCACATCAACTGCCCAGACTTTGTCTGCAGTCCAAGGCTGAGGGCCCCTGTATTACCCCTACCCTTCCCCTTCCCCTGGCTGTTTACTGTGATCAGCTGCTGACACGGCTCCTACCCTTCCCCTTCCCCTGGCTGTTTACTGTGATCAGCTGCTGACACGGCTCCTACCCTTCCCCTTCCCCTGGCTGTTCACTGTGATCAGCTGCTGACACGGCTCCTACCCTTCCCCTTCCCCTGGCTGTTTACTGTGATCAGCTGCTGACACGGCTCCTACCCTTGCCCTTCCCCTGGCTGTTTACTGTGATCAGCTACTGACACGGCTCCTCCCCTTCCCCTGGCTGTTTACTGTGATCAGCTACTGACACGGCTCCTACCCTTCCCCTGGCTGTTTACTGTGATCAGCTGCTGACACGGCTCCTACCCTTCCCCTTCCCCTGGCTGTTTACTGTGATCAGCTGCTGACACGGCTCCTACCCTTCCCCTTCCCCTGGCTGTTTACTGTGATCAGCTACTGACACGGCTCCTACCCTTCCCCTTTCGCTGGCTGTTTACTGTGATCAGCTGCTGACACGGCTCCTACCCTTGCCCTTCCCCTGGCTGTTTACTGTGATCAGCTACTGACACGGCTCCCACCCTTCCCCTGGCTTTTTACTGTGATCAGCTACTGACACGGCTCCTACCCTTCCCCTTCCCCTGGCTGTTTACTGTGATCAGCTACTGACACGGCTCCTACCCTTCCCCTTCCCCTGGCTGTTTACTGTGATCAGCTACTGACACAGCTCCTACCCTTCCCCTTCCCCTGGCTGTTTACTGTGATCAGCTACTGACACGGCTCCTACCCTTCCCCTTCCCCTGGCTGCGTTACTGTGATCAGCTACTGACACGGCTCCTACCCTTCCCCTTCCCCTGGCTGTTTACTGTGATCAGCTACTGACACGGCTCCTACCCTTGCCCTTCCCCTGGCTGTTTACTGTGATCAGCTGCTGACACGGCTCCTACCCTTCCCCTTCCCCTGGCTGTTTACTGTGATCAGCTACTGACACGGCTCCTACCCTTCCCCTTCCCCTGGCTGTTTACTGTGATCAGCTGCTGACACGGCTCCTACCCTTCCCCTGGCTGTTTACTGTGATCAGCTGCTGACACGGCTCCTACCCTTCCCCTTCCCCTGGCTGTTTACTGTGATCAGCTACTGACACGGCTCCTACCCTTCCCCTTCCCCTGGCTGTTTACTGTGATCAGCTGCTGACACGGCTCCTACCCTTCCCCTTCCCCTGGCTGTTTACTGTGATCAGCTGCTGACACGGCTCCTACCCTTCCCCTTTCCCTGGCTGTTTACTGTGATCAGCTGCTGACACGGCTCCTACCCTTCCCCTTCCCCTGGCTGTTTACTGTGATCAGCTACTGACACGGCTCCTACCCTTCCCCTTCCCCTGGCTGTTTACTGTGATCAGCCGCTGACACGGCTCCTACCCTTCCCCTTCCCCTGGCTGTTTACTGTGATCAGCTGCTGACACGGCTCCTACCCTTCCCCTTCCCCTGGCTGTTTACTGTGATCAGCTGCTGACACGGCTCCTACCCTTCCCCTTCCCCTAGCTGTTTACTGTGATCAGCTACTGACACGGCTCCTACCCTTCCCCTTCCCCTGGCTGTTTACTGTGATCAGCTGCTGACACGGCTCCTACCCTTCCCCTTCCCCTGGCTGTTTACTGTGATCAGCTACTGACACGGCTCCTACCCTTCCCCTTCCCCTGGCTGTTTACTGTGATCAGCTGCTGACACGGCTCCTACCCTTCCCCTGGCTGTTTACTGTGATCAGCTGCTGACACGGCTCCTACCCTTCCCCTTCCCCTGGCTGTTTACTGTGATCAGCTACTGACACGGCTCCTACCCTTCCCCTTCCCCTGGCTGTTTACTGTGATCAGCTGCTGACATGGCTCCTACCCTTCCCCTGGCTGTTTACTGTGATCAGCTGCTGACACGGCTCCTACCCTTCCCCTTCCCCTGGCTGTTTACTGTGATCAGCTACTGACACGGCTCCTACCCTTCCCCTTCCCCTGGCTGTTTACTGTGATCAGCTGCTGACACGGCTCCTACCCTTCCCCTTCCCCTGGCTGTTTACTGTGATCAGCTGCTGACACGGCTCCTACCCTTCCCCTTTCCCTGGCTGTTTACTGTGATCAGCTGCTGACACGGCTCCTACCCTTCCCCTTCCCCTGGCTGTTTACTGTGATCAGCTGCTGACACGGCTCCTACCCTTCCCCTTCCCCTGGCTGTTTACTGTGATCAGCTACTGACACGGCTCCTACCCTTCCCCTTTCGCTGGCTGTTTACTGTGATCAGCTGCTGACACGGCTCCTACCCTTGCCCTTCCCCTGGCTGTTTACTGTGATCAGCTACTGACACGGCTCCTACCCTTCCCCTGGCTGTTTACTGTGATCAGCTACTGACACGGCTCCTACCCTTCCCCTTCCCCTGGCTGTTTACTGTGATCAGCTACTGACACGGCTCCTACCCTTCCCCTTCCCCTGGCTGTTTACTGTGATCAGCTACTGACACAGCTCCTACCCTTCCCCTTCCCCTGGCTGTTTACTGTGATCAGCTACTGACACGGCTCCTACCCTTCCCCTTCCCCTGGCTGTTTACTGTGATCAGCTACTGACACAGCTCCTACCCTTCCCCTTCCCCTGGCTGTTTACTGTGATCAGCTACTGACACGGCTCCTACCTTTCCCCTTCCCCTGGCTGTTTACTGTGATCAGCTACTGACACGGCTCCTACCCTTCCCCTTCCCCTGGCTGTTTACTGTGATCAGCTACTGACACAGCTCCTACCCTTCCCCTGGCTGTTTACTGTGATCAGCTACTGACACGGCTCCTACCTTTCCCCTTCCCCTGGCTGTTTACTGTGATCAGCTACTGACACGGCTCCTACCCTTCCCCTGGCTGTTTACTGTGATCAGCTACTGACACGGCTCCTACCTTTCCCCTTCCCCTGGCTGTTTACTGTGATCAGCTACTGACACGGCTCCTACCTTTCCCCTTCCCCTGGCTGTTTACTGTGATCAGCTACTGACACGGCTCCTACCCTTCCCCTTCCCCTGGCTGCGTTACTGTGATCAGCTACTGACACGGCTCCTACCCTTCCCCTTCCCCTGGCTGTTTACTGTGATCAACTACTGACACGGCTCCTACCCTTGCCCTTCCCCTGGCTGTTTACTGTGATCAGCTGCTGACACGGCTCCTACCCTTCCCCTTCCCCTGGCTGTTTACTGTGATCAGCTGCTGACACGGCTCCTACCCTTCCCCTTCCCCTGGCTGTTTACTGTGATCAGCTACTGACACGGCTCCTACCCTTCCCCTTCCCCTGGCTGTTTACTGTGATCAGCCGCTGACACGGCTCCTACCCTTCCCCTTCCCCTGGCTGTTTACTGTGATCAGCTGCTGACACGGCTCCTACCCTTCCCCTTCCTGTTTACTGTGATCAGCTGCTGACACGGCTCCTACCCTTCCCCTTCCCCTGGCTGTTTACTGTGATCAGCCGCTGACACGGCTCCTACCCTTCCCCTTCCCCTGGCTGTTTACTGTGATCAGCTGCTGACACGGCTCCTACCCTTCCCCTTCCCCTGGCTGTTTACTGTGATCAGCTGCTGACACGGCTCCTACCCTTCCCCTTCCCCTAGCTGTTTACTGTGATCAGCTACTGACACGGCTCCTACCCTTCCCCTTCCCCTGGCTGTTTACTGTGATCAGCTGCTGACACGGCTCCTACCCTTCCCCTTCCCCTGGCTGTCTACTGTGATCAGCTACTGACACGGCTCCTACCCTTGCCCTTCCCCTGGCTGTTTACTGTGATCAGCTACTGACACGGCTCCTACCCTTCCCCTTCCCCTGGCTGTTTACTGTGATCAGCTACTGACACGGCTCCTACCCTTCCCCTTCCCCTGGCTGTTTACTGTGATCAGCTGCTGACACGGCTCCTACCCTTCCCCTGGCTGTTTACTGTGATCAGCTGCTGACACGGCTCCTACCCTTCCCCTTCCCCTGGCTGTTTACTGTGATCAGCTACTGACACGGCTCCTACCCTTCCCCTTCCCCTGGCTGTTTACTGTGATCAGCTGCTGACACGGCTCCTACCCTTCCCCTTCCCCTGGCTGTTTACTGTGATCAGCTACTGACACGGCTCCTACCCTTCCCCTTCCCCTGGCTGTTTACTGTGATCAGCTGCTGACACGGCTCCTACCCTTCCCCTTCCCCTGGCTGTTTACTGTGATCAGCTACTGACACGGCTCCTACCCTTCCCCTGGCTGTTTACTGTGATCAGCTGCTGACACGGCTCCTACCCTTCCCCTGGCTGTTTACTGTGATCAGCTGCTGACACGGCTCCTACCCTTCCCCTGGCTGTTTACTGTGATCAGCTGCTGACATGGCTCCTACCCTTTGCCTTCCCCTGGCTGTTTACTGTGATCAGCTGCTGACACGGCTCCTACCCTTCCCCTGGCTGTTTACTGTGATCAGCTGCTGACACGGCTCCTACCCTTCCCCTTCCCCTGGCTGTTTACTGTGATCAGCTGCTGACACGGTGCTTTTTTCTCTTCTGCATTTCTCTCCTCAGAAATTCACACGACAGCAAACAGGCAAACAGTTATGCAGCTTGCTATATGAGCCAACGCAAGCAACAGCAGGTGCACCACATAAGACAATTTACCTGAAATTAGACAATGGAAAGCCACCTGTACAAACTAAACTGAAATTTCCAATAGGAAAATTTGCAGTGGACTTGCTGAATTTTAATACTTTTCAGCTTTGGGAACATGCATAAAAGGGGGTTTCTACACATTTTAGGTTTGACGCTCCCTCTGGTCACAAGTCCAGCACCATCACTCTGTTCCTTCCATTGCAGAATTACAGCAAGTTCAAGGAGCTGCGGGGACTCTGCTGGAAGAGAGCGTGACTACGCCTACAAAGTACCCCAGAGCGCTGTGTGTACGTGGGGAGGGGACAGGAACGTAGCAGCCATACAGCAGAGGTTCAGCAGCTGCTATCCAGGTCGAGGATCGCCGACGCTTCTTCCGACAGCCCGGGAGAGAACGTCGAACCCTTAGCCGAAAAAAGGCAGCGCTCAACTTCCCTGCCCAGCCGTGGTATTATTTACATCCTTAATGTTCACTAGCACGGCTGTATGTCACAATGTTTAGGCACACAACAGAGCAGCTGGGAACTGAGTGTAAATAGCAGCTGACCAGCGCTGTCAGTGCTATACAGACCATGCAGACCCCCGTTACATACATGTAATCAGCTGATGATAACTATGCTATCATGCGTATACCTGTTACGCTTTCATAAAACGCTGGAGATGTTGCAGAAAAATCCCATGAGGGGAATCTGCATCGTATGCCAAGCGTGTGGACGTGGCGTTTCCACTTTTACTCGCCGGCGACTAAGCGCGTTTGGACAAGGTAACGCCCCGCCCCTTCCAAGGGACGGAACTGGAACAGAAAGACAGTTGAATGAGATGGAAGAACTCCTGCGATGAAGTGACTACGTAGCTCAGCTGGTGGACCACACAGAGAAATGAGCTGGATGCGCATGCTCACCAGGGCGCTGTAGTGATCAGGTGGGACCGAGGCTGCAACGGTCCGTTCTAAATTAGGCTGAAAAAGTAGAAATAAGGGCATAAAACGCATATCAAAGAAGTAAACATAAGAAGAGCACTAAAATATACTCCAAAGATTCCATATTAGAATTATTATTGGATTACGCAATGTTTAAAAATGTGCTTTTTACTGTAACTGTAAATTGTGTAAAGAAAACCTCGAGCTCTCATGCTGGTGTAGAGAGAGCAGGTTTGGAGTTTGAAGTGAGATTTGACAAAATGGAGTGAGAGGAAAAAAATCTGTTGCTGCCTGACTGAATAGAAGTTACAGCTGTTTTTAACTAAAGGTACTTTACTGCGTGGAGGAAGAGGTCTGTTCAATCTCTCCTGTAAATGTTTTTAAGTAAAAGGTTATGCTTTTCTTTGTAATATTCCTTTTAAAGCTATTTAAAGCTGGAGTACCTTTTTTTAGAAAGGTATCGGGGAACAGTCATGCTTAGTTGGTAGCAATCATAGAAAGAACTGCTGTGAGAGAAATCCAGCACCATACACTGTGTTTAGACATAGTGACTGTGACGTCACCCATCGACTTTCCATGGGCTTGTGCACAGTAAAATGTCCAGTGTTAATTCAACTCTAGCAGAGTACATATGGGCCTAATCCGGCCAGAGTAGGCTCATATGTACACTGCAAGAGTTGAATTAACACTGGACATTTTACTGTGTGAAAAGCGTTTTGAAGCTGCGGAAGTGCTGGCATGTTGTACAAAAATTGGAGCCAGAGGTTGTGCAGTAGGGAGCAGAGGGACCCTCATATAGTCAGTATGTCCGGGCCGGGTTCGGTTCGTCCACGAAGCACGAAAGATACTAGTGACGCACAGCAACTAGGAAGTGGTGCAAACACTCCGGGATTGGTCCATAAAATATTAAATATAGAGCCCAAACGATACAATAACTTAACAAATCGGCACATTGGGAGACATTAGATGAAGAAAAAGCACCTATTGCGACTACACGTTCTCATGGGAAAAATTTATTGACTTTGTATTTTGAACACATTTGGTACTTGCAATGAAAAACGGGCCTAAAAGATCTATAATGGAGCCAAACTCACTGGCGTCAGAGAGCAACGCTCTCAACAAGACCAGGAAATGAGCTTCAACAGCGAAGCACAGTTTTGGCCCATAGGTTTATACCCACAAATTCTGCATTTGAAAACCAAGGATTCGGCCAAAATTCTTTTTTTTCAAAACAATGTGGCTCATGACGTGAACCAATCAAAAAGATAGGCCGAATGGCTAGCTGAAAGATTAGCTCCTTTATTTCCAAAAAAGGTCCTATTATACAGCAGAGTAACGTTACCTAATTGGGGCTGGATGTATCGGGCAACTGTAAGTCTGGGATAGATGGTAGCCTTGTTCAACAATTGTATAAAAAATATTCTGTTAACGTTAGCTATCACAAACCATCAGGTAGATAGTAGATAGATGTGTACTGTTTTGCTAAACAATACACATATAACCCACATATGGGTTATATGTGTATTGTTTAGCAAAACAATCACTCCATTAGCTACCAAACTCGGTGACTAAATGGAAAATGTTTTGTTATTGTTATTGTAAAACTGCAACAAAGAAAAAGATTTGCTTGTTTTACCTGCAGCTGACATTTTTAGTGTAGCTATGCCAGTCTCCTGCAGTCATAGCTAGACACTTTGATTTGCGTTCATGACAAGGTGTGTGGAGAAGCAATGGGGGATGTGTCTCTTTCTCTGTGGGCACGGCCAACGGGTGTAATGACTTTCTAAATGTTTTTGCAACCGTTGAGTCCAGCTTCAAATTGAAATATATTTGCGGCATAACACATAACTGATAATATGATGTAACATTCAGATCCAAACAGATAAGAACGCAATTTTGATTATTGACAACAGATTCCGTGTAATGCCATACCAACTGCACAATGGCAAATAAAAGCTTTCCATACCCACATACCGCATAGAGCAACTATGCACACAACAGAGCATTCTCTGGGATGGAAGTGCACTGTGGATAACTGAGAACAAGAGCGGGTGAAATGCATTTAATGTCCCTGCATGTGCTGTGATTCATCCTTAGAGTTATCCCAGTCCCTTCCCCTCGGAGTCAGTTTGGCACATAAATCCTGCTGTCTACACTGGAATTCCTAGGCGGCCATATTTTTCTTTTTCTTTCTTTGTTCCTTTTTCCAGAAAAGTTATTTCCATCGAGCTCAAGGCCGGGGCGCTCATTCCTGGGGGATCCTCAAGCCCCGTGCGACAGCGCCCTTAACGTGGAACACCAAATGCTTGGCTCAGTGCGTAGGCCTCAGCTTCAGCAGGCCACATGCTAAAATAAGGACACAATGCCACCGAGATCGCTAGACATACTCTGGCATTTGGAGGTTATGCGGCCACTCC
Organism: Synaphobranchus kaupii; assembly: GCA_029718625.1. Lineage (NCBI taxonomy): Eukaryota > Metazoa > Chordata > Actinopteri > Anguilliformes > Synaphobranchidae > Synaphobranchus > Synaphobranchus kaupii. The sequence goes on from CM056382.1 coordinate 36,596,462, forward strand.
CGCCAATGACAACTGAAACAAAGTGTGCATGTCACAGCTTACTTTAGGCAGAGGCATAATAATCTCAACCCCTCCCCCTGCCTCCCAAGAGACACTAATGCGGGTGCTCCACTGTACATGCCTAAAACACTGACAGCAGAAGTAGCGATTTACCACGTTATCATTAGCGATTGTGGGAGTCCACCCACAGGGTTTAGTGGAGTAGACTTGAGGCTCAGCTGTAAGGTCTGTTACAAGTGCCATTCTTTAATGCTGAATCTAAACATTTAAACCTTGGGTTTTCAACCTTCTCTGATCCAGGGACCCCCACATAGGTTCAAAGGCATCCAGGGACTCCCCTCCCCACCCTATCATAAGTTAAAAAATTAGATTTTAAAAAAGGTTTTATATTTGTATTGGACATATTTTCCCAAGTCTATATATAGTCATTGCATATCAAGTCAGGCCAGGGACCCCCTACAGTGCCTTCAAGGACCCCCCGTTGACAACCCAGGATATAAACAAACATTGTTTTAAAAAGTTGGTTGCGATCGGCAGGGATCCTTGCGTTGCAGTTTAAAATTAGATCCTCAAAATCAACAAACCAGGCGCTTTTAGGCTGCTAGCTGTTGTTGGTGAGAGACGTGCCTCTCTCTCCCCCGACTGCGCTAGCTCTCTACTGTAACTGGGAAGGCATTATGGGTTGAAATAGTCACTGGCTTGCAAGCGCCACAAAGGAGGGCATCATGCAGTGCTGTTGGCTTATGTATGGCACAGTGGTTCAGTCCAGAGAAAAAGTCAAAAAGGGGAAAATGGTTTAAAAAAAAAAAAAAAAAAAAGCAAAAAATTCTGGCTATGGACAGACTATGATGCATGCTTATAAAAAGTGATTATGTTGGAATAAAATTTCTTCTTCTGATTCAGACCACATATTTCTTAAACGAGCTGCTAGAAGTTGTCAAAGCCGATATGTGGGCTACATAATTCATGCTTACATAGTAATATGAAGGCATGCATGTTTTAGCCTCGCCATCTAGGGGCAACACTAATTCTATGAATAAATGGGGTTGTTATTTATGAATGTTAACTAATGGGCAGAGAGCAGCCCCTGGAGCAGAGGGCATTTTTAAATTCTATTTTTAAATCAAATTGTAACAGGGTGTGCACAGGATTCCACAAGTTCCTGATATAACTTGATACATGGGTGAAGGGAAGAGGAATACAATAGCCATAGAGGCTTTCCTTGTGGAAGGGGACATCATAGGAATTTCAACCTGTACCTTCAAAACAAGGAATGCAGATTATTGCCCTGGTCAGCCAACCTGTCTTTGCTGCATCCAAATGACCCTACCGCCCTCAACTAAGTTAAGATATGAGTGCATGGGTTAAACCAGTGCATGGATTATATGTGACTTCAACTGGATAAGTTGAAAATGTCACATATACATAGCGAATAATATTGTGTGCAACCACCGTACATAATTTTATTCAGTAAATCATAAAAGAATTTGCTTAAAAAAATTTATTAAGTAAATCCAACCATTTGTTTACTTAATAATACTTTTTGCAACCACTGTCCAACAATTATTTTCTGAGTGTGTGATGGATGTATCCCAGTCGTCACTATCTAGCAGTTATGATCAATTCAACAAGGCTATGATGCGATGTATCAATGCGTTCATTGCCTTCCCCACCACCAAACTACTAGGCACCAGAGTTGGAGACTCGAGTTGCACTCGAGTTGCCAAAAAAATTACTTGTGACTTGACTTAGCTGAATTGACTTGTGGTGACTTAACCAATTAACACAGCACTTGAAGGATTAACAAGACAATAACGGTTGAACTGGGTGCATCGGATGATCAGTACCAGTATTGAAGAACTTGATGAATGGAAAAACAAAAACACAAAACTTGAACACAATACAATACATTTAACTTTAAAATGAGTCACCCCAGTCCAGTGCACCATCACACACCACTACTGAATAATTAAGCCCCCCGTAGCACCAGCAAGAAAAAAATCAATGGTGGCACCCCTGGCTCATACTGTAACAGTAAACATTTTCCATACTTTTCATTAAATGTTATCAATTCTGACACTGATGCAATTACTTTTTCTTTTACTCTCATGACCAGCAGTGACAAAGATTAAATAATTGTAATTGTTTACCCAAATTGCACAATTCATTGCCTTGTAAGTAGCCAGTAGACCAGTAGTGTTTGAAAACGGCCTTTTAACTGTGGCTAATTAACTTCAAATTGGAAATTCAGGGTCCCACCCTAGGTCTACCGTTACAAAGTTAACATTGGCTGCAGCAGGCATGAGACAGTTTGTGAAGACGACTGCACTGCAAAAAATGTCTCAACAAGTGTTTTAGTCTTGTAATGAGACTTTAAAACTTATTTTTTCTCGAAAGTGGAAACAATTATATTACGCCACTGGCTAATCTTGAAATGAGTAAAACTCTCTCACCCCACTGGCAGATAGTTTGTAGTCTTATTTAGCAAAAAGTAACAGAAATAAGATTCTAAAGTCTAAATATAAGATTTAAATGCTTGTTAAGATTAGTTTTTTGCAGTGTGGCCTATTGACTACTTAGTTACAAGGTACAACTATTACAGAATTTGACTTAACTATGTCTTTAAAGGTTTATAAATAATGTACCTCACTGATTTAACGCCCCATTATCTGCTACTATGCAATAATCACAATTATACAAAGGCAAATGTGGTTATTAAAGGCACTGTCACTGAGACGTTGAAAATGCATACACCCCCCACAGTACAAATCTGACAATCCAGGGGGCAGGTACAAGAAACAGTTCATTAAAATATCATGCCCTGTACCACCCACATTTTGAGATAAGCACCCGTGGAGCATAAGTAAGAATATGGCATAGATCACCCCATGTAAAAGATGCGCAGGAGAGGCACTTAAGTGCGTGACTTAAGTTGCCCATCTCTCAAGGTATTGTATAACAAAAGTATAACTTCCTTGGATTTATATTCAATACTTTTTTGCTATATATCCTAGCAATGCCTAGAACCTGAAAGGATTTGATCAACTACTACTCCAAAGTCTTTTTCAAATTGAGCACATTCCAATTTTGTTTCTCCCATAAAGAAATCCTGCCTTGTGTTTTTATTTCCCATATGTAGTTTACATTTAGCCATATTTAATTTCATTTGCCAGGTTTCCAAGTTCCTGCTCTGTTGCAAACAGCTCTGTCATTAGTGTTCAGTTTAGTTAAAAAACAGAATTTAGTAGAGTACGGTGGCTCGAAAAACAAAGAAAGATGGAAACATAGGGAAAAGGATAGAGAAGTGATTGGGTAATAAGGGGGCACGGTGTAGGCCCAAGAGAGGTATACTCAACGCAGCAGCAGCATCACTCTCCCCGGTTGTTCGAGAATCTCTGCCATCTTAAGATCCATGCTTCCTTAATCCCTTTGCACAACGGTCTTTGCCCAATCAGAACACATGGGCAACCCCAATCATCCTTTATTCAAACACTTCAATTCAAGCACCACTAGGATGGGTGTTATCCTAACTAAATACATTACTAACAAAAGTAAAGAATAAAGAAAATAACCTCAAGAGGTTATGCGTGGGCATAACACTTCTAGAAATCACAGACTGAAATTACAGAGCCCAGGTCAGCGTGCTTGTTTGTGAGCTGGCCGAAGCATCGTAGCACAACTGAGGCCTGTGCCCACAGGATCTCCAGGCCTCCCGTCTGCAAAAACCTCACCCTGTTCTCACGCTATGTCGACAGGCGAAAGGAAGTAAAGCCATGGGCAACCTGACACGCATGCAAAACTGCGGGCATTTCTTTCGAAGCGTGCTAGGAGAGCATCACGGAAAATAAAATGTCTGGCTCGATGGAAATAAAAGATGAAAGAGCAACTGGAACTGCTTCTACCGACATCTCCTGCAAGGGAACCTCTCCGGCATTGGGCCAATCAGCTACCAAAGGCCGACACGAAGCCCTCATGTGGGAGGCATGCCTTAAGCATTCACTCAGGGCTTTCCGGGAGAGGAGAAATGAGTCTATTATCGCAGGTGGTCTGGGACTCTACCGCAGTCCTGTGGTGCATTTCAGCAATTGGCCCGCCTTACTGCGTAATTTACACTCCCTCGCACTGGGCCCTGGAGCTTGTAAGGGAAGCAATATTTTCTCAACAGACTCGAGGTGACTGCCTGCAAGTATCATTGGGTCTTGAAAAAAGCGAACATGTTGTTGCTCGAGTCCTGTCTTGGATATTAATAAACTTTCACCCATGCAACAGCTACAAGGCTTGTACCTCTTTTACAACTGGCATACAAACAGCAATAAGACAATTACCTCTTTGGTAAATATTTGAACAGTCCATGTACTATTTATAGGTGATAATTAAAGTGACATATGGGATCTATATACCTGTACTGCAACTATAGGTCCTGGCCAACCAGCCTTCACTCTTGAATAGATTTTGAATAATGAAATTATGCGGAAACAAAATCCACATATGGCCAGGACAAAATTTGTGACATTGAAAGATTTTTCTGCATACTGCATATGGGGAAGTCAGAGAACACTGCAGTCCTTTTCTTTATTCAGAGGGAGCGTTCCAGTCTTCTGCCACCAAGTAATCTGTTGTGCCATTTTAAATTGACTGATGGAAGCCCTAATAAAGTTATAATATTCTTTCTGAGGCTGTCAACATAGCTTGGACTGTTGTGACACGCCACTCCTTACAACCCCATTCACCTCTCTGAACATTACACTGGGATGTGGATGAGTGAGCAGGTTTGCCAGTCCCAAACGTTCCCATCTCTTTGTCATGAGCTGTCAGTGGAATCAGGATGGTGTTTATGTCAGTAAAACCATTTTGAATTTGATTAATGGAGAGCTGAGTCACACTTAATTGATCGCACACATAGAAATGTAATTGTCAATCCTAGATCTCACAACATTGTCCTCCTACATTTCTGAAAAAAAGATGATTGCTGATGGCGTTCAGTCATAAACATGTCCAAATGTTGTGATATATCAAAAATTGAGCGTACAGTACATAAAAATGTCCAGATATAATTGGTGCGATGAACTGACAATGTCAATATAGTTTGATCAATATTCATCAAGCTAAAGACTTATGATGTCTAAAATCTCAAGATGATGTCATGCCATGTTTAAATTGACTGATGGAAGGGACTAATAAATATGTAATATTCTTTCTGAGGCTTTTACATAGCTTGGACTGTAATGACACTTCACTCCTTACAACCCCCTCCACCTTCCAATACACTGAACTGAGGAGCGGCCTAGTGGATAAAGCACAGGCCTTCAAAACACAAGGTTGTTAGTTCAAAGCCCAAAGCTGCCATCTCCAAGACATGAGCAGTCAGCTAGCAAGAACCTGTCAGGAATTTTGTTATGATCCCACACAAATTCAATTGTGTTCCATAATGTTTTCTCTGTCTCTCTGTGCTTGAAACCCTTATTATAATCATTATTTTTGTTGTTTTTGTTGTATAACACTTAAATCAGGGTGATTTAGAGTATTAAATATTATTCAACAAAAAGCAAATGACAGAAAAGAAAATCATTATCATTCAGATACACTACAACTACCATGGAATGATGAGCAAGTTACAATAGCCAGGATTCAAAAACATTTAACCATAATCATCTTTGGCAAATAAATGCAATTATGTTTTTTTTCTCTTCAAAACACTATTTGGTGAGTTTAGCAATCAACAAAATGATCTTGGCAGACCGTGTTGGTGAAGAAAAACAGTAACACTTGCAGTTAATTTTTTAGACTGCGCTAAGGACAAATATTGACTGAATCTAGTCCAGCGTTTCTTCTGACATTCTTTGTGCAATTTGGCCAAGAAACTCCCACACAGGCAAACAGCCCTGAAACAGTGCTAAAACAAAGCTGTGACAAAGTAATATCGTATCCAAACTATGAGCACAGTGCTCATCTGTTAACTGCCTCCAATCTGTCTCCAATCCTCATCATCTGAAGTGAGGTTGGACTTGGTTAATACTTGGATGACAGAGCTTCTGAGAAATCCTGGTTACCGACAGAAGCCTCCCTGTAAAATGAAAGTTTAATAAAAGTAAAACAAATAATTTAATGAGTGCATGACCCATGTCTTTATTTGTAAATAGGCTGGTTAGTCTGTATGTAGCTACATATAAATTTATAAAACATTTGCAGGTACTTTTACCTCAATATATTCAATTCACCATCTGGAAAGGGGTTACCTTATTCATTTGGATGTTCAACTGGATCACAAGGGATGAGACGAGTCATAATTTTACATATCCATCTATACGCACACACACACACACACACACACACACACATAGACAGACAGACAAAGCTTCATTGTCTCTTGTGGCTGTTATCTTTCTATAATGTTGTACTGGGAACATCAGACTCTGGTTTCTTCAGGTGATAAATATTAATTGTTTCTATAGAAGGCAGCTTTTGAAATGCAGATAGGGCCCCCTCTCTCCTTTCCCGCAGATGTTAATAACAAAGGGAAGCACAGAGGAGACTGCTGTCGAGAGATTGGAATGCAACCAGGTTTTTTAGATGGAAATAAATAAAATGTTATTAATTTTGTAATTTTGTTGGGGTTCTGTGCGTGTGAGTTCTGGTTTGAAATCGGATAATCACATAGGCTACCTTATTTTAGAATCTCTCTGAATTACTGGTGCATTCTAATTTCGGTCACATGATGCGCGTGTCCCAGTGACCAAAAGCCAGAGTTTTTTTTTAACCCGGATATAGCCTGGCTGCATTCTAACCAGTTAAAAAACTTTCACTTTAAAACCAAATTTATCAGATTTTTCACCTGAACACTTTTCAACACAAAAATGTTCACTGGAGTGTGCAGTCTATGGCACCGATAACATTGGACAGGTTGGCAATTTCATAAAAATCCAGCTTTACCTCCACCTGGCTTTGCATCTGGCAGGGGCACTGGATGTACGCTGGCATTGTGGATTTGCTGGATTATGCTGTTGACCACAATTGCAACGTTGGCTACAGTAAGCCACTTTAAAGCTCATTTCGTTCATTGGTTAAATGTGTGTTTCAATTATCATATTTAACATCATATAGTAAATAATTATATAGTATAACATCATATAGTATAATTTTTAGCAATTTAGAAAAAATAGTAGGCTCCTGGGAGCATTCACTAGCCTACATTATGGGTCTAATTAAACAGCTTCATAACTGATTAATAAGCGGAATCTAAAGTGTTTGCTTTTTACAATCAGAATTTATTACATTTGCAATTAGAGATGTCCCGATACCACTTTTTCACTTCTGATACCGATACCGCGGCTTTGGCTATCTGCCGATACCGATATCACTACGATACTTTGTTTTACTCTTGAACAAATAATAATAATAATAATAAAATATATGGAAGCACTTTGCTCATGATGGCCAATTAGCCACCTAAAAACATCTCACTCAAATAGAGAACAAACAAATACTTCCCCATATAGTCCACAACAACAGTTGGTTATGAAAGACTGCCACCCTTTATTCAAACACTACAAAAAAAAAACAGGTACTGTAGTACTTAAAGCGACCAACAGGTTTAAAGTTAAAACAATTTAAACAGCAGCATTCTGCATTGTAAAAAAAACAAATACAAAACTATAACTTACAGTTTCATCATATTCCTGTTTCCAAAACCCAAATCAAATAAGGTGTACGCTGTGGATAAAATTATGTGGGCGACCTCATTCACAATTGAACCCCTCGGAAATGACGTAGCACATCTAACATTATGTTTACTCCAAGGTAAAAAGCTAACGTTAGTTAACATTAACGTTACCCTTATTTTGGTATTGATAGCTACCATAACTGAAAAAAGAAACTAGCTACACAATGGTAGCCAATTGACTTAAAATATATCTAAATCAAAATCTATTTCACCGGTTTCCGTGGTCTAACAATGCAACGTTAATCGCATCCTTAGCTTTGGCTATCCGTCACAGACGTCAGCTGTTATAGCTACTGTGTACGTTAGCTCTATCTACAAAAGGACACAATAAATAACATTTTAAAATAAGGAAAAAAAAAATCACTGTTCTCTAACAAACATGTTATTCCCACAATTTGTTAGTGGGAAGCCAAGTCCCAAGTAACGTTACCCAAACACCTGTTGCTGCTGTCTGTTCAACTACTGCTGCTGATAGTGGAGCTGCTGCAGTTAGTGCTGCCGACCACCTCCAACTAAAATGTTAGTAAGCTAAAAACATGAATAATGCAATAACGTAATGACCATTAAGTAGACAAAGTATTGAAACATTTAATAGTTTGTGAAATAATATCAAACTCTAGCTTGAGCCATTTAATTTGAAACAGTAAATTTAATCTCACCTCAAATGTAAATTGACAGAATTTTTATTTAGCTAATACAAAGGAATGCCCACTTCCGTAGCGTGAAATAAATACTGTGCTGTTGTAACTAGGCATTTTAAAGCCAAAGCGAGTGCATCTAACGTTAGCTGGCTAGTTACCACTTAGCTACTGTGCTGAAACTGGACTTATTTGGACGTTTGGTTAGCTAGCTTACTAATATAAAAGACCATGGGCCCTATCTTGGCGATCTTGGCGCTTAGTCTAAGCGCATGGCGCTAAGTCCATTTAGGGCGTGTCCAAGTCCACTTTTGCTATTTTAACGGCGTGTTTTTTTGCCGCTAAGCACGGCGCATGGCGCAACTGGGCTGAACCTAGTCGCTTCATTAATTATAGGTGTGTCTTGGGCGTGACATTCAATAAACCAATCAAAATGTCATATCCCATTCCCTTTAAAAGCCTGCTTTTCCACCTTGGCGGATTGCTTATGATGGCGAAACAGACATGCTCGTGCGTGTTTAGTGTGATCAAGGAATAGGCTAAATGGAGTATGATCAATATTATTCGGACTAACCATTAGCCTATGAGTTCCCGGTAATTCCAGACAGGGCTGATATTTTACAAAATATGTGCGGTTAAATTTCGTTAAAAGGACCTGCAACAGCTGAGAATAAGCTATCAATGGCTTCAGTCTCACCTTAGAAAACGCCAAATTAGCCTGCTTGTTCAGCGAATTTCGTTTGATTATGCAATGAAAGTGTCAAACATCAATTCCAAGAGGCTGTTCTCATGGAGTTCTCAAAGTTCAAGCTTCATCCAAAGTTCATTAGGCTACCTGCATATTAGGCTAATATTGATTAATAACATACATACCGTTATTTTGCCTTAATGATCACACTAAATAGCCATACAATAAAGCTGTCAGGTTCGCAACCCATAAGTTCACGCATATTTCCCCTTGTTTAATAATGTCCTGTTTATGGAAATGTGACCAACCTGTTTTACTCGTAGCGTAATCCTTTAAAACAATCCACTTTCCCAGGAAGACCGTTAAACGTGCGACTTACAGCAGGGGAAACAGAACATGCAGCTCACGTGCAGAGAATGGCATTAAAATTAATTGTGAATTAATTGTGTAACGTGCTGCAAATTTGTTTTAGTTTCTAATTAGACGCTTAGTTCTCTTTAAAATCGTTTTGTTCAGTTAAGGAATAACGGGTGAAATCAGCTGGGTTTTAAACGGTGAGAGTATGGAAACCTGGTCACTGTCATTTAAAAAAATATGAAGGACGAAGAATAGCTAAGGTTACAATTTAGTTAACATGGTGACATCTCCGTTTTTTAACCATAGGCTATCGAAAAAAACCTTATGCACAGCGAATTCGCTGTAGCCTAGGCTATTTGAAAAACAATAAATGCAATATTCACTGGCCAAGGTTTTGAACTTTTTTCAGTCACAAACCATTCTATTTACTTACAGGCTGTATTCATAGATAAACAGAGCTGTATTGTAATGACATCTGAAGCGCATTTTCAGAACTTAAATGTCAGTCTATTGCCGTGCGCGAGTTTTCCATTGAATGACAATTCACGCATTAGGTGCAAAGACAATTCGCGCATTAGGCTTGATAGCTATAGGTGTTATCAGCTCCTTTTTAATGGATAGCCATTGTCCCGTACCATCGCACATCGCCTGGATGTTGATGGAGTGGGCTGAGAGCAATGTAATGTGGCATTGTTTCCCTTCGCTGAGGGAAAGGTATGTGGACCTATGGAACCTTTTATTATTATGCATTTTTGATATAGCCTACACAATAATAATATTTCACATTGTGATCTAGATATTTTAGTCATGCCTGTGCACGCCCCTGTGTGTAACAGACAGGAGGGTATGCGCGTTGTGCGCACGCCTATGTAGACGCACTTATATGCGCCGTTAAAATAGCTTGTAAACAACTGCGACATGACTTTAGACCAGGTTTGTGGTGGTTCTAGCGCAAGCGCTTTCTGCTGGCTCAAGATAGCAATACGCCAAAAAGAATCCTGGCCACTCCTCATCTTAAGACCAACACGCCCAGTTCACTAATGATGGCGCAAGACTAGTTAATGGCGCAATGCTAGTTTGACGGCGTAAGCGTTAGGCGTTATTATGGACCTAGCGCCGGGTGTAAGATAGCAAAGACACTTGCGTTTGCGTTAGCGCCGCTTTGCGCCGGGTGTAAGATAGGGCCCCATATGTTAGTGTTTGCAGATCTATTTTTAAAACGTTAACGTTCGCTAACGTCAAATAACAGTAACGTTACCAGACTCCATCTCGTAAACAAACGATGATAATGTCTGGTAATGTCTTCATGAATGAGATATGGTTTGCTATTTTATGCCAAGCCAGCTAGTCCCTCTGCTGATGTCTGTTCCGTTTCCACTGTCACTGTGGTAGCTATCTAGCAAATGAGACAGCACGCTGTGATGGAAATAATGCTGCCTAGCATCATAAAATTTACATTGAATCATTTCAGCTAGCATTTAAACTACACTACAAATATGAAATTGAAGATAAATTTTTCCAAAAATTCCTAAAGTTACCATTTTCCCAAAAGGGCAGTAGCCTACTTTCATGGTTGAGAATGCCATGTTTGCTTTGACGGACATAGCAACAGTTACTACTGTTGTTATCACGTGACATGCTGCGCGTATCGGATCATATTTTTTTCTCCCCTCCGATATCCGATCCAGCGTTCTGGGCCAGTATCGACCCGATGCCGTGGATCGGATCGGGACATCCCTATTTGCAATGTGTATTTCAAAGGCTACATTTAGTCTTGCAAATTTAACAGAAAATAAAAATAAATACATTTTATAATATCACTCAGAAGCTACATTTAGCCACATTCAGAATTTACAAATGCAGTACGCGTGGTCCTGAGCAGGTGCAAAATGAGTTTGTACGTACAAACAAATCTCAGATACGAAAACATTGATGAATGCCAAAATGCGAACAAAATTGCTAATATGAATGATTTACGTGCAAATTCATTCTGCTCACGTTTTACGTGCAAATTTACGTGCAAATTCATTCTGCTCACGTTTTACGTGCAAATTCATTCTGCTCACATTTCACGTGCAAATTTACATGCAAATTCATTCTGGTCACGTTTCCTGAATGAGGCCCTTTTCAAGGTTTTTCAAGTAAATCCCACTGAGATATGGAATCTGGCCAAGATGACGGCACTTATTATAGGAAAACTACACAGCAACAGAAATCAATGATACAATGAAATCAATGATACACAATTAAAAAAAATTATTCTTCATTTAAGTTTTTTCAATGAAAAGAAGGTGGAGTGTTTTTTTAAGGTTATTCCAGGAACAAGGAGCCCCTTCTCTAGCACCAACTTTTTTAACACAAACCTGAAAATTATATGGTTACTGTTCTTGAACTTCTTTCAGTACAGGCATAATCCTGGTCTCTTCTTTAAGGTAACCCTGAGGTGGAAGTTTTTTTCTCACCTAAAAGATTTTATTTATTTTTTTTGCTGTTATAAGCATACCGACTTTTCAGTGATTTGTGTCTTCTGGGGATTTCCAGAACATACAGACCTAGCAGAATCTTAATTTTGATATCGCCTGTTTTGTGTCATAATGAACTGTCGTTGCTATAACATTGTAATCGTAAAATAGATTATAGAGATAGAAGTGTGAGTTTTAACACTTTCAGACTGTAGATTGTGTTATGATATTGATTGAAAATTTCACCGTAAAAAAACGCAATGAATGCAAATAAATTGCGTTTTTTTGCTTCTGACCCTAACAGTAATCACTTGAAATAAAATAAAAAATGTAGAGGGAATGAAAAATACTAACAGTTACTTCAAACCTGTAGTCAAAAGCACAAAGTGTTATTGTGGCTAGACTAAATCTAGCTTCCTGGAAATAAATAAAGAATCTCCTCTATCCAGATTAGTTTTATTATGTGTGATTAGCAGGCAGGCTGACACTGCTCTACAGCCAAGCCTGGGTTAAAAATGCATGTCGGAAAACTTGATCACAATTTTTCTTGAAAAACAGAATTCAATTCCATGCCCAATAACCATTTCTGATAATCACCCCTGCTCTGTGCCTCCAACATAAAGGTGAACAAGCAGGACAAAGCCTGCTTCCTGTGGTCTTTTCTGATTGAGTACACGGACGGCGCTGGGGGAAAACTCAGCACTACCAGGTATGTGTGCCCTGCGAAGGAGGGCTAATACACTGCAGCTGCGATACAAACCAGCATCCTTATCAGACCCACGCAGGCAGAGAGACTGAGAGGCAGAGCCGGCACAGTGCTGTTGACACAATGTCCCCAGGCTACACAGGTGCATTAAGGCATATCTGTCCCCAGCATAAATCTCAAACCAGGCCTTTCTCTTTTTTCCTATAGTGTGAAATCTTGGCTCAGATAGAATCAGTGCATAAAGAACCTAATGCATAAAGTTGCTACCAGCATTATTTTTTATGAAAACCTAACTCAATATATCTCTGTAAATAACAATGCATCAACATCAGATTCATAGTTTGCAGTCCTGGGAATGGCAAGTGGCCTATAAGCAAATAGTGAAAAGACAAAAACAATTGTGTAGCCTAAGTTATTAAACGTGTTGCTGTATCTGCTGGCAGCTGGATTCCTAAGTAATGAGCCTTTTGAACACATGCTCAGTGTGCAGTTGAAAACTACAAAATAGGTGACCTGCCCAGGCCTTGGTAGCATACTTGTCATAACATTAGTTAAAGAGAGACCTATACCTATAAAGAGGCTCTGCACACACTGTCTCCCAATAACCACTACATTCAGTGCAGTCCAAAAGCATTTGGACAGTGACACATTTTTTGTTGTTTTGGCTCTGTACTCCAGCACATTGGATTTTAAATGGAACATATGAGGTTAAAGTGCAGACTTTCAGCTTTCATTTGAGGGTATTTACATCCACATCGGGTGAACCATGTAGCAATTGTAGCCATTTTTATACATAGTCCACCCCCCAATTTTAAAGGACCAAAAGTAATTGGACAAAATAACATACACTTAAAGGGATAGTTCACCCATTTTGAAGAATTTGATATTGTTTTACTTACCCCCGAAATAGTATCGTAAGATGTAGTTATGCTGTCCTTGTTTCACCGTTGTAGCTAAATGATAGTAAATCCTGAATTGGAGTAATTCTAGCAATTAGCATCTTGCCAATGGATATAATTCCCCCCAGGCTAACTTGCATTAAATAACTGCCTAAACCCTAAATCCACTCAAATAAAGTTTAACAACTTTACAAGTGTCGTTGTCGGAAGCGAAAATGCACATATGATTACCGAGTGCACAAGGATGATATTTTTGCACAAATTACTGTATATGATGTCGTTTCAAATTTCGTTGTTTAGAATTAAGAACATCCGGTAAGACAGTCAGTAACATTTAGTAGTACTCGAGTACAGTGCACAGTGCATAGACCAAACGGAAGTAGACTGGAAGATAGCTTCCCAGCGTTAGTCTGCCTGTAAACAAAGGAGATGCAGCTAGTGTTTGTTTTCTTAGCGAAATGTCTGATTATGAAGAAGATGACAGGGTGGAATTTGTAGTTGAACCATACTTTGAGCCGGCATATACTGATTTCGAATTAGAATTAGAATTACTGGTCTCACGTGAAGTAAGACTAAAAGTTACCATCTCTTACCAGATGTTCTTAATTCTAAACAACGACATCTGAAATCTGAAACAACATCATATACAGTAATTTGAGCGAAAATATCGTCCTTGCGCACTCGGTAATCATATGTGCATTTTCGTTTCCAGCAATGACACTTGTAAAGCTGTTGTTAAACCTTATTTGATTGGATTTAGGCGGTTATTTTAAAGCAAGTTAGCCGGGGGGAAATTATATCCAATTGCAAGATGCTAATTGTTCGCATTGCTCTAATTCAGGATTTACTATAATTTGTAATAGCTACAACGGTGAGACCAGGACAGCATAACTACAGCTTAACATACTATTTCGGGGGTAAGTAAAACAATATCAAATTCTTCAAAATGGGTAAACTATCCCTTTGAAGTCATCATATTTCATATTTGCTTGCATATCCTTTGCATGCCATGACTTTCTTATGTCTGTGACCCAACAACATCAAAATATTCTTGATATCTTATTTTCAGGTAATCTTCCAAGCGATACCATAACTCTCTGCATTTTAATGGATCTCGATGGGAATTGGAGGGGGGGCTAGATTAATCTTTAAAATTACGCAGGAACAGCATGGAACACATGGCTGGCTAAATGGATGTATGTCATGAAGGGTTTGAGGAATCAAAAAAGCCTCAATCCATCACTCTGTTGCCAGATATGCAGTAGATGTGGAGGAATCACTTTAAGGGTTTATCCATAGAGTTCAATAAGAAGATTTGTCAGGATAAACAACCCATAAAGTGATCTACTGTATATCTGCCAGCAGAGTCATGGTTTGAGGCTCGTTTGATACCTCAAACCCTTGATGACTTACAGATTATGTATAAAAACGGCTACAATTGGTACATGGTTCACCCAATATTGATGTAATCACCCTCAAATTAAAGCTAAAAGTCCACACTTTAACCTCATAGTCACTGTTCCGTTTCAAATTCAACGTGCTGGAGTACAGAGCCAAAACAGAATGTGCTTGTATACAAAATATGAATATGAGCCTTGATATCATGCACTGTTACGCGGTGGTTGACTGTAAATCTTTATCTGCTGTCGGCAAACACAAACAGCTAGAGCACAAGGGGGAAGCAGCACTGCGCGCTTCCATTAGCATTGTCCTTAAATCACAGCAAGCGGCGGTCCTACGGCAGCTAAGGCCGCTTTATAAACACGAGCATTCATCATAATGCCATGTGCAGATGAATTGTTTAATCGTGCAGCGGAAAGAGCACCTGATATTTCAGCCCTGTCTCCACGCTATGCCTGTTTAATGTTACACTAGGAAATTAAACACACACACTCAAGTGATTAAAAACATGCACATTCTGTAAGACAGCCTGAGCCCATCAGCCACTCACTTTTCAAAATTATTCAAATATAATGAACTAAAGATTTTAACTATAAGTAAGCCAACATATTTAATACTTTTTCATTTTTAATTATTTCAACAACAAATTTTCCCCAAAGCCAACTGCTGGTTGTTCCATTTGATTTGTGATAAACAATTCTTCCAATTAATTTTCATATTTAAACTTATTTACACATACTGTATATTTTGACATTTTTGGTCAAATATCTGTGTAAAGGCCCGTCCACACCAAAAACGATAACTAGAACCATAATGATGTGAGCATCCACACTGACGAATGATAACGATCTGTAAACAGTGGCACCAAGCATGCGCTGCGCGCTCCAGCTGTGTCGGCAGCTTGTCAATAATATCGTTCATCAAATCGCTCTGAAAGTGATCCCAACGATATCGTTCGTCACTGTCGTTGTCGTTATGGTTGTGGTGTGGACTCCATCCACTTGAGCTGAGATTTTTTAAATGATATATTTATAGTTATCG
Organism: Synaphobranchus kaupii; assembly: GCA_029718625.1. Classification (NCBI taxonomy): domain Eukaryota; kingdom Metazoa; phylum Chordata; class Actinopteri; order Anguilliformes; family Synaphobranchidae; genus Synaphobranchus; species Synaphobranchus kaupii. The sequence continues at coordinate 36,612,374 of CM056382.1, forward strand.
TTATAGTTATCGTTCTTGGTGTGGACGGGCCTTAAAACTCACTCAAAAACAAATTATTTGGGTCACTCAGGTTTTTCAGTCAAAAACAGCACAAAACAAATGAACACAACAACCTAATGGAAAAAAAGGCAAGATGTCTCTCAATGAATTGTACAGAGATGGATACTATGCCAGATCCCATACACCGGTTTCCTTTGAAAAACTAATCAATCAAGCTGATGATGGTTATATTTGAATAATTTAGTAAATTTAGAGGAGTTTGTTGGGTGATGTGCTCCTGTGCATGGGAAAATCTGCCAATACTGCACTGCTGTGCTGCTGCTGCAGGCCAGGGCAGCAACTCCACCTCACCTGGTGCCACACTGGGGTCTGCTGGAGGCCGGCTGCTCCTGCTCTCAGTTCACTTCTGTCTGGGCGTCCCCCCTCAAGCGCTAAACAGAAACGTTTAGGGATCAACACCACCTGGACAAGAGACATTAGCTTGGTTACCATCTGCCTTCATTTTCTTTTGATTATGCAAATAATATGCAAGGTGCTCTCTGGAAAATATGCAATCGCTCTCTGGGGAAAGAAATCATGATCGCATCTCCTTTATGGGACGCTTCCTGTGGCTCAGTTAAACAAACTAATCATCAACTAACCACATAATTACATTTCTGAATATGTTTTATACTGACCAGTGAGGTGACCAAACTTCTGACCGTATTAAAAAAAAAAAAAATTCATTTTAAGCAGATCTTCGTGAATACTTTTCTAACCTATTTTATATGTTTTTATTATTAACCACACTTGAAATAAAGGAATGAAAACATTTTTTGTTGATGGTTCTGCTCCAAAACAAAAAAAAGATGGCAAGATGGCAGGCCGATGGCTAATGATAAACAGAACAAAGCTGAGCTTTTCAACTTTCCCATTTTATCCCTGCTTACACCTGTCTTTTCCCATTCATTTAAAATACATGATTGTAACATATTATCACGGCTTCACCGTGTGCTGTAGCCTAATGCTTTGTGTACAAACTGGCTCCCGATTGTTTGCCATATGGAGGAATGATTCAGTACTAGATTTTGTGTGTGTTAATATCAAAGTAAAGCTGTTAACATTGTGATTACCTTAGTGTTCTGCTAAACGGCTTCAGCCTAAACGGAATGACACATTGTATACATCGTTGTTTGAATTGGTGCCAACATGCATGACTTTTATTGCTGGATATATAACCAAGGGTTACCAGGCACAAGTATACATCACAATGTGATGAAACAAGTCTGCTGCTAATTCCATGGAATCACTTGCTATAACTTGGCTTTTAACAATGTTAGTAAAAAAAAAAATTTCTGGGCATCCCTGAAAACCCTGTACTGCCTCTAGCTAACTCCAAACTTCAGGATTACATCACATTACATTACATTACATTCGTTTAGTAGATATCTTATCCACAGTGATTGAATCCATTCTCAAGCACCACCTTTTTAAACACAAAAATAAAATGGTTACTGTTCATGAACCCCTTTGACTACAGGCATAATCCTGGTTTCTTCTGTAAGGTTACCCTTAGGAGTGCTCCCCAACCCTGTTCCTGGAGATCTACCGTCCTGTAGGTTTTCAGATACCATTCATATTAACATCCAAATTCTATGAGAAATACCATACCAAATACATAAAAAATATAATTTCAACTGACCACGCTTTCCACATGTACTGGTACGTGCACACACGCACGCACACAAACACGCGCAAACACACACACACACAAAATCAAAAGTACACCCACATGCAGAGACGCAGGTAAACACAAACAAATATTTGATTATGGTGTATGGTTAATCATGCCAGAAATTGGTGATTTGTGAGAGCTGTATTATCAGCACCGTGTCCCCAAGGGCTTGCTGATAGCGTTCAAGCCACCACAGCACACCATCTCCAGCAGACAGACTGAGATCTCTCGTCTCAGTCCAGGGTCAAGTCAGGATCACATACCACAGCGCACAATAATTAGCTTCTAATGGTGCACACATCTCTCCTGTCCTCCTTTGTTTACTAATTGCAAGGTTGTATAGCAAGATGGCAATTATTTCAGTGATGTCATGTCCTATACCCAGCATTACTTCATCATGCACACTTCCAGTTAACAAAGGTTAGAACACTAAGGCTGCGATCACACAGGACGCACACAGGACAATCGTCTTTGTTTACAGGGAACCAACCGGCAGAATCAAGGCCCGCCTCTACTTTCGTGCGATTGGACAGAGGAGAAATGAGTGACAGTGACGTAGGGCGCTTTGTCCTCTGAGCGCTTCAAGATAAAATAATTTCAACTCTGTGCGCACCAAGCGTTTTTCTAAAAACAGCGAGGCGCCCGAAACGGATAAACCCGAGGTGCATGGGGCGCAAAAGCAGCGTGGAAAACGCTTCAAAATAATTGAAAACTATTCGAAAAAACTGTTAAAGCGGATCCGGTGTGATCGCGGCCTAACGCCCCGAACCCACCAGACGCGCAAGCGCAAGCGCACGCGCACTTCCGCTCCCATGTTAACGAATTGCCGCGGTTCTCACCGGATACGGCTCTCGGACGTGGAGCTGATTTTTCCCCTCTGGGCGGAATTTTCTGGGCGTCTGCATGCGCAATCTTATAGAAATACATTGTATATGCTCAATATCTGCATCATATCACTACATATTAATGTTTTTCAACCTACTAATAGTTTTACTATTGTTATTCATTATTTTAATACATATTATATTTTAATATAGACCCTAGTTAATCAAGTTAAATCAAGTCATACATTTTGCATATAACCAGTCCCGTTTTTATTATGCTTTTTCTTTATTATAGTATACAAATGTATTTATATTTGTTTAAGACTATGCTTACTTCTGTTTTTATTATACTGATATCACTGTATCGATTTAAGGTACTACAGAATCAAAATAGCTGCTAATTCTGCTATAATTAAATGTTTAGAACATGTTGATTAGCCAACTGTCCCAAATAAATAAATTACATAAAGTGAACTTTATAAAGGAGGCATTGTCTTGTTTGCTACATTTAGCTTTAAAAAACAACATTCTATATAGTTTAGATATTTGTTTTAATATAATCAAAAGTGTGATCAAAGTAAAGTGTGATAAAAGCAGTTTATGGGGTGTACCCACATTCTTTTCCTCCTCAGGAGCATTCGGAGCAAGAGGTAAACCGTAATTGCCTTCCTCATGTTTACAACTCGTACTGACACAAACAAAAAAAACGAAATATTGCGAGATAAGGTAATCACTCAACTGATTTCGTTATAATGACATAATTACATTAGCTATAGGCTACAAAGTAAAAATCAAAAGTAGGCCATTTGCTGCCAGCCAGTGAAGATTTGTTTGTTGGTCTGATTCATGTGTAGCTATTTTCCCATGTACTAATATATTGACAGTATGCAAGTTTTCATTTTAATTAACCTGTCAAGCAGTAAGACATATGTAATAGCAGTAGGCTATTTACTTATCCATTATTAAGGGAAGCTCACAAATCCGGAATGTAGACTGTTTGTTTGTATAGCGCGTCTCTGTCGTTCTCGGAATGCGCTCCGAAAAAGAAATAAAAGCGTTTGTGCCTTTGCGCGTCTGGTGGGTTCAGTTCTGCTCAAATCTGTGCGCGCAATAAGCGTCTGTGCGCTTGAGCGTCTGGTGGGTTCGGGGCGTAAGCCTTATTGAGATGTGACCTGACCTGGGCTGTGTTTGGATCGCTCCCTATTTACTATATAGTGCACAATTTAGGGTATCGGCCATTTTGTAGGGTGTTTAAAATTCTAAATGTCAAATTTGACACCCTAAATAGTTCACTCAATATCCCCCACAATGCACCACAAAATGTAGGGTACAAACGATGTACACTACATCTCCGGAGACATTTTTCTTGTCAAGATGGCGACGGCTGAGCCTGCGCTGGTCTACAAATGTAAATATAAATGCAAGTATCTTGTAGCCTATATTAAATCAGTTTAGTCGGCTTTATAACCCAAGTATAAATAAACCCGGTAGATTAAATATATTACAAAGTGTTAACTCTTTTTTAAATTTAACAATTATTACTGTTTAATGGAAAATGCAACTTAATTAGCTAGCTACCTAGTTACCTAACTTACCTATCTACCTACAACAAGACAACAAAACCCTTGTTCAAAATAAAAAAGAACACTTTTTTTACCATTTCTTGCATGCTTTCTCACCAAGCCGGTGACCGCTGTCACGCAAGCGTCGCGCTTTGCTAAGTAACCTGTTGAGAATATGTGGTGTCTGAAATCGTCTCCTCCTTTCACCAGTGAATCCCTATCTAGTGCCCTATGTAGATTTCCCTAAGTAGTGTATAGGGAGGTATATAAGTGAGCCATTCCGAACACAGCCCTGGACCTGACCTAGAAGTAAGCGCGGTGGTGGAGCTCCTTTAACCCCTTCATGCAGATGTCAAATTTGGTCAATTCTCACCTAGGGTGTTTTATTATAAAAATAAACTGCCACAAATGCAAAGAAATCTTTGCAAAAATGCTAAAAAAACATTTCTTTAGTTTGCAATGGAATACTGAGAGCTACATATCTAAAACAGGTAAAAGTATACATTTCCTGGATCACAGACTCCTTGTCCAAAGACAAATCTGAGGGTTATATGCAGAACTACTAAAGATCTATGTTGCAAAATGTTGTCCCTTAAGCCTCCCAATCTATCCAAATGGCTACATTTTGCACTGCTTTAAATCATAAAATAATCATATATTTAACTACAAATCAATTGTTTTGGCTCATAAAACTCCCGTTTGCATTATTTTCAAGTGGTAATTACTATCTTTTAATCAATATAGGGGGAAGATATCTATAGGTCCAAATTCCAAAGCCTGTCATAAAATTAATAAAATATTTTTTGCCCATTATAAAGCATATACATATTCATACTCACTGCAAGGAAAATGTAACATTCATCTAGCACATACAGTCAAGCCGGAAAGTCTCCCCACCCCTTTCACCTTCTCCACGTTTCATTACGTTACAGACTTATACTACAATAGATTGAGTTAATTTTTTGCCTCAAACATCTACACACAATAGCCAATAATGACGAAGTGAAAACAGGTTTTTAGAAAATATGCAATTTTATTTTACTGAGAAAAATAGGTTATTTAGGGGTTACATATCTGTACACACCCTTAGCCTAATACTTGGTTGCTGCATCTTTGGTAGCGATTACAGCTTCAAGGCATCTTGGGAAAGAAGCTACAAGCTTGGCACACTTGTTTCTGGACATTTTTGCCCATTCTTCTTGGCATATCCTTGCGAGCTCCGTCAGGTTGGATGGGGAGCGTCGGTACACAGCCATTTTCAGCTCTTTCCACAGATGTTCAATTGGATTCAGGTCTGGGCTCTGGCTGGGCCACTCAAGGACATGCACAGACTTTCTCCGAAGCCACTCCTTTGTTCTCTTGGCTGTGTGCTTCGGGTCGTTGTCATGTTGGAAGGTAAACCTTCGCCCCAGTCTGAGGTCCAGAGCACTCTGGAGCAGGTTTTCTTCAAGGATCTCGGTGTACTTAGTTACATTCATCTTTCCCTCTATCAGCACTAGTCGCCCCGTTCCCGCTGCTGAAAAACATCCCCACATCATGATGCTGCCACCGCCATGCTTCACTGTAGGGATGGTATTAGCCAGGTGATGAGCGGTGCCTGGTTTCCTCCAGACGTGACGCTTGGTATTCAGGCCAAAAAGTTCAATTTTGGTTTCATCAGACCAGAGAATCTTGATTCTCATGGTTTGAGAGTCCTCTAGGTGCCTTTTGGCAAACTCCAAGCGGGCTGTGATGTGCCTTTTACTAAGGAGGGGCTTCCGTCTGGCCACTACCATAAAGGCCTGATTGGTGGAGTGCTGCCTGGATGGTTGATCTTCTGAAAGGTTCTCCCATCTCCACAAGGATATGCTGGAGCTCTGTCAGAGTGACCCTCGGGTTCCTGCTCACCTCCCTGGCCAAGGCCCGTCTTCCTCGATTGCTCAGTTTGGCCGGGCGGCCAGGTCTAGGAAGATTCTTGGTGGTTCCAAACTTCTTCCATTTACGAATGATGGTGGCCACTGTGCTCTTTGGGACCTGTAAAGCTGCAGAGATTTTTCCGTACCCTTCTCCAGATCTATGCCTTGACACAGTCCTGTTTCTGAGGTCTGCAGATAATTCCTTTGACCCCATGGCTTGGAGTTTGCTCTGACATGCACTGTCAACTGTGGGACCTTATATAGGCAGGTGTTGGCAATCTCCAATCAATTGAATTTATCACAGGTGGACTCCAATTAAGTTGTAGAAACATCTCAAGCAGTATCAGTGGAAACAAAATGCACCTCAGCTCACTTTTGGGTGTCATATCAAAGGGTGTGCACACTTGTGTACATATGATATTTTACATTTAGATTTTTTATAAATTAGCACAAATGTCTAAAAACCTGTTTTCACTTTGTCATTATGGCCTATTTTGTGTAGAATTTTGAGACAAAAAATTAACTCCATCTATTGTAGAATATGTCTGTAACGTAATAAAACGTGGAGAAGGTGAAAGGGGTGGGGAGACTTTCCGGCTTGACTGTATGCACAGTAAATTGGAATGAGTATATGTCCTAAGTGACCAGTATAGCACAGGTAGACACAAATACATACATTTTATGTATGATAAGATTACAATAAAATTATATTCCACCATCAGAAAAATATTGTAAAATGTTCTAGCTTCAGGGCAAATCAAACATAAAACATGACTGAGCCACCTATGAACGCTTACACTACAGTATGTGAAATGCCCTCAAAATGCAAAAATAAAACAATAAAATAACAATATCAAATATGTGGCACACTGCTCGCTCTCACAGTCTACATCCAGCTTCCAAACTGTTTTGCAGATTAAGCGTCCTTCATTTGTATGGTCACAGAGGCATCTTCCCCTTCTCTACCACACGCTGTTATCAAATAAAGCATAACTCCGGGCCGTCTCTGATGTACAGCCTCATAGCAGCTCCGCCCCTTTGGGGACATACCTGGTCTCCACCCTGGTCCCCCTAAGTGGTGGTATGAGAACATCAGGGTAGCTGGCTATCTTCCAAACCCACCTCCTCAAATCTAATCTTCACCCAGACCCACCTCTCTCTGCTAGCATTGTCTGAGGTTTGTTAATCTTCAGCCACCACATCTTTTTTTTAGTGTGGACATAATACTGTGGCATAATTATGTCCCCGTTAGTATGGCACTTACGCGACACAATGTGTTTATTACAGCGGTTTTTAACAGTGCTGCTTTGTTCTGATTCAATCTGGTTCTTGTCTGACCTCACTGTATGCACTAACTTATAAGTTTCAGCTAAATAAATGTAAAATGTATGTGTGTAAGGTGTATTACCATAACCCCAGCAAACGAAGGAGAGAGACAACCAAGCAGCAACATGGAGCAAGATAAAGGGAAAAAGGCCAAAGTCGGAAAGAGGGACTCAGCAGAAGCCCATTAGCACATATGCATACCATGAGGTTCAGTGAGTGGGCAGCACAGGGGATAGGAAGAAGGTGGCCAGCTGGCGAGCGCCCTTTTTGTTGCACAGAGAAAGCCTCATGGGACTGACTGGGCATTAAAGCAAAATTTGAACATTCTCAGGCCTTGCTGTCCTCTCTGTGCGATAAGATGGTCCCCTGTTGATAACCGTTATTTGTGGTTAAGTTTTTTGTATGCGTTTCAGGTCATAAGCATGGGTTTTTACTGTCATCTCCTTACCTGTCCTTTAGAGGGGTAGAATTGAAAGAGTCACGGATACACTGTAGTGCCACTTTACTTTACTGGCATTTAGAAGATGCTCTTATGCAGAGCGACAATGCAAACAGAGGTGTAAAGATCAGGGATTGAAGTGCAGTAATTCCCTAGAGGTGGAAAGTATAGTCCCAAGAGAGACAGCAGGTGCAAGAAGTGCCATCTTGATTGACTTTTCAATGACCTTACTAAACATAAGTTAAAAAAACAAAACAAAACTACTCCAATGTGCATTAAACTATGTTAAACAAGAGAAAAGAACCATCGGCTCTGAAAACAGAAAAAGTTCTACTCAGGTGTAAAAATGCAAGAGAGGATCACAGTATAGAAGGTGAGGTACCGCCTGAAGAGGTGAGTATTTAGCCTGTGTCGGAAGATGGCTAATGCCTCTGTCGGCCAAACTGGGGTAAGCTCATTCCACTGAGGGAACCGAACAGACAAATGTGGAGGGGCCAGTCCTCATACGGTTGAGGAACAGAAGGGTATTTCCAACTGTGCATGGACCTGTAGATCAGATCATGGGAAGGAAAGATAGTTGAGTGTCATTGGTAGAGCAATTATGCTGTGAGCAATGATGACAGGACCAAGAGAGGTCAGAGGGAGAATAGGAGCGGGCCAAGAGCAGAGCCCTGGGAAACACCTGTAGAGAGGCTACGGGGTATTTGTACTGTGCCAGTCCACGTGATCTGAAAGGAGTGTCTAGCACAGGTAGGATGCAATCTAGGCAAGGGTCCTGACACAGATGCCCACTGCAGACAGAAAAACAGGATTGCGGTGTTCAACTGTGCCAAAGACAGCGGAGAGGTCAGGCTGAATCAGAAATAAAGAAAGCGAGGCTGTCCAAGCACAGTGGAGGGCCTCAGTGACAGAGAGGAGGGCAGCCGGGCCTGTACAATTATAAGGGAAACACTGCAACTTATCCGCTCTTTTTTATCTTATTTTGAGTCCCAAGCAGTCCCAAGTCTTTTGTACTTTCTTCCGCAAATTGTCAAGCTCTATTCTTTTTTTCTTGAGCAGTTCCACTGTCTTCTTGGGGTGTTTCCTCAGCATTGCTGATGTTTTCCGTCTTGGTGTTGATGATTTGGCATCCAGGGTTGATGGTGTTTCCACATTGACATTTTGTTCTATGGGCTGTAGGATATTGTGGCTAACAGGTTGTCTAATGTCATCTTCTATGCCATGGTATTCTGAGGGTGGAGTGTAGTAAGTGCTCGGAGACATTGTTTTCTGTCTTTATATCTTTTGAAATTCTCATTCCACCGCATTCTTTGTTTTGTTTTTTTAGCTGCTTTGCAGGCTTCAAAAGCCCTTTTCCTTTTCTCCTTTGATTATGCAATACAGTATTAAACAGTGTAAACATAGTTATACCAAAATCCATTACAGTATATAATTAATTATTCTGTTCTGGTCGCAACCTCTCAACCTACAATATCTCACTCGATAAACAGTAAGGACCTTGCATGTTGTCTACCTCAATCAAGCCTGTGTGTTGACACACAGGTGTGTGTGTTTGTACGTATGTGCGTGTGTGGGTGTGTGTGTGTATGAGAGTACAGTATGTGTGTGTGTCTGTGTATCAGTGTGTTTGTGTGTGTGTATGTGTGTGTCCATAACCTGCTCTAATATACCTCTCTCTTTCCCTCCTTCTATAATATTCAAGCAGCTCCAGATTGTTGTACAAACCCCAATTCCAAAAAAGTTGGGACAGTGTATAAAATGTAAATAATAACAGAAAGCGATGATTTGCAAATTCTTTTTGACGTGTTCAATTGAAAACAGTACAAAGACAAGATGTTTATTAAAATAGAAAAAACACACTGGGCTTTGTCCAATAATTGATGGTTCAGTGTAAACCTATCTATTGAAGAAACACGTGTGCATTGAACTATTTTTCTGTTGGTACAAGATATTTAAATGTTTTAACTAATCAACTTTATTGTTTGTTGTAAATATCCGCTCATTCTAAATTTGATGCCTGCAACATGTCCCAAAAAAGTTGGCACAGGGGCATGTTTACCACTGTTACATCACCTTTCCTTTTAACAACACTCAGTAATCTTTTGGGAACTGAGGACACTAATTGTTGTAGTTTTGAAAGCTGACTTTTTTCCACATTCTTGCTTGACATAAGACTTAAGCTGCTCAACAGCGCGGGGTCTCCTTTGTCGTATTTTGCGCTTCGTAATGCGCCACACGTTTTCAGTAGGAGACAGGTCAGGACTGCAGGCAGGCCAGTCTAGCACCTGCACTCTCTGACTACAAAGCCACGCTATTGTAACACGTGCAGAATGTGGCTTGGCATTGTCTTGCCGAAATAAGCAGGGACGTCCCTGAAAAAGACGTTGTCTAGATGGCAGCATATTTTGCTCCAAAATGCATATGTACACTTCAGCGTTAATGCTGCCTTCACAGATGTGCAAGTTACCCATGCCATGGGCACTAACACACCCCAATACCATGACAGATGCTGGCTTTTGAACCTTGCGTTGGTAACAATCGGGATGGTCCTTTTCCTCTTTGGCCCAGAGAACACAACGTCCGTTATTTCCAAAAACAATTTGAAAGTTGGACTTGTCAGACCACACCACACGTTTCCACTTTACGTCAGTCCATCTCAGATGAGCTCGAGCCCAGAGAAGTCAGCGACATTTCTGGATGTTGTTGATATATGGCTTACGCTTCGTAGTAGAGTCTTAACTTGCATTTGTAGATGCAGCAACAAACTCTGTTTGCTGCCTATGGTTTTCCAAAGTATTCCCGAGCCCATGTGGTTATATTTATTACAGAAGCATGCCGGTTTTTAATGCAGGGCCCTCTGAGGGATCTAAGGTCACGGGCATTCAATATTGGTTTTCGGCCTTCCCCTTTACGCAGAGATTTCTTCAGATTCTCAGAATCTTTTAATAATATTATAGACTGTAGATGGTGAAATCCCTAAATTCCTTGCAATCAGTTGTTGAGAAATGTTGTTCTTTAACTTTAACAGTTTTTTGCAAAGTGGCGAACCTCGACCCCATCCTTGTTCATAAACGACCGAGCCTTTGTGGATGCTCCTTTTATACCCAGTCATGATAGCATCACCTGTTACCTATTCACCTGTTTACCTGTGGAATGTTTCAAACAGGTGTTTTTTGAACATTCCACAACTTTCCCAGTCTTATGTTGCCCCTGTCCCAGCTTTTTTGGAACGTGTTGCAGGCATCAAATTCGAAATTAGCGTATATTTACAAAAATCAAGGTATAACATTAAATATCTTTTCTTTGTACTGTTTTCAATTAAATATATTTAAGAGAATTTACAAATCACTGCTTTCTGCTTTTATATGCATATTACATACTGTCCCAACTGTTCTGGAATTGGAGTTCGTCAATTTGTTTTTCATATGATACTTTCCCTATGCCCTTGAAGCTGCCCTCTTCCTCTCCACATCTGATGATCTTTATTCCAGTAAACATAAGAGTTGTTCAATACATTTTGAACTTCTTTATAATTTTCTTGTTGAAGTTAATTATACATAACTGCACAGGTTTTATTAATTGCTGTAACTATGTTCATTACTGTAACAGCCTCCAATATGACACAGAAATGAACGGTAATAAATTACCTTGACCTTAGCTAGCATAAAATCATGAAAGCCATGGTGCTTCAAAATAAACCTTTTCACTCACTTTGGCCCTATAAAAGCCACTTCTCTATTAATTATCAAATCAATATCTTTAAAAAAAACATTTTATATTATCCCATTATGTTGTGTGCACAGGGTGCGAGTAAGTAAAATCTTCAAAACATAGTGAATATTTGAATGTAAATCTTACCTGGTAGCCATCTTAAGTCTTCTCTTCAATGCAGTGCAGCTTGGGACAATAAAATTGTTAGGGGGCCAAGCAGCGAAGCTGCTGGAACCCTATTGTATTTGTCAATATTATTATTATTACGCTTTCTTTCGCCGTTTTTTACAAAACTTTCCAGATTGATAGAGGGGTGCACCAAATGGGGAAAACCAAAATTTTATTCAGATTGGCCTCATTGCTCATGGTGGCGCTATAACAGTGAATTGAAATTGCAATCTTTAAACACTGAAAACTCTTGAATCGTTACTCCGATTGACACAAAATTAATGTCCCCAGATCCGGCTCCTCTGACTGAAGAACTCTGCCATTTGGACCAAAGCCATATTGGATTTTCCGCCATTTTTAATTTTTTGAAAAATATTTAAAATCTATCTCCTCCTAGATGCATTGACCAATTTTTACAAACTTTGGAATTTAGCATCTACTCTTGAATATCTGAAAAAGTTATATAAACGAAGTTGCTATGATTAAAATTGTGCCCGCAGTAAGCCAATGAATTTGCATGTGGGCGTGGCTTTTTACCAAAAAGCTCATAAATCCAAAAGTTTGATGGAATATGACAAAACGTGGTAGGTCCATTCAGAACAATGTCCTGAGGACAGCCCCAGAGTTTTGGCCTGATTAACCCACAGGGTGGTGCTATAGAGCACAATGATTTTTCTAAATGAAAAAATTCACTAAAAATCACTGTTAAAATGTAAGATTTGAAATATGCAACAGTAACTAAACCCCTCGGTCTGAACATGACCATCTATGATTTGACCACTGCCATCTTGAATTGGCGGCCATTTTGGATTTTGTTTGTTAATTTGCTACTTTTCCCACTTTCACCTGGTTGATTCAAATCAAACTGGGCAGACTGATAGAAGGTACGTCCTAAACACCACTGACCAAATTTGGTGCCGATTAGCCATATGGTGGGCGCTATAGTAGACTTTTGAATTCCAAATAATTAAATATTGATAGGTCCTCCTCTGTTTGACCTACCTACCAGAACTTAATGTCCAACAATCCTTCTTCTCTCACAGAATGAATATGCCTTAAGGACCCATTAGACTATCGATGTGGATTTACCGCCATTTTGAATAAATTAAAAATCTCCTGGTTGATTGGAATCAAACTGACAGAAGTTATGTCCCAAACAGCATTGACCAAATTTGGTGCCGATTAGCCATATGGTGGCGCTATAGCAGTCTTTTGAATTCCAACAAAGTAAATAATGATAGGTCCTCCTCTGTTTGACATAGCTTACTGACCTGAAATTAATGTCACACAATCCCCCTTCTCTCACAGAATAAATATGCCTTAAAGGGATAGTTCGGAATTTTGGACATGTCTCAATTACGACTTACCCATGATGTAGTTGATTGATGGAAACCATTTTCAGATAATTCCATGCTGTCCCTTCTTTTGGACATACACACATTGCTAATGCTAGCGCAACTCTAAGGTATCGAGTAGCATCCACTACCAAACGCACTTAAACACTCCACAGTGCACCCATAGCAAATAAAATAAGGCGACAGTCTATCGGGGTTATTTTCAGTGATTATACCATCATTTTTGAAGTCAAACTATCGTTGAATCCTTTACTTTGTGCTCACCTAAATTCTCCGTGGAATTACGGCGTTAGTTTAGTAGGTAACAGCTCTGCTGTCCAAAAACAATGGCGTGTGAAAGAATCAGACTCGTAGTATTGTTAGCTAATGTTCAGGTAAGATGGTATTTCGGTGTGTATTTCAAGGTTGTTCAAATCATGCAAAAAAAATGGGCACCACAAAGTTTTCACCGATTTCCAGTGGAAGATCAACAAAGAAAACAGCTGTGGCTTCTTGCTGCTCGCATGGATTTCACCAATTGAGACTCTAAAAAAGTTAAAAGTGTGTAGTGACCATTTTACGGAGGATGACTATGTGAAAATCAAAAAAAGGACGGTCGGGGACACCCTCTACTGAAGGAGACTGCTGTGCCATCACCTGTTTTTCTTCATGCACCGAAAACAACTGACGAGCAGGTAACTAATAAATGAATGTATGCGTGATCTATCTATTCAATTTAGCTAGCTAGTTGCCACGATTGGGAAGTCATGGAAGTGGTCAAATTTTTCCTGCAAATTGGTAGCCAGTGTGCTTGCTTGTATATGCTGTTATTCTGTAGCATGTTCGTGTTTAGCTGACTTGTTTTCTACCAAATATGTAACTTTACGGCAAGATACCTTAGAGTTGCGCTAGCATTAGCAATGTGTGTATGTCCAAAAGAAGGGACAGCATGGATTTATCTGAAAATGGTTTCCATCAATCAACTACATCATGGGTAAGTTGTAATTGAGACATTATGTCCAAAATTCCGAACTATCCCTTTAAGGATCCATTAGAGCGTCAATGTGCATGAACCACCATTTTGAATAAATTAAAAATAACTTAAAATCTATCTCACCATAGATGCTTTGACCCAATTGCACTAAATTTGTTATCTAGCATCTACAAACAAAAACAAGGTAGAGTCTGCACACTGGGATTTGAAAAAAAGACTTGAAGGTCAGTATTTAGAAAAATATATTTCATATAGTCTTAGAAGATTGCAGCAGCAAAAGTGCAAAAATATCAAGAAACAAGTGCAAAAAAGTGAGAGCAAACGTTTTAGTCCATAGGACTTTCCTCAGTGCAAAAAGACAATGCAGTAGGCAACACACCAAACAAACCAAACAAAATCACCCTCAGAATCTGATGGCAATGAAATACTCGACGCTGAACTGTGGGCATCGTCAGGAAAACTGACATATCTGGAACTTGAGGTAGGCATCTTATCCTTGGAGAGCCATGGATAGACTTTCCCATCCCTATAATCAATACTGTCTCTTCTGAATTTCTGAATTATTTTCTTCTGTACTTCTAATTGGTATTTCTCAGTGGTGCATATCAATTAATCTAAAAAGTTTTTTAAATAAACTTCATTGCTCCTATTTTTTTAGAGTCTCTTCAACAGAAGCAATTTCTAGCTGTATTTTTGTAAGGTCTTTCTGTGTAAATTCAATTATCAGAACGGTCAAGTCCAGTGAGGCCTTGTTCAAGATCTGACACCACTTGGTGCAAAAATCAGCATTATTATGACCGATACTGGGTTATCTTTTGTATGCGCAGTCCTCCGGGTATACGTGTGGACTGCACATACTCACTGAGTGTGGCCCCATGTAGATGGAATCTCGTCTTCTTCTGCTGTAGAGTTTTGAGGTTTCTGAAGAGATCATCATTGGATTCACTTGGTATGAGGGGAGTCGCTATGTTAGGCACCAGGATTGCTTCTATTTCCTGTTCAGTAAAAGTGTGAGTCTGTGCACGCTCTTCTGTTAAGCTCCTGATGTCAGCAAAAGTGGACAGGTTGTACCACAAGAAAAAGTGGTGTCGCCGGCTCAAAAAACATACAAGTAAGAGCAATAGGAGAGTTGCGCCTTTAATTTAAATGTCCAAAGAAGCTACTTAACCCAGGTGCGTAGGTCTGGAAACAGTATTTAGAAAAATATGTTATATAGTCTTAGAAAATAGCAGCAGCAAAAGTGCAAAAAGATAAAGTGACAATTGCAAATATCTAAAAACAAAAAAGTAATATACAGTGTATTTAATGACATTCTTTGAATATTTTAAATGCTTCTGATAACAAAGAAATTAAAAATATTCAAAATTTAAAGGGTAAGTACACCCTAGATCACTTTTCTTCCACTGTAAATGTGTTTGTATGCCTACCTTACAATTAAACCTATTCATCCATTCCGTTATTTGAACAATTCTGAAATAATATTGGATATCATAAGAAACTGGTAGAAAAGCGTCTTTGTGCTGCCCTCTAATGGTTGAAATTCCCTTTCTGCTGCCCACACTGCCCCCCCCCCCCCCCCCAATCGTGATGTCAGAGTACCTCTTTGGAGGTACCTCTATGTTATATGGATAATTGTTGCAGCCCACAGCCGGCACCTGATTGGTTAGACCCACTACGTTTCTTTTGTTTCGGCTCCACGGAGCAACGTGGCATCCTGTTCAACTCTCTTATTCCACCTTAATACGTTTCTGAAAATATTTGAGGTGAGAAATAGGCCATGCAGTTGCTGAATCTTGATTCATATTTGATTTGCAACATCTAGTTTGACAGTATGATCCAAGTTAGACAAAATAATTTGTACATTGTACGTTCATTTAATGATCCTCCGCACCCACCCGTCTTCCTCGCTCACCCCACAAAGTATTTTTCTAAATTGTGTAGTAGGCGGAGACAGCCTGAGACAGTGGGTGTACTTACTCTTTAAAAACTTCAGGTGTGAATCTCCTCTGTACTGTGATTCATGGTTACATGTTACAATACTGTTTGTTTCTTGATAATGTCATGTTTTATTAAAAAAAATTAAAAATTATTTAACAGAAAGATTTAAAATATTCAAAGAATGTAATTAAGTACTTTGCTGCTAGAATGCATATCATGTCACTTCTCAGCTGCTGTGTTCGCCAATTGTGATTGTACTCATTTAACCTGATTATGATAGAGATCACCTGTCCTGTGTGTTGCCTACTGCATTGTCTTTTTGCAATGAGGAAAGTCCTATGGACTGAAACGTTTGCTCTCGCTTTTTTGCACTTGTCACTTGATCTTTTTGCACTTTTTCTCATGCAATTTTCTAAGACTATATAAAATACAGTTTTCTAAAAACTGACTTAAGTCTTTTTTTCCGAAGAACGGCGACGCCGGATTCTATCTGGGACCTGTCTGTACTGCGACCAGCCTGGTCACCTGCTATCCACCTGTCCTACTCGCCTGAAAGAGGCGCTTCATCAGGTAAAGCTGGGTGTACTGGTGAGCCCTATTTCCGCCCCTGCTACTGCCCAGTCTCACTGTCTTTTGAGCGCCACACTCCGTTGGGATCTCCAATCTCTGTCTCAGTCCACCCTACTCGATTCAGCTGCCGAGTCCAATTTCATCGATGCCTCATTTATCTGCCGTTCTGGCATACCCACAAAACACTCTCTAACCCACTCAACGCCTACTTCCTGGACGGCAAACTCTTCGCTTGGGTCACCCATTCTACTGCTCCACTCTAACTCCTCCTGTCTGGCAACCATTGGGAAACCATTCAATTTCATATAATCAACTCATCTCAGTCGCCACTGGTCCTGGGCCAGCCCTGGCTCAAACTCCATAACCCTCACCTGAATTGGAGAACCAATCAGATCCTGAGTTGGAGCCCCCTTTGCCATTCTACCTGTCTCCTGTCTGCTCTACCTCCATCTGGGGTACCAAACCTGTCCCTCCATCACTGTCGCCTGACTTGTCCTCTGTCCCTGCTCAATATCATGACCTGGCCGAAGTGTTTGATAAATCTCTTGCTCTCAGTTTACCCCCTCACAGACCATACTATTGCAGTATCGATCTGCTCCCAGGGGCCGCCTTGCCTTCCAGTCATCTCTACAGCCTGTCCCGTCCTGAGAGAGCCTCCATGGAGACATCCACAAATCACTGGCTGCAGGTATCATTCGTCCCTCGTCCTCCCCGGTGGGGGCGGGTTTTTCTTTGTTTCTAAGAAGGATGGCACCCTTCGCCCTTGCATTGACTACCGTGGCCTCAATGCTATCACAGTTCGTAACAAGTATCCCTTGCCTTTAAAGTGATACTGCAGTCAAAAATCGACTTTTCCCGTTGAAAACCTATGTTTTGAGTTAGATTATGATCATACACAACTGTTTATGTCCGAAAATTTAATGTTTAGTCAAAATGGTTTTATCTGAGTTTTTGTGTAGACTTACCAATATGCTGGCTTCCGGGGATTCGTGACGTCACAAAATCCTTAACATAAAAATGGGTGGACTTGAGGTGGTCCTAGGGGTGGGTCTTGGCTGGGCACGTGGTATAAAAGCAGAGAACGACGATTTTTTTTTTTCCTTCTGAGACTGAGACCCTTGTTCTGCTAATTAGCTAGTTCAAGTTCAAATGCGAATTGCTTTGTATTATTGCTAACGTTAATATTACGACTTATATCGAGCTACAGTTATTCATATATGACGTCTTACTACTTGGTATCTTTAGCTAACTTGCCTGCATTATGCCAAGGAGTCAGAGATGTATCGTTCCTCGGTGCAACGCCACCAGCTCTGCTAGCTTTCATAATCTGCCGAGAGACCCAGCGCTACTTAGCCAGTGGCTTCAAGCTATCGGTGTAGAGCACGCGGACTTGCCGAAGAAAGCCCTAGTGACAGTGTGCAACGCGCACTTCACACCGGACTGCTACCACAATTTAACTGGCTTTGAGATGGGCTTCTATAAAACTCTGTCGCTGAAGCCAGGTGCCATCCCAACAGTGATGGATGTAATTTTGTAATCATTACATCAGCTAAGTAAAACAGCTAAGTACAATATACCTATTACATTGTATTTGTGACATTGTGTAATTGCACATGTATTGGCCACTATTATACAGTTGGGCCAAGCATGCACGACTAGGGCACCGCAGTATTAGACAAATAAAGAATAGCTTCATAACTACGCTGACATAACGTTACCTCAGTAACCTCACGGCAACATAGGTTTTCTGGAGGGGACAGGTTAGAGCAGTGGCCACAAGCACACCTGTTGGGACATTAGTTTGTTTCTGTTTACATGCAAGTTATCTGTACAAACTACAACAAAAATGCTTTTGCAAATGGTTGACATTACTGATAGGTAATAGCTAATGTGAGGTTGAAGGCAACCTATTGTGTGAACTATCTTTTATGAATATGTAACGTTAGCTAATAAACGATAGCAATAATACTTTTCATGTAGCCCTAGCATAACCAGTTGGTCAGTAACTCGGACGGAATGTATCGATAAGTTAGGTAATGCAAGGCAGTCTATTGTGTGTGAGTTTAGCCCCGTTTGGTCCAGAGAGAACTGGTAACTTAGCTAGCTAGTTATATTAGCTATATCATTTATGAATAATGTTAGCTAATAAATGATAATTCTCTCCGGACCAAGTGAAGTTATGAGGGCGCTACAACCAGCCATGTTCAATATACTAACGTTACTGTGTGACTGGGTTTTGCTGTGTATTTGAATGTATTCAATAGTAACGTTACTTTAGGCCAGTGGTTCTCAAACACGGTCCTGGGGCCCCCCTGTGTTGCTGGTTTTCGTTCCAGCCACAATTGCGATCCAAGAATTTTAACAAGCTGTTAATTTTTCTTAATTGCACTTTTCATGTTTTGATGGATTATTTACCCTCTTAAGACAAATTATGTCAGAAAATAGCTATGCATGCCATGTAGAATAAATGTCCCATGTTTTTGCTTATTGTGCTATATTGCAAACAATTACATAAAAAGAGTTAACAAAATGTTATAACTGATCAAATTAAAGACTGAGGTGAATCAACATGCTCCTAATTAGGTCATTGAACACGTGTTGAAGTTCTTTCATAATTTTGTTTCCTTAAACTTATTAACACAATGCCGATTTGGCTCATTATCAATTTGCGTTGTCCTTGAATTGTTCATTATCAACCGAATGGTTAGTTTTCGTGCCCATGTGTCCACACTTCCACCAATTATGAGGCTATTGATTCACTTCTGCCTTTTATTTGCTCAGTTTTGTTACCTTTTTAATGAAATTGATTGCAATATAGCACAATTAGCTAAATGTAAACATGGGACATTTATACTACATGGCATGTATAGCTATTTTCTGACATAATTTGACTTGAGGGTCCATCAAAACATGAAAAGTGCAATTAAGAAAAATTAACAGCTTGTTAAAATTCTCAGATCGCAGTTGTGGTTGGAACGAAAACCAGCATACACAGGGGGGCCCCAGGACCGAGTTTGAGAACCACTGCTTTAGGCAGACAAACAAGCTAACTTAGCTAGGTAACGTTAGCTTTACCATTCGGTTACATCCTGGGTCCTCTCCTCGCGAAGACGTTGCTCAACTAATACAGCCATTTTATTTAGTTGTGAGGAGAGAGCTGGAAGGGGGCTGAGTCAGTTCACCAAGACACACCCTTTCACTCCTTGACCGTATGAATATTCGTAATATGACTACGTGGCATCATCGTCATATGACCACACCTACTCACGAGTTCCAGTTCAAATTGAAGCGGAAAAAAGGGCCTTAGAAAAGCCTCTGCAGTATCTCTTTAATCAACTCTGCTTTTGAACCCCTCCATGGAGCCACAATCTTCTCAAAATTGGACCTCCGGAACGCCTACCATCTAGTCCTGATCCGGGAGGGAGACAAGTGGAAGACTGCATTTAACACGCCCCTGGGATACATTGAATACCTGGTCGTCCCGGTCGGGCTTACTAATGCCCCAGCTGTCTTCCAAGCCCTCATTAATGATGTCCTCCAGGACCTCCTGAACCGGTCAGTCTTTGTATACTTAGATGACATTTAAATTTTTCAAAAAATCCTGAGGAACATGTACTGAATGTTCGACAGGTTCTACAATGCTTACTGGAAAACAAGCTCTACGTCAAGGCTGAAAAGTGTGATTTTCACGTTCCCTCAGTATCCTTCCTAGGGTTTATTGTCGAGAGGGGACAAGTACAACCGGACCCAAGCAAGATCCAGGCTGTCGCTAAGTGGCCCCCACCCACCTCCCGTAAACAACTGCAACAGTTCCTGGGGTTCACTAATTTTTATAGACGGTTCATCCGTGGTTACAGCCAAGTTGCTGCCCATCTCACCAACCTCACCTCTACCTCTGTCCCTTTTGTTTGGTCTCCTGAAGCTAACACTGCTTTTACCACCCTTTACATTACATTACATTACATTTATTTAGCAGACGCTTTTATCCAAAGCGACGTACAGTAAGTGCGTACAGAGACATCATCATCATTACAGAACAGACAAGGCAAAGCACATCCTTTGCATAATGTAGCAGCTATCCCTAGCAATGAACGTTGACTGTAGTTCACAGTAAGCTGTGGGCAAATCAGCAACACCACACTTTCATTCCAAATACTATTATAAACTATACTATTATAAACCATTCCAAATACTATTATAAACTATGCTATTATAAACCATTCCAAATACTATTACAAACTATACTATTATAAATCATTCCAAATACCATTATAAACTATGCTATTATAAACCATTCCAAATACTATTATAAACTATAATAAACAGACAGGAAAACACAGGGAACAGGGAACTGATATTCCTAGGTGAGGATATCAGTCAAGGTGGAGTCTGAAGAGGTGTGTCTTCAGGCCTCGACGGAATGCAGGCAGGGTTGGAGTAGAACGTAGGGGAATGGGAAGTTCATTCCACCACTGAGGTGTTAATGTGGAAAAACTCCGCAGTCGGGACAAGCGACTTAAATCCAGATTCACCTCCGCACCTGTGCTGATCCATCCCGAGCCGCCAATTTGTGGTGGAAGTGGACGCTTTCGATTCCGGTGTGGCGGCCATCCTGTCACAACATTCCGGAGATAACCTCAAGCTCCACCCGTGCGCCTTCTTTTCTCGCCGGCTGTCCCCCGCTGAGTGGAAATATGACGTCGGCAACAGGGAACTGTTGGCAGTGAAGCTCGCGTTGGAGAAGTGGAGGCACTGGCTGGAGGGGGCGGAGCTTCCCTTCATCGTCTGGACCGATCATCGGAACCTCAAGTACATCGAGTCAGCTTCTTTTGCCTGAGTTTGCCTCCGAGTCCTGCTATTGGGTCCATACCAGTGTTCAACCGTAACAATTAGCCTGCTATTATGAATAGTTTTTTGTTGACATTTCATACTAGCTAGGCTGACATATTAGCATATGTATATGTCGCTTTGTGCGCTTGGCCCCCTTAATTGCTGCTTGCAGCTATATTTTGTATTTATGTTTATATTAAATTATGGAGATTTTGTTATTTTGAGTTAAATGTATAAAAAAAAGTCTGGACACATTATGGAAATGAATTGTAAGGTGGAAAAAATACTACCTCAACTGCAATATTAAATGTACCACATAAATCACATTATGCAGTTTTATATAGAATAATTATTATGATTATTTCTTGTAATTTTGTCTATCAATTCCTCACAGACATGACCTCAGATGGTTTAGTGAGAATGACCCTTTAGCCTCCATTTTCCCAGAATCCTATGCAGGCAAAGCCAAGAGAAAAACAGCCATAGGGCATAGCACACTGCACAACCCCATTACTTTTCAGAGACACTCTATACTGGCCTAGAGACAGTGCTCTTTGGAGAGCTTCATAATTGTACTTAGAATGTCTATGTATTCATCACATGAAACACATACTAGCTTTACAAAATGTTAAATAATGTCATCTTCATGTGCAAGCATAGAAGGGACAGAAGACAACTGAGCTCTCTGGAGTCTAGAGTCTTAAGGGTTATGATGAGTTTTGACACTTGGTGCAGGCCTGTGGATATTGCACTTCAGCTTGCCTGCTCTTGCATTTTATCAGTTCCTTATGAACTGAAATAGCTGTCCCTGCAGGTTGTGATTCAATTTCCTTTGGAGTCTAAAATGGTCAAGTTTCATGAGCTGAGCTAACGAGAAGTACCGCCGACAGACAATTAAAAATGACCATTCAACAATGCAATGTTCCATTTTGCCTGCACCATCAAAATTAAGCAGCGTTCAGCGGCCTCCTGAACAGTACCAGACTGAAGTATCTGTGTGAGAGCAGTGCCCCCCATCCCCCCCCCCCACCCCCGCTGTCCTGGATCTGGAACGAACCGTGGCTGGGGATCCCATAGGACAGTAGCGACTGTGGCTAGGACAACACATAATTATAATTAGCCATCGCCCAGCGAGAGAGCGCCCCGGTCACGAGAATCATGCCTACCTCATTGCTCACTTGCCCACCTGACTGATCAGCCGCCTGTGGTCCACACCACTACATTCTGTATTGACAGGGCATGTAGCTGCAATTGAAGGCCCTATTATCATGACTGTCCATGTCAAAATTGTGAAGGGGCAGGTATGGAGGAAAAATTAATCAGCATGAGAGCAATGAGAAGAGAAAGACACGACAATATCACCATGGCAACAACACGTACTGGACAAAAGCGGAGGACGAGGAACTGACGGTGATTATCTCATACATCTGCAGAGATGCGACAGCAACCGACCAAATCACAGGGTGGATGGAAATATAAGAGTGGCTTCGTAGAAACCGATTTTCTATGTTCTGCCAATGTATGGTGCACTCTACTCCCCAGCAGGTGGTACCACATGGTGGAGGAGCCGCATCCTCGTGCGGTGAGACGCATGACAGCTCAGTTAGAACGATTTAAAATGCAGGGATGACAGGGTTTGCACAGTGAAAACCCCTAGCACTGCAATGCAACTGTAACGCGGCGCATTGCTCACAGCTTTTAGGCCGTGGTCACCGGTCTTCATCGCAGCCATGGGTGGAATTAAACACTTGGCAGTGGGGGGGGGGAGTCACGCGATTCATTCGGGAGAGTCAAGGGGCTAGAGCAGGGGCTAGCAGGGTCCACTGCTGAAAAGCCAACTTTAATGTTGTTAAAGTTTTAATATATAATCTGGTAGAAGAGCTGTCCTTTCCCCTTGTTTTTAATTTGCTTTCCCATTCAAATGAGTTCTGCTTGTGAGCCATGTGAATAGCCCAACACCGCGACGAAAAGGTCAATCTCTTGCGGCAGCTGGAAAAAATACACAGACTTGATAGGTTTTAGCATACGCCTTGTTCTGAGTGTGCACATTAGAAGAAACAAGCACAAACATAACACATTGAATGTTTACAGGCAGAGCTGTTGAGCGCTCTCATGATGCGCTTAAGATGGTGTCATGCATCTCTACGTAAGATCACCTCAAAAGTGTTACCACAAAATAGACTTAAACACGTGCTGAATTCCAAAAAGACCTTCAGCACTTCAGCTTTAAAATCTTATCGCCATCCCCAGACAGCACAATTCTTAATTAAAACAACACTAATCCTTTCTTTCTTCGAGGGACCTGAGAGGCCCTGGGGGATTTCTGTAGAGAATACCATCCATGTCACTTAAAGGCATGCCAAATCGTAGTGAGCAACAAATCTGCTGCCAATCTGCTCACCCGAGGCAGATAAATGGACAATACCCACAAAAGAGTCAGCAGTTTACAGATTGGAATGGACATTTCCAACCTTGCCAATATTAGTTGTTTATTTACACAATTTGAAAACTCAAAGACACATTTTTTTATGTACTGACAAGCACCAGTTTACAGGACTCAATAACTACAAAATTGTATGAATGCAATGGACACTGCTATATCCTTATTGCCTCACATGCACTTGTACCAGCATTACCTATGTAATGTGTTATTGGGCAAAATCTGTGTTAATAGGTAAAATCTGAGCTTAATGGGCAAAGGCCTGGGTTGAATAAGCATGGAATGTCATATTTATAAGAAAAGAACAATCCAGAATGGAAATAATATTCAAATAATTTTAGAACAGTGCCTCTATCTTTCATAGTCTACTTTTACTGAAATATATCAATATTCATCTGACATACTATCGGAATGCTAGACACTTTGTAACCCCCCCCCCCCCCCCCCCCCCCCATGGATGAATACCTGCTGTCCTATTATGTCTAGCAGCAAAGTTATGTACAGTCAAGCCGGAAAGTCTCCCCACCCCTTTCACCTTCTCCACGTTTTATTACGTTACAGACATATTCCAAAATTGATTAAATTCATTTTTTCCCTCAAAATTCTACACACAACACCCCATAATGACAATGTGAAAAAAGTTTTTTTTAGATTTTTGCAAATTTATTAAAAATAAAAAACAAAAATTTCTCATTTACATAAGTATTCATACCCTTTATTGTAACGTATTTTTAAAGTATCATATTTCATATTTGGTCGCATATCCTTTACATGCTGTTACTTCCTGAAGTCTGTGACCATCAACATAAAAAAAACTGTCGATATCTTATTTTCAGGTACCGTTACAAGCGATACTATAACCTCTCTGCATTTGAATGGATCTCTATGGAAATTGGGGGGTGAGACTAGATTCAGCTGTAAATTACACTGGTACAGTATGGAACACATGGCTGGCTAAATGGCTGTAAGTTATCAAGGGTCTGAGCTATCAAACGAGCCCCAAACCATCACTCTGTTGCCAGATATGGAGTAGATGTGGATGGATCACTGCAAGGGTTATTTCTCCGGACTCATTTTCCATAGAACTCTATGGGGAAAAAAGTCAGGAGAAACAACCCTTAAAGTGATCCATCCACATCTACTTTTTTATTTTTATTTTTTATTTTTAATAAATTTGCAAAGATCTCAAAAAAACTTTTTTCACATTGTCATTATGGGGTGTTATGTGTAGATGTTTGAGGCAAAAAATGAACTCAATCTATTGTAGTATAAGTCTGTAACGTAATAAAACGTGGAGAAGGTGAAAGGGTGGGGAGACTTTCCGGCTTGACTGTATACCTGTAAGCCAACTGGTATTTTGAATGTAATTCCCTTACAGCAACAAAATTAGTATTAAGTGCAATTCCCAGAAAACTTTGCAGTCTAAGATTCCATATATAAAGGTGGGGATCCCTGCTGTCTTCCCTGTTTTACTGCACTATAAATGAAAATGTCTGTGAATATATGCCGTTACCAGAGGAGTGCCGTCACCCATGCAACAAAAATCAAAAGGTACATTCCGTTCTAAACTGGAACACTCATTTCAAAGATACACTCAGTACTACAAATGGTGTAATCATGTGTAGCCTAATCATGTGCATCTACATTGAGCAGAAAATACTGGTAAACATGACACTGAATGACACATGACATTTTTTTATGTTATTTGATTAGCCATAAAACCACCATATACAGTACGTATAAATAATATGTACAAACAAATATGTCACAATTATTTACAACTATTTATTAAGTTCATTTTAATCTTATACCCATTTCATACACAAAACCCAGGACTGACACTGGATATTGAATACGGGTTCAACCTGCTTCTGACCTATTCACACCACACTACGGTCACGGGTAGCCTAAGTACCGGCTCCTTGCCGTTCACACAAGACCTGTGTCCGCACGTTTACTTCTGTACACATTCCCTTTCTTCCTAATACAGCTAGTTTGGTAGGCAGCTGGCTAGCGGATACAATGTAGTTTGCTATTACATTGGCTTAACCCAGTATATTAACTCCTGAATTGATAGCCCGGTGATGTGCTCCAAATCTTGCAAATGATTTTATATAAAAACTGTCGCAAAACGTTTTTAGTTATGTACTGTACCATTTGTTATTTAATAGGCTATTCACCGGTACATAGCCTATTTACCTGTGACAATTAAGCAATCCTCTTCTTGCGTGAATCTGGCTGTGAATCTATAGCGAGAAATGAAGATAATTCCAGAGTTGTTGGGTTCTAATTAGGGTTGCTGAAGGTGAACAGTTCTCGTCGAAAGTTATGTGTAATTTAGAAAATTTCGAAATTTTGGTGAAATCTATGAGAATTTATGAAATCTTCATGACATGACAAATATGACATTAGATGTATTGAGAATTTATAAGTACATTGATAGATTGGTCATTCATAGGTGGGACTTCTGCATCAAGCCAATCCATGCTGCTGCATTTTTGCAAGATCCAAAATGTGTTGACAAAATAGAGGCCACAGCCTACAGCATCATCTACAGCATCATCTCGGCCTTTGCAGACCACCTGAAACTGTATAATAGAAAGCTTTGGGCAAAATACAGGGCAAAAGAGGGCTTGTGGCGAGACGATGGGATGTGGGCAGGCAGCCACTGCTCACGTAAGTCAGCAATATGTTGGAAGGGGAAATGTGGATCTGAAGCTCTGTCCCGCATTGCTGCCGTAATACTGCAGATCCCCCCCCCCTCATCAGCTGCATCAGAAAGAAACTGCTCACTTATTGGAGTGATGCACTCAAAGTTGCATAATAGGTTGTTGACCAACAGGAGAGTCCAGGAACTAGTGGCAATCCATGCAAATCTAAAACTGTTTGAGCCAACTGAAGATGATTCAACTCAAATTGAAAGTGACTCTGATGAAACTTTGGAATTTGATGCTCAAGATGACTAAAATAAATGTTGACAGATCATTCATGTTCATATTGTATTGTTATGTGAATGTCTATGTGGGCAATCTGGAGAAAATGCAATAAATTGCAGTGTGCATTCAAAGATTTTTGACTGGAAATCAATTTATTATTAATAATTTCTCTTTAATGTTAAGGTCAATTATCTTGAAATTCATGAACAACATAGCCATAGATACATAATATAATCTCATTTTATAAAGATTTGTTTAAAACACAACTACAGTATTAATTACAAAAGTTTCATATATTTCTATAAATTCTGAAAGTTCTGGGAACCATAATTCTAATATACATTCACATGAATATCCAGTTTCCATCATTTATATAAAAGTTTTGGAACATCATTTCTGCACAAGTTAAAGACATGACAAGATCGAGGGTCGGTCAGATAACCGTGCTGCATAGAGTAACCTGTGTCGGCCCTTTCACACCGAAGCCGAGCTGTGTCCGTTCTGTGCAAATCCCGGGTCGCGAGCAGGGTCACGTACCTGGATCGGATAACACGGATTGACCCATTCACATTAACGGCAAAAACTGGTTTTACCTGGGTCATTGCTTCAGTGTGAAAGGGGTATTAGGGTACTGTATTGTGGCCACCTATAGCTGTTTCACTGGGGTGTAAAGGACCACAGTTCAGAGATCTACAAAATTTGTTTGTATCTTATAGGGACATGTAAGGTGTTCAGCCAGGTCGTGGTAGATGGACACTATGTTGCCACCAGATGGAGGCAAACTTCCAACCTCCTGACCCAATTAAGCCACTCCTAAGCTAGGTGCATTTGGTAACCACACCCCAATCAAGACGAAACCTGTTTTTGGGGTTTTGTTGCAGGCAAGAAAAGCTGAGGAGGCTCTGAAAAGAGAAAGGGGGTCCGTCCCAATAGTCGAAAAATGCAACCTTTCCTCCTCCACTACCACTCCTCTACTCCGTGCCCCGGAAACCGATCTTTCGTTCCTCCCTCCACTGTCCCAATAGTGTAGAAGACCAGCGAAGCGGCTTCAAACTCGGCTTTTCCTCCCCTCCGGCGAAGCATACATCGATGTATGCTACTGCGGAAGTTTTTTCACATTTTTGGGTGACATCATCGCGCTCACGCCCACAGAGGCAACAGTGTAGCTATGCCTTATATGAATTTCCCCAAGATAATGATGCCCCAATGCAAGATATTTAGCCTAAATTGTGTGTGCTTCAGTAGGCTATTAGTAGCTTTATTTATTTGCTTGCTCATTAACGTTGCTTATTAACGAACATGACTGTAGGCCTACATAAATATAGCCTAAGCATGACAGCTACCATTTCAGTAGCTATGTGAATATGCATTAATGAATTTATTCAACCATTCCAAAGGACATTTTTAAATTTGATTTCAGAAATTACAGTAGCCTATGCCTATAGGTGAATTAGTGCTCAGTATGTTCAGACATCGGGATTCTGGAATTACAGTAAATTGTTATGTTTGCGTAGCCTATACTACAACATGTTTACATTGATCTAATGTTGCTGATTACATGTTAATTAGTGTCTCGACGTGAACCGCAATACAGGCTTGTTTACACTGATGCAAGTATAGGTTACTTGCACTTGTAACTTAAAATACATTTTGCAGCTTTAAATGGGGTGACCAGGTGGAAGATCTGTGATTGGCTTTGGAAATATTTGTGGGTTCGGCGTCAGTCAAAGTTATGATAGGGTAACTTCATCAATAGTTGACGGCGATTTTGATGACGGTGAAGCAGATTCGCTGTCCCAATTTTGTTCACGGCTCCTCTTCTCCACTCCCCTCCTCCCCTCCCTTCCTCCACATACTTCCGGGTTGTAGAGGAGTGGTAGTGGGGGAGTGGAGGTGGGGAGGTGGGGAGTGAAGAATATTGGGACGCACCCCGGGAGAACAAAACCAAGGAACAAAGTTCAACCGAGAGGACAAGTGACTAGTGAGTAAAACGCAAAGACTGAAACTAAAAAAAAAAAAAAAGTTGTTTGGCACGTAACAAACAAGAGCCTCCCCTTCTTGGTTTAGTTCAGGCTATTTTTTTTTCATTGAAGCCCAAGGAGTGGATTTTTCCTTTGATGGGCATTCTTTAAAAATACGACTTTTTGTGAAATAAAGCCAAACGTTTGATTGCATCTCCTGCCGTTATCCGATTGTCCTCCCGTACCTAAACATACACCGTCCTACAAGGTGTTTTGTTACAGACACAAAGTCTCCCAAAAACTACCATCAGATGCCACCTAAATGCCAACAGGCTTTCTAGAAATGCTGCCAGAAAAAAGCCTTTACTGGGGGGTAATCAACAAAAATAAGCATCTGGAGTATGCTAAACGACATTGGACCTTTCATTGGAACTGGAAAATTAAGGTAGAAACTGTTACTTTTAGTCCATCTTTATCAAGGGTATACATTACTTCGGAAGGCAGAGTATGTGCCTGGAAAAATGCTTGTGTAGATTTAAGTACATTTCAAATTTTGATATCTCTTCTTGCACTCCCTTTTTCAATCGTCTCTATTTCGTATGCTCTACTGGTGGCCCACATAGCAAACCATTGGTTTAGTGTCTCTAAAGGCCTCTCAGTCTTTAATTTTCTGTAGAACAGTGCATTTCCCCTACAACACGCTTCTTATAACAACATTTAATACAATTCTCCCTCAAGAGCTGCTCCTGCTGTTCCTGGTTATTTGTCATCTAATGATTATATCTCTCTTTCGAAACCTTGTCATTTAAACCCAGCGTGCTGTTTCTGAATGTGCTGTTAGCATTAACGAGCCTATTTTAAGGCTGTATTTTGTAAGTTTGAATGCAATCTTAGCGAATGGAAGACTCAAATCAAATGTAATATTTTAAATGTGATAAAAAGGCACCCTGTTGTTCAATTTCAGATTTTTTGCCGGGCCACTTCTGAAAAATCTATGAACTCCCCAGTTTGTCATGACATTAGGCAAGTTTGTACAGAGCCTTAGCCACTACTGATGGCTTTTCATATCCTTGAGCCCATCTACATTGTGGGGAGGAATCCAGTGCCTGCATGAGATGACAAATTATGACGGAGTATGGTAAATTCAGAAAACTGGTATGACAGTGGTCAGAATCCAATAACAATTTCAAAGAACATGAATCAACTGGAGGGTTGAGGTCCAATAATGTAGCTCCACAACTGTCCCTGGTATTCTTAATTAAAATGAAATATGCAAATTACAGAAATAAAGACTGAATTACCACTTTTGTGCACAGGAACCTAACCACACAATGGGCCTCACGCAACAAATGCTTGTGCACACAAATTTGTTCTTATGTGACAGGTAAGAACAGTTTACATGATTTTATGGCAGTCACCATTTTTCTCTTATGTTGGATTCACTCAGAGGTAAGAACAAAATTTAAGAGTGGTCACAACCTGCCGTATAAGTTATGCATAGCAGCCTGTTATTCGCCAAAGCAAATAGGCCTACATTATATTCCCAACTGGGTTATTTTCATTTTGATTATTTAAAATAAAATATGAGTTTGAATTTATAAGTTGCTCAACATAATCGCATTACTATGTTTAATTCATGCTGTTATTTTTATTTTTTTAAGTCCTCGTACGAACATCTCTCAAAAAAGAATATAAGACAAAAATAAGAGAATGTTCTTGCTTGAGGCCCAATGTTTACTGAGTAGTACAACTTTATGGAAGAAAATAGCTGGAAAGTAAACTAAAGGTAATGTGACTCTGATTATATAACAAACATTTTGGTACAATTAGAGAGACTGCTTTCACATTTATCACAAATGCAAGAGGTTACAGAACACCGTATTCTCACCATTTGACCTGTGTGGACTTCAACTTCAACACCCATTCCTTTCAAATGCTGACCACAAAGGTCTGCAATTTTCTCACCAATAATTGAAATGTCTGGCATATGTGACAGGCTAGAACTTTCATTCTCAAACACTTAATTTGATCTTCCATGATTGATAATAAAGGATAGATGTAGCATACTACAAACTGTGGTGCAACGTGACTCAGTGACAGTTATATTTATCTTCTTTCGCAAGAACCCAACAAGTAGATACATGGACAGTGACCATGGGTGAACTTTCAGTAGATCAGAAACAATATAACCATACATAATATACAGACTTACTGTTAATTGAAACATGTTCTGATTTAAATTTTCTTGAACAAATTAAAATCAGACAGCAGGCCAAGGCGTGGGCTTGCCATAATATGTGAATGACACTGCTGTGTGGATGAGACCCAATAAGCACCCTATGGTCACATCTTAGGATGACAAAATTCAATATGGCAGTTAAACTGAGTATTACAAAGTTTTTTTTTTTAAATCAACCATAATCAGGGCTGTAAATTAGTACTCATGTCAGTAAGGTCAAAAACTTTGCAGCACAGAGAATAACATTTTACCACAAGTCTTAAAGATATCTTCTATAATAATTTAAAAAAAAGATCGGACAAATTGCATGGTATGCTTTATTATAAAACAAAAATCAGTGAAGCTCACTATTATTGGCACCCCTGGTAAAGATGAGTAAAAAGGGTTATAAAAAATTCACCGTTTGGTGAATTAGCTTAATGTCACACTGAAAAAATTAGAAAAATCCAACCTTTAATTGAAGTAAATTTATTATGAGAAAAAAAAAATCCCTCATCAAGAAATAATTATTTGTAACAAAACCATGCGTGCCACAATTATTGGCACCCCTGAATTTATATATAGAATAAAGTAATCATTTTTAATATTGGGTCGCATATCCTTTGCATGCCATGACTTCCTGATGTCTGTGACCCAACAACATCAAAAGACTCTTGACATCTTATTTTTTAGTACTCTTACAAGTGATACTATAACGTCTCTGCATTTGAATGGATCTCTATGGGAATTGGGGGGTGGGACTAGATTTAGCTGTAAATAATGCTGGAACAGTACGGAATACATGGTTGGTAAAATGGCCGTAAGTCATCAAGGGTCTGAGGTATCAAACGAGCCTCAAACCATCACTCTGCTGCCAGATATGCAGTAGATATGGATGGATCACTTTAAGGGTTGTTTCTCCTAAATGTCCCATGTTCACATTTTGCTTATTGTGCTATATTGCAAACAACTACATAAAAAAACATTATAACTGATCAAATTAAAAACTGAGGTGAATCAATATGCTCCTAATTAGGTCGTTTAACACGTGTTTAAGTTCTTTCATAATTTTGTTTCCTTAAACTTATTAACACAATGCAGGTTTGGCTCATTATCAATTTGCGTTGGCTTTGAAATGTTCATTGTCAATCAAATAGTTTGTTTCCATGGCCATGTTTCCACACTTTCACCAATTAGGAGCCTATTGATTCACCTCTGCCTTTCATTTGCTCAGTTTTGTCACCTCTTTTAATGAAATTGTTTGCAATATAGCACAATAAGCAAAATGCTAACATGGGACATTTGGCATGCATAGCTATTTTCTGCCATAATTTGCCTTAAGAGGGTAATTAATCCATCAAAACATGAAAAGTGCAATTCAGAAAAATTAACAGCTTGTTAAAATTCTCGGATCGAAATTGTGGTTGGACCGAAAACCAGCATACACAGGGGGGCCCCAGGAACGAGTTTGAGAACCACTGCACTACACCACTGGGTATCGGACCCAAAAATCAGTTTACTACAAAGTCTGCTGGCCACTCTCTGTAAGTGGGCCTCCTATGCCTCTCTACATGTTCAACACTACCAGGGCCACGTTCAATCTGAAAACGGTGTGCACCGTTTTGCTACGGTTTCCGGGTTGAACGACATGTTTCCTCGAAACGGTGTGCAACCATAGACTGTATAAAAATGTGTGCAACGGGCTTTGAGGTACGGGTTTGTCAGAGGTGTAGCAGCGACGTGTATATAAACGCCGCCGTATTAAAAAGGCAACGCTTGCGTAACACAACAGGGTGTTCAACGCACCACCGTTTCCGTTTAAATAAACGTTTTGTCGGGGCTGAACGCAGCCCAGGTTTTTAAGAGAAGTATCAGGTTTTTCTTGCAATTATATCTGTCGTTGAATTAACAAATAAACCACAACTATTTTAGGCTAATAATAACGAAATACTTTTTGCATCACGGATAAAAATTGGTCAAACAAATAAAGAGGGGAAAAAACACTTCACTCATTCATGACAGGTAACCAATCAAATGACCACTAAATACGAGACCTAAACCTGCTACTGCATCACATTCAATTAAAAATTAGAGGCGTACAATATGGAAATTCTGGAAATGGATATCAATACGGAAATACCAATAACAGATGTTTAACTGGCCATACTGATGCCAAAGCCTCCGTCTTACATTATAGCATTAAAACCGCAACCACATTCGTGGAAGTAGATGAGCACAGACATCAACTTATGAAGAAAATAATTGTAATTTTAGGCCATCTGGTGGGGAGGCAAAGATATGTCAGACGCGACCCAGCTGATTTCGGAAATTTGGTGCAGGTTTACCATTCTGTGTACAGTTCACTCTATAGTGGCCAAGCGTCAGGCGAATTTGTGAGAGGCTAAAGAGGGATCCATAGTGGGACTTGACTGATTACAAATATGGGTCAGGTTCTCACAGCAAGAATTCCCCAATCAGGGAAACAAAGCCTGTGCATGCACACGTCTCTGGGGAATTTTGGCCCATGGATTTCCTGCCATATTACCCTGAACATGGAGCACTCATCAAGATTTTGAATAAGGGGAGCGAATGTGGGCGTTAAACATGTTAGAAAGAGTAGAAGAATTCTGTCAGCAGGTAGCTTCAAAATGTAAAACGTAAAAAACATCCAAAGCCCTTGTATAATAAGATATAGGCTATATTACTCTTTCTGCACACTCGATTACTACCTTTTCACCCGCAATGCGTATAATGAGACCACAATTCTGACTTCAAGCTGTGCTCTTGAACAAACGAACAAACAACTATGGGAGCCAAATCATATAAAGTTAATCATATAGCTAAAATCTTTTTACTTCCAGCGAATCTCTCATGGAAGTGCTCAACAGGGAGCAAACGAAACGGTCCTGCGACGTTCCCACACAATGAAAACAGGGAGATTCTTCTGCGTACATTTTTTAATATAATATTTTCCTAATTCAATATCCGACCGTGTGGTTTTAGAGAGACCACGCGTTCGTGTAACACAACTCCAGAATTCAGCAAAATAGCCCGTTAGATGGTTAACTTATTTGTTGCACGCAAGAGCACTTTCACGCTTATGTATGGTGACACATGGATATGAACATGAACATGAACATGACCATAACACGAGTCGATGCAATGTTGAAAAATGCATAATGTTACGTTAGCAATCTGCACGATTGCAAAGCGTACAAGAGTTGCGGTTTAATCAGCAAAATGATTTAGCAACCAACAAACCAGAGATTGGGCTTTGAACAAACTAAAATTAATAACGTGCATGCTAACTAATTAGCTGACGACAACTGTCCAATATTTTGCTATAGCAACCAACAAACCAGAGATTGGGCTTTGAACAAACTAAAATTAAGGAATAACGTGCATGCTAACTAATTAGCTGACAGCTGTCCAATATTTTACTATAGCTTGCTTCAGATGACAAGGTAACGTTAAGTTGAAAGCTAGCTACAAGTTTGATTACTAGCCGTTTCCAATATGTAATTCGTGCTAGCTAAGTTAGCTAGGTAGCTAACGTTAGCCAAGTTATTTAACATAATGTTGTAACGTTAGCTACGTTAATAAAACACACCTTGTATTGCTCTAACTGTTCACCTCTAGTTGCAGCAACCTTAGTTGCCCAAAATACACACAAGCTAGCAAGCCTGCTCATTTGGCATCCCCTTCCAACAAATTTCACTTTTTAAACTTGGCATCAAGTTAGCAAGCTAAATAACTAGCTAGCAGTTTACCAACGCATTTTCAGCGACAGTAGGTAGCAAATTTAACTGCTAGAAAACTTACTGTGTATGACTTCTGCCGTTTGTTTGCGTAGCTAGCCAGCTACGAGAAGCCAACGTTTGATTGAAAAAGTATTGCAGTTTTTTGTTATTTTTTTATATTAAATAATATAGTTAGCTCATGTTGTTGGTCTCGTCGCTTTGCAAGGTAATAAAATAAATAAATAAAAAAGTGTTGCTAGTTGGCTAATTCTCTTGATGACGTCAGGATGTGGCTGGGCTGTGGGCGAGCGATCAGAACGAACCGCACCAACACAGCAACAGTAGGATACGTCATTAGGGTAGTCTAATGTTATGTTTTTTTTCTCGTAAAAATTATTTTTTTATACCTTCTTATATCGCTTATTGCACACATGAATCGAAATGAAACACCTTAATGCATCATGTTTATGGATTGAACTAGTAATGTCATTTTAGTAAAATACATTTTTAAAAATCACAAATTTTAATATAACAGTAAATTGTAAAAACATATTTTTGTACGTTTGGTGAGGGCAACCACTAATAATTGATGTTACTGAGTATCTCTTTATAGAATTATTGCAGGAGCTAGGCCTAAAAAAGGCTAGAACAACTGTTTAACTGCCATTCTAAGTCAATTTGTTGTTTGACACTACATTACATTACTTCAAAAGGCAATCTTATTCAGAGTTATTTACAATATGCTATAGGTGAAACAGAAGTGCATTTACCTGATTCAAAGGCAATAGTGCCTATGGTATGAGTATTGCCTAATCATTTTAAATAATTATAACTGGCATACGATGACAACTAGTATAAGATTTCATCCGTGATTGAATTGAACTGATTCTACAGTAACAAGAATACGTGGTTGCATGCAGAGATAAAATATGAGAGATAGACATTGCCACCAAGTGGATATAACTGGCGTCACAGTCTTACACTGCTTTACATCATGTAACGCATGGTAGGCCTATGACATCCAATTTAACTGATGTGTAAATTCTGAAACGTAAATTGATGATGTTTGTGACTGAGGATCAAAATGTTCTATTGTAAAACAGAAAATATTTTCCCCCATTCATTCAGATTACTGGTTATGGTAATGTACTTACAGATCCTGACAGAGAACATTACACCAATGTGCAGACTACAAAAAT
Organism: Synaphobranchus kaupii; assembly: GCA_029718625.1. NCBI lineage: Eukaryota > Metazoa > Chordata > Actinopteri > Anguilliformes > Synaphobranchidae > Synaphobranchus > Synaphobranchus kaupii. The sequence goes on from CM056382.1 coordinate 36,648,173, forward strand.
ATCAGACACACATATCCAGCAATCACAGTCCATCTTCCCCTCTGAAACAGAATGTTCATACTGTTAGTCTGCCTTGCATAGCTTTATATTACTGCATGTTATGTAAAGAGTTGTTTGTTTGTTTATCCATGGATAGAACATGTAACCGAGACACAAATATTTTCTGTACCAATGAGTCAGAGAACATTCGGCTATTATGCTTACCACCCTCTTTGTCCCCCACAACATGGTTAAATTAAGTAACTATTGTTCTATTCTGTCTGAGGGTATGGGAAATTGACAGCCCACTTTGAGCAGGGACATGCTCCCCTCTCTAGAATACTGAAGAGCTCCATCATGTGTCATAGTCTCCTGTGGTTGGACACACTCTGTGGCTCCTCTTGGAGCTGCCTGGCTAATTGTTCTGACAGGGGTTGGCATGATGCATAAGGCTATACAGAAGGTTGCTTCATAGAAATTATAGGGGTTGTCCAGTTTAAGTGATTGGCAAACCTGGACGACAACAGAAAAAGTATATTTGTCCGGAAACACAACGGCTGAAATTATCTTGGTTTCAAAACAGTTTATTGAATTAAATAATGCAGCCATATTTTGGAATTTGGAACTTTGGAAGACCTATAAATATACTTTATTGTAGACACTATAAAGACACTTTATTGTAGACACTATGAGTAGTCACTACGTTATCTATTAATAGACAGTTGACAGATTTATTGTCACAACACATTTTTGGAAGTAGAGTTTTTTGTAAATATACATTAATTACGAATTTGATGCCTGCAACACGTTCCAAAAAAGTTGGGACAGGGTCAAAAAAACGACTGGGAAGTTAAAAAAACACCTGTTTGGAACGTTCCACAGGTAAACCGGTGATGCTATCATGACTGAGTATAAAAGGATATCAAAAGACTCTTGATATCTTATTTTCAGATACTCTTACAGGCGATACTATAACCTATCTGCATTTGAATAGATCTCTATGGGAATTAGGGGGTGGAACTAGATTAAGCTGTAAATTACACAGGAATAGTATGAAACCCATGGTTGGCTAAATGACTGTACGTCTTGAAGGGTCTGAGGTATCAAATAAGCCTCAAACCATCACTCTGCTGCCAGATATGCAGTAGATATGGATGGATCACTTTAAGGGTTGTTTCTCCTGACTCATTTTAATATTGAACTCTATGGAAAAATAAGTCAGGAGAAACAACCCTTCAAATGATCCATTCATATTATTTGATACCTCAGACCCTTGATGATTTACAACCATTTAGCTAACCATGGGTTCCATAATATTCCCATGTAATTTACAGTTTAATCTAGTCCCAATTCCCATAGAGATCCATTCAAATGCAGAGAGGTTAAAGTATCACTTGTAATAGTACCTAAAAATAAGATATCAAGAGTCTTTTGATATCCTTTTATACCCAGTCATGATAGCATCACCTGTTTACCTGTGGAATGTTCCAAACAGGTGTTTTTGAACTTCCCAGTCTTTTTTTTTTGCCCCGTCCCAACTTTTTTGGAATGTTATATATTAATTAAATATATATAAAAGAGAATTTACAAATCATTTCTGCTTTTATGTGCATTTTACAGACTGTCTCAACTTTTTTGGAATTGGGGTTTGTAGAACAAAAAGGTTAATTAAGAATAGCAAGGTTGTGGGACTAGACCTGATTCAGAATTTGGATATCAAACATATACTGGGGTAATTTTCATGGTTTGAGAGCTTTCTTGTATACAGCTGAAAATTATTATGTCACCCTGGCAGTTAAAACATGTAGCTCATTTTCTTGTCTTTGAAATCCTAAATATAAAACACAATTAAAAATCTTTGAATGCATCATTGCAATCAATCAATGCATATAGTAACCAGAAGGTGGCACTAATGTACTTCTCGCCATCTGCCTTCTAAAGTGATTCTATTTATAATACATTTGCTATTTTCCAGAAATATTGTAAATTGTTGGCAAAGGGGGGCAAATTAAGGCAATCTGGTTGCATTAAAGAAGGAACTGTTTGGAGATTTATAACATTGGACAACACAATGGCGGTGCAACCAGCACGATCAAGAGCCCTGACCATCCCAGGAGATGTGTCGAACACATTCTCAGAATTTTGACTTGTGGACGCCCAAGCAATTAGTGTTGGCCTCGATACAGGCTTTCACAGCATAAAAGCGCACACAGATTTACTCCGATACCACAGTCTCAGCTCTTCTGACCGTTCCCTTGAGCCACCAAGGTCACAAGAAGGATGCCAAGCTATGATAGTCGTACGATTCTTGGGGATTTGTATTAATTGTGGGGGAAGCTACCCTCCTGGTTACTCCTGAATTGGCAGGTGATGCACAGCCACGTTCATGTGACATGCAGACGGGACACAAAAGGGCCTGTGACATGCACAGAGGTACTGACGTCCCAGAGAGTGACCAAGGGAAGTGAATGCACCTCCATAATGAGGGCAAGTCACCATTTCATTGTCAAACAAGGAAAAGTCTGAAGATGACTGACCCTAACCAGGCATTGTTGTTGTGTCTAACACAGAAGTACTCTTGGACAACATCAGTTTTTTGAATAAAAATGTGCCAGTTCACACTTGTGGGCAAATCATTCAAAAAGTCATTCTTTGGGCTATAGGTAACAGGTCAACAAAATTGTAGTGGATAAGTTTTGAATCTTTTTTTCTCATTTGCATTTGTTCAGTCTCTTAAAAAGCCAATTTTTTAAAAATAAATACATTTGTATAATATATTTTTATCGTAATACTGTCCAAGAAGTTCAAATCAATCCCCTATTATGGGATGAATGAATGATTCTGCAGTTTCCCCTTGATTGCTAAAATAAGTTCTGGAAAATTCCCTCTACAAAGCAATGATTGATTGACAATTGATTTGTTAAGTTTCTATTTTACCCACTGTGGCACACATACAGCCTGGTCTAATTTATCATGCCTTTTGTCTTCTTTATGTGAACTGTAATCTGGGCTGTACTGTGCAGTGAACTGAATTAGGACAGAAAAAAAGATGGCCCACTGTGGGTCCACTGCAGCGTTCGCAGGTCAATGTTTATTCACCACTCAGCTGACTCATACGTATACACTTTAGGTGCACTCTGTTTTTAGAGGCACTACGGTTCAATATCAACTAGTGTATGTAATCTATAAACAAAACGTATGGATAAATTGATTCATTGATTTCTTTGAATACGTCACGCTGTTTTGTCTTACTGCAAAAGATCAGAAGTGATCCAGAAGTCCCCAGAATCTCTTGAATCATAAGGCAAAGAAACAGAACCTTACCTGGCAGTAACAGTTGCACAAATCAGCCTGTAAGTAGATCATTTTACCATGAACGAGTGTTTATTTGTCATAACTTTTATGTTGTTGAAATATAAAATAAATATATATAATATGATTTCTTAAACTTTGTATTCATATTCATATGTTCACACTCTAAAAAAACAACACAATGTATCTTATTTTGAATTTTTGATTATCAATTTTTTCAAATGATAGCTTTCATTAGGGACGTCAACCTTAATGATTGTTAAGATTTGGTGTAGTTTTGCAAGTGAACAGACCTGTATGTATCCTGTACTCATACCATCTCAAGATTTTGCCTTGTCGTTTTTTTCAAAATAATTGTTCACTTTCCACATTCACTTCACTGCTTCACACTGATTGAAACAGCTTCAAAATGTGGCCAACATGCTGTCAACATGCATGTGTTTACACGGTATGTGTATTCTGTACTGTTTAAAGCATTTATTCAAAAGTCTTCTTGTTATTATAGACAATCCTGTTTTCAGTTTTGACTGTTGACCTAAAATGAGAAATTGCTGCTGTGTTGTAGAAAGGAAAAGAAAAAGCTGCCTTTTGTTGAACAGCCAACAGGTATAAAATCACTTTGCACTTTTGCAGTGTGAGCCTCAGCTCTGTCTTATTAAGACTGCGCTTTCATTTATATGACAGCTGGAGGTTTTGAAATTCTGACTTTTGTAATTGTCAAAATTCAGTTGTATCAGAGCTGGACATATGAGGTTGAATGCTTTGTTACAAAACTGGCCCATAATTAGAGTACGTAACCTGCTGCATAATCAACGGCATTATGAAATCATGAAAATGCTATCAAATGTATGGTGTCTATTTACATGCCCATATCACCCAAAAACACAACAAACTCTTCTTTGTACTGGTAAATGCTAATCACTGTTAACTCTGTCCATAATTAACTGACCAATTAACCAGCTATGAATAGTGAAGCATTTAAACCCCTAATGGGTATTCTTTCGCCACAATAAATACTGACTGCCATCCGGTGATCAGAGGGTTATATAAATAGCATTAAAACAAAAGAAATTGTCTGGGGAGAGAATTAGATTTATCAGCTCAGCAAAGCTGTCACACAGAAAGAGAATAATTATATAAAACAGGAAGGTTTTGTAAACCTCAATAAATAATAAAAATGGAAATATATGAAGGGGAATTTAACCGTTTTCAATGATTTTACTCATGTTTTGGTACATGTAATTGCTAATTATGTCAACAGTGTTTCTGTTGAATTGTCGTCGGTGAAAAGATTTTCTCATGCGTCTTAACCACGAGCCGTTTTAAAAAAAAGAATTAATTAGGCAATCACTGTAATTACTGTTTATATTGTTCTTAATGAGCCCAAAGGCGAATGAGCTGCACTCATCCAAATTACGCTTGTGAGGCGTCGAGCCAAAAAAAGGTCTAAATAAACAGGGGAAATGTGCGTGGAACTTCCCCAAATGATCGCCAGCCAAAACATTTTCCTGGGATATCACAATCCAACACCCTCAACATATTCAGAGATATCAAAAAAAAAAAAAAAAAAAAAAGTCAGTAAAATAGAGAAACTCACTTTCTACTTGCTCCAGGAGAATTACGTACATTTAGGTCATGATCACATTCTGTTCTTCTCATCTTTCAGCGTCCAGGGCTTTCCCTGATTTCACAGAAAAGAAATATGGGTATTGTTTTGTTCAAACGTTTTCCACCACTTAAGGTGTCATTACAACCCCCCCCCCCCCCCCCCCAAAAAAAAGAGAGTAAAGTTTATATCAGAGTCTGTATCAGAGGTCCCAAGACGTTTCCCTCTTGGGCATTTACAAAATTGTACACTTCCCTGGGTGAGCAGATGAATAGTTTTGTGGAGCCAGTGGTGTTATTTATTGTCTTAGTTTTCCGTGACCGACTGGCTGATACGAAGAACATACAACTAATTGCATACAGGTACAAATACTTCAATGGCCATTTAAAAATGATGCTATTTGCTCCATTGAATCCCCAAAACAATATTATTGAATGTTTAAGCCCTTCTCCATCTCTGCTGCAGTCAGATTATTATGTGTTTTCGCATAAACGTTTTTGCATATGCTCAGTGCATATTCGAGTGCAGTCAGAAAAATAATTTGGAGGGTTTTTCACAGCTGTGCTGGACATTAGTGTTCAGAAAGACAAAAGGGTTGTATTTGGCCCCAAGAACATATATTTGAGATGCCTGCCCTCTATGAGTACATGCCCACTCAACCACTCAGCCAGTTCAGTGTAGAGTCCCTGTAGTGCTCTACACAAGGGGGTAACCTCCATTTTACATGAAAAGAGAACATGAAAAAGACCTTCATACTAGTTTCAGTATTTGGTCTGCTTTTCATTTAAACCATTTCCTATTTACAACCTAATATTGTCAAATAAAGGAATAAATATATAAGTTAAAGGAAATTCTGCCATATGACTAGAGATTGTGAACATTAAATAGGACAACAGAGTAAATGTGATCTATTTTGTAATATTACTTTTTTATGCACTATTTTAATTTAGTTCATGATTTGGAACACCCAGTAATATTTGTACGCCCAGTCACAGTGCATGCAGCCAGACACAGCCGATGCAGGGAAACGTCATGCAGCCGATCAGAGAGGTTGATATTGCGAGCGGATATTGTTATGAGGCAGGAGACTGAAACCCTCCTTCCCCGCGTGACTCTATGGCCAATCATAGAACTCCCACCCACAGCTGGCCCTGGCACTGTCAGGACTGCATCAGGAGCCAGTGCTTTATCTGGATGTGCTGCTTTGTGGGTCAGGAATATACTATATACGTAGGTATACAATATGTCAGAGTAAATATTATTTCATATCTTTATTACGTTGAGAACTTGGACAAATGGAACGTTGTATTGCCGTGCTAATCTTTATCTTTAGTTTGTTGTTTGTTTTTTAGCAGGAAGGCAAGTGTGGGTCACCTCCCTCGTCACTGCAGGAGGAGTGGTGCAGTTAATATTCATTAGCAGCCTCCAGACACAACCTGACAGGCGACCTCGTGTTCGCACATTCAGTGCATATTGGCCTCATTCTCATTTCCTGTTTCTCAGAGCTGACCGCTCCCGCTCCACTCCTGTTACCCTGGCGACATCCCAGCAGAACCTCCCCTCCCGTTGCCTCACAGCTATTAGCCGACTGCGAAGATGTCAGAGGCTCGTCTTCCGTTGTCACGGCATCGGGTTGGGGAAAAAAGTGCTGTCAATCAGTGCCCTGCCACAAACATTGCACTTGTGTTTACTGGGGTCGTCCAGAGTCGATAAAATAGCTCGCCCTGCCCTGGGATGTGATCTTCCGTCTCCGTAGCAACCGTAAGCTTTCTACAGGCGGCACTAAGCCTGACACGTCTGGGTGTGACGCTCCCAAAGAAGATTGGAACTACGTTTCCTGCTTGACAGAATGTCACATTTTTTAATTCCAGGAGTTGATGTTTGCTATGGTTTTGCCAATACTGAGCATGCTCCGTACTGGCAGAGTCAAAGCCAAAGAAAATGGATTCAGGCTCTGGGCAGACCCTGGCACGGTCGTGCTGCCGCAGACTGCCAGCTGCCTGGATTGAGTTACACACCAAAACAGTTCTGACTGCTACCAGGTGTAACAAAACCTATTTGCACAGGGTCACTCCACATGGCAATTACATGCGCACCCCCCCCCCCCCCCCCCCCCCCCCCCCCCCCACACACACACACACAAGAGTGTGCGCCAGCACCTGAGATATAGAGCAATCTTCACCGGTCCCTGTATGAGAGCTGTCAGCTCTTTAATTAACAGTCATTTCCTTGGCCCCCACAACCAGCTGCTGGTCTAACCAAATCAGCAAGAGAGGCAAAGCTTAAGAAAAAAAAAAAAAAAAAAAATGAAGGCCACACTCACTAATATAGAGGTGCCATTTCCCAGATATGAAAAATTGACTTTCATTATTTTAATATGAAAAATTAATAACTGCCTCACGTTTCATGCAGACATTTATCTAAATAGAGCTTCTAATGAATGTGTCTGGTGCCCTTATTATTCTTTGAGGGAATATTCTGCTGGCTTAGAGGCTGAGAAGGTCAGTTTTTGAAAGCGGCCAATAAGAGACGCTGTTCACCAATGTGCCCCTCAGTTGGGTGGTGTCCGGGTGTGGTCAGCAGCTTGTTTTTAATAATCTGTTGAAATGAAGTAATGCATGTTATGATGGAAATGTTCTATGAGTCTTCCCTTGGAATTCATTTCCATCTCACAAATAGCTTAGTCTTCCTTTCGGAGCAAAAGAAACAAATGGAAACCTTTTGACTCCTGTTATTTACAGACCCTCACATTATCACCTTTCACAATAAAATCATTCCATGGAAACTGTGGGTTTTTACTCGTTAATTACATTAACACCTGATTTTCAATACATTACACACACTATTTCACTGTGTTCATAAACATGTGTGAAAATGAGTAAGATCAATACTTATTACAATGGACATAAAATGTCTATAATTGATGCATTATGTGCTTTTTGACTATTTATGTAAGGACAGTGCAATACGTGGCAATTAATATTTATGAACAATTAAGTATATGAATGAATGTTATGACTTTGATTGTTGCGAGTCGTATGAAACAATGCAAAGTTTTTTTATTTGTTGTTTGTGTAATTCTCACTTAATACTTAAAATTGTCATTTTTCCTGACATTATAATTTGACAATTTTTTTAACGTAATGGTAACAGTAGTTACACTTTCATGTAAAAATAATGAGCTGTCAAGTGCCGGGTTGTTGTTTGTGCGGGCAGAAGTCATAATAACATTGTCTGGTATCTGGTAGTGGCGGAAATCAAAGGTGTGGGTGAAGGGAGTGGTATCTAGGACCCCTGCTGAGTACTGCGACTGTGAGTCAGGTTGAATCCATAATAATGAGTCCTTCAATTAGCATTCAACAATCAATGAGATAATTGCAGGAGAAGACGAATGGACTGCAAAGGAATTCCTGGTTCCGCCATGCCGTATCGATTCCCTTAAACCAATGAGTCGGGTTTCCACTGCAGTGTCCATCCATACCCCCCATCCCCCCCATCTTCCGCCGGCATCTTCGCTCTCTTCTCATGCTATGTCTGACACAAGCCTTCTTAAAAGGCAGCTTGTGGCTCCTCTCTAAAAAAAACAAATCACTGTTACCTTGCCTCGCAGTTGTCAATGCCTCCCATTCACAGTGAATTTCAAATGACCCCAAAATAAATTTGACATCTTCTGGTGTCAAAATGTTTTGTAAATCACCAAAAAGGAAAGTGGAAAAGTATGCATAAGTAACCCTCGTGGCAAAATTTGTAAATGCAAGGCTTGTTCAACAAAACAACTTTCTTTTGGATTTTACTTCCACACAAAAACTCTACAGGAAGTGCGTTTCAGCAATATATCGCGGAATGAATCCTTACTGAAGAAAACATGAACTCAGACTTAACTAGTTTACCGGGCAATAACATGCAAAATTATTTGCATCAGAAATTGTGAATATCTGAATAATTTTTCCACAGTGGGATATAGCATGCATTATATGGGAGATCGGAAGTCCCTGGGTCACTGAGTATTGTAAGCAGGGTAGCTCTGATAATAGTACTCCTTGTCCCACATTTGCTCAGTACATGTGTGCTGAGGACATGTACTGCCATCAAGGAAGATATTAAATAAAGCAACTTCCCCTTGCAGCCTATTAAAGACTTCCATGTTCTGTGCCCATTATCATCGCTCTGAGGAGGCGATTCTATGCTGCGCGGCATACAAAAGATGGGCCTTGTTATTGATTTTGAGAGCTTATTTCGAAAATGTCTGTTTTTCTATTCGCACGCAGTAATGTAAGGCCAATCTTCAGGCCCATTAATGCATGCAGCCTACCCTCATAATAGGCCCACTTGAGTGTGGCACATTGACATTACAGCAGTTGCAGACCACAATCGCAAAACATTATTTTCTGCTTTTCACACAAAAGCTAAATGGAGCTCTAATTATAATGACCTTCCTTGAAAAGGCTGGGCGGTAATTGGAAAACAGCCCTGGAGTACAGCCATCTTCAGAAGTGCTGCGGTGAGAGCCGCAAATGGAGCAGGCCGGGACTTGCACTCCCGGCTTCTCCGGCCGAATTCATCCCCGCACCTGCTCTTTTCTCTCTTTCTGCCCGCTGCTGGATGGACGTGTGCCCTGCTCATTTAGGTGAGGTCATCAGCAGAGGAAATGGGATACAGAATGGAGTGTGGGGGTGGGAACAGATAGCGCTAATCAATCAGTCTCTCCTCTTGGCCGTGCACAGAATCTGTCTGTATATTGTCAGTATGGAGGCACGGGTGGAACCGGGCTGGCCGTGTGCTGGTGGTCAACTTCCTCCAATTCAGTCGTCCCCTGTCGAATGGAGGAGGGCAGGTCTGATTGCAGTATATTACTGCCACGTTGCCTTCACGGACATATTCTCACAACTAACATTTTACTCTGAGGGAATGATGGTGGTGTCGGAAATGTGGGACGTTTCCTGTCACACTGGAGCCCGCAGTCTTGCAGATTTTTTAAGGAGTAGGTCAAATATTCAGATAAAACAAACATACATGGAAATGTCTCAGGGTAAAATAATGAGTCAAATCAGTGTTTTTTTAAGGAAAGCCTCCTTTCAAGAGTGTGCCGTTTTCAATAACCGAACGTTCTGGCCGTGTAATTGGATGCAGGACCCGCAAAGGGGTGCAGAGCCATTTGCGAATGTTGCAGTTTTGGCTCGTGCCTCTTGGTCCTGTTTTAGTGCCCGTTGGAAGAGAGGCAAGTGACAGTTGGAGGAGAAATGTCAGTTGCCTGCCAGTCGCGGTTGATTAGCTGGTGTTCATTGTTCCTACTGAGGAACAGGTGCCTGTAATGGTGGAGCCACATGAAGATTTCCTTGGATTAAAGAGATATTCTCAGTTTTTGGTCCCAGAAATCTTGCTGGTGGTTCCGAGCCAAACACCTTCCTCATAATCTTGTTGCCCCCCTCTCCCCCCACATACAATTGGCTGGTCAAGACGAAATTTTTCTTTTCAGGCCAAGAGGGAGCAGGGATGACAACTGTGGTCAAAGAGCTTTTCAAACCATGGAAGAACCAGCATTTGTCTTTCCAGCTATTTCCTTTTATTCCACCCCATTTACATATTTTGATTCTACAAGCAAAATTAGCAACAGCAAACCGACCTCAATTTCCTTTCGTTGGAGCACTGATAGATTTTAATCTTTTGTTCTATGCCTTAATTTTCTTCAAGCTCATCAAAATGTCAGCCAGCCAACCGCTCTCCTTGCCTTTCAGAAATTCTCACAATAGGCCTGTTGCCTTAAAAAAATCTGCACACTCAAGCACCCCCCCCCCCCCCCCCCCCCATCCCCACCCTCCCCATTTTGACTTGAATAAAGCAAGTTTATTAAAAAAGAAGGCAGGAAAAAGAAAGAAAGAAAGTGGAGTGAAAGCAGTTTTGTGTTTCATTTTATTTTTTTTGAAAACGAGGGAGGAAAAAAGGAAATCAATTACGGCGCACACCTGAATATTATTTCCTCCCGCCAAAAACCAAATTACTCAGCAAACTTATCGCTTGCCATTGCAAGACTGGTATTAAAGAAAACAATCAAGCCGGTAGGATTAATCTCTGACAGCCGCCTTATCTTTAACTTGCACCTTTGTTATTTTCTGATGAGCTGCTCCTTTTCGCTGCCACATTGTACCATACCTCACTGCCTCCTTTCATTTTCTCACGGGGCTGCGGCAGCGGACCTTTCAGTTTATTAAAAAACCTTTATTTGTGAAGAACAAAGAGGAGAAGAAGGCAAACAATAAGGTCAGGCAATCTCCTTTCTGCCAGCAGTCGCTCACCTGTTATTTAGAGTGTTATCAGTGTGGGGGGATTCGCAGAGGCTGAGAATGGGAGGCTGACAGGCAGCCGCTCTTAAACACTGATTGACGTATATCAACCTCTAGCCAAGGACCTTTGCCGCTCCCTCGTATCAAAAAGGGTCCTGCCCCAGCGTCCCGGCGGCTTGTCGGAACAGGGAAAGGAGACGTGGCGGGCGCCGCGCGTTTTTCGGGTCGTGTCATTTGAAGGTTTCCAGGACCCCCGGAGCAGACGATGGAGAGGTGTAGGGGAAGGAGAGCTGGCAGCTCACCCCTCAGCACTTTCCTCTCTTCATCCCTCCCTCACTCTCGACTCCTTCCATTGAACGAGGACCCCAGTAAAGGAGATGGGCTTCACCTCTGTCCACCAGGAGAGCTTGTTTAACTTGGCGGCTCTTCTCAAAAGATCTAAACATCATGAATAGAGGTAGCAGCGGTTATCTAGTTTCAACAATAGTACCAACACATAATTGATTGATACCGAGTGTCACAAATATTTTTGATCAGTCTTGGACTGTACAGATGTCCAAATATAATTATTGAATAACTCCACAGAGTTATCCAAAAGAGTGCTTTGGAACACTAAGGTTCTCTAAGGTTCACAGACACAACGATCACAGAGGTGTTCCCTCCAACAAGATGATATCATGCCACCAGAGTGAGACCAGCTCAAAGCAGATAGATATCGGTGTCCCAGGATAATTTAGTTTAATATTATCTTTAGTGTATTCCCTTCATTGTGGTCAGGAAGTGCAAGTTGTGTTTGTTTGGTTCTTTAGCCCAACTGTAGACAGGTGGACCCTCAGAGTAAGGTGTACCGTGAGATGTTTCAGTCTGTCTCCCTCCTCAGACTCAGTTAAAAGTGTACTTGAGACTTTATAGGGCTAAACAGGAGAGATAAGAGCCTTTCCTATCATCCACAGAACAACCTGTTCGGGGCTTGTTCTCTGAATAATTATTAATGAATGTTATAATTCTAAACAGATGGTAAGAGGTAGGCTCCCACTGCCGCAAATCCAGTAATGGATATCATGTTCTGTTTGTTTGTTTATTACGTTCAAGTAGCTTGTTGAGTAGACCCGACCAACCCAACCATGTAAATAACTTGGCCTCAGCATGAGTCCACTGGTGTGCAAAGAGGTCAAATGCAGAGAGCATCGTGGTCCAGAGGAGCCGCCCCCGCCCCGGCATGCACACACCCAGCGAATCAGGGCCAGCATCTGCCGTGACAAGTGTTCGCGTTCACCTTTTCCCTCTTATCTCCCTTCTCCCAGAGAGCACTCTCCAGGGCCGGCCGTCTAATCTCCACGGCAATACGGCCTCCTTCTGAATTCATCAGGCCAGCCTGTCCGCAGAGCGCCACGGCTCTTTTTATCTGCCGCGGTGGGAGAAAACTGATACACAAATAAAGTGCAAACAAATAAATCTCATGAATGCAAAGCCAGCCGAGAATGAGATGTCCTCTCGGCCCTTAATGAAGGCCGCGGCGGCCGGGCTGTGTTTATTATTCAGCGCACTTTTAGTCCATTTCTTTCAGAGTGTAGATGGAGAGACAAAGGCCCCCCTGATCCCGGGCATTGTTGCAGCCCTCATTGTTTGATGTCGTTATTGAAGTAAATAGACACCGCAAACACTCGACACAGCTGTTAGACAGAGAGCGTCTAAACGTCTTCTAACTCAACATCAAACAATATGCTAATGACCTTTGCATTAGCGAGAGTGAAGCGGAGAGAGGAGGCTGTTGAATAAAGTGCAGCGGGCTTCAGTCTCAGGACTCGAAGGACAGTTTAAAAAATAAAAGAAAATTTTAAAAAAGTGTCAAGTGTTTGTGCATCAATGAAAGTTCAGATATGGTGTGATGGAGAAACAGGGTAATGCATTCAGGTGAATATTTCAATTAAAACTGAAGTGATTAAATCACTCTTGGCTTTGAGCTCCTTGGAATATGAATTCATTCAATCAGGGGTGAGCAGTCTTCTCTGAAAAATGCACCCATCCTGACTGTAGTTTTAATTATGTTATGACAGAAAACATAATTATGTGTACCCGGGGGATGGATCTTTTGGATTTTATGTTGTTGTGGATATTGGAAAGTTAATTTGATGATGATTCTTTATTCGATCTGGTTGGATCTTTCAAATGCCCACCGACTGTTGCACCAGGGATCTGCCCAAAGGCTGCCCGATCGGACGTAGTGTAATCATTGAGTTTGGTGTCTTGTTTGTGACAAAGATCCCATTGACACTCTTCAAGGCCTTATGGAAACCAGGACTGGTGTCTGGTCACAAACACAAAAAAACTGCCCTGACAATAACTGGACTGAAGGGAAAATATCTTCTCCCACCTGGAGAACGGTTCTGTACTTTCTCATTTTTGCATCTGATGGCTCTGACAGTTCTGCTGATTGTGCGTTTCTGATGAATGTGGCACCCGAATCTCCAGGGAGTGAACGCTCTTCCCCCGAATGATTTTGACATGCACGCGCGCGGGGTCTGCTCCCTGAGTCATGCTATCCGGTGGCTCTTCATATTGCTTGACCTTTGCTGTCTGACTTGAGGACATTATATTAGCTTATTCGTATTAGCCTTGTCTTCTTTTCTTTGGGCTTTTCTATCCTTTGCTTTGTTCTCTGATAGGTCGAGGAGGTGGCACCAAACTGTGCTCGTGTGGGTCGCCCCCCCGGTCTCAGGGCACCAATTTATTACACTCAAATGATCTCCTACAAAGTAGATCAAAAGTGTTCTCCTAAAGGGCAAAAATAGCTGTTCTGTTTGCTTAAAGAGTAAGTACGCCCACTGTCTCAGCCTGTCTCCGCCTACTAATTTTGAAAAGTACTTTGCGGGGTGAGCGAGGGTGGATCTGTGTCCATCATCATTTGCATAAATGCAACGTTGTACCAGTTTAAAAATGTGGAGCCGAAACGAAAGGAACGTAGTGGGTCTAACTAATCATGTGCCGGCTGTTTCTGTTGTTGGTGACAACAATTATCCATATGACGTAGAGGTACCTCCAAAGTGGTACTCTGATATCATGATTGGGGCGAGGGCAGTGTGGGGATCAAAAAGGAAATTTCAACCATTAAGGGCAGCACAAAGACGCTTTTCTATCAGTTTCTTATGATATACAATATTATTTCAGAATTGTTGAAATAACGGAATGGATGAATAAGTTTAATTATATAATAATGCATAATTTACAGCATAATTTACAGCTAAATCTAGTCCCACCCCCCAATTCCCATAGAGATCCATTCAAATGCAGAGATGTTATAGTATCGCTTGTAAGAGTACCAGAAAATAAGATATCAAGAGTCTTTTAATGTTGTTGGGTCACAGACATCAGGAAGTCATGGCATACAAAGCCAAAGGATATGCGACCAAATATTAAAAATTTTAAGGCACAGTCAACTTAGTGTATGTAAACTTCTGACCCACTGGAATTGTGATATAGTGAATTAAAAGTGAAATAATCTGTCTGTAAACAATTGCTGGAAAAATTACTTGTGTCATGCACAAAGTAGATGTCCTAACTGACTTGCCAACACTATAGTTTGCTAACATGAAATCTGTGGAGTAGTTAAAAATTTGTTTTAATGACTTCAACCTAAGTGTATGTAAACATCCAACTTCAACTATATCAACAATAGTGATCTAGGGTGTACTTAACATTCGGGTGCTACAGTCCAGTCTCCTAGTCTCACTTATTTCTGCTCACCAAAGTACTTTAGTGGCTAACAGAATCAAGCCACGGGGTCTTTCACACTCTATGTAGGTGAATATAATGACTTTGAGTGAGTTATGAATGACAAGAGTATTGAGCATGACACAAGGAGTAGCTTTAATCTGCTAAATACATCCGCAGCTTACCAAAAATAGAATAAAATATAAATGTATTTCAATGGAAATAAGTTTAGATCCATCTGTATGAAGACTGACCCACGTTTCAAGTGGACCATGGCTGCCGTTTTTGCTTGATTAAAGAATGGTGGATTATATCATCAGGAGCAAATTTAGACTGTGATTCATGACATTGGGAACAACTGTGCAGTAAACGCATTCTAATTAAGTGGCAGTGTCATAAAAAGAAAGAAGACTGTGTGAAAGCTTGCAGAATATTCAGTCTCATCATCACACAGCTATGAAACCCCCCCCCCCCCCCCCCCCCCCCACTCAGTAAGATTCAAAAAGCATTAACAGCAACCTTTATATAATGTAAAGGATTGGTTTACTGTTACATTTCATATTTTATATTGTAACCCTATTCATATATTACTGAATTATTTCTATAGTGTAAATGTAGATTAGTTATTTTATGATTTTAACTGAGAAAAAATGCCATCTGTACCTGTGATCTCTGTCTCTGTGATCTTTAATCAAATGGCGAAAAACAAATTTTCGGCCTTGAAGATCTCCAGCCAAGATACAACCATTGCTGGAATACAATCATAAGTTATTTGTTTCTTCCAATGAAAAAATAAAAATAAAATAAATTAAAATGGCTGTCCATGAAAAATACATCCCAGAATGGGGGAGCACCTCGCCGGCCATTTTTGGAGGGAGGTGCTTTCTCGCCACCACAGTGTTAATTGCGCCTTGTCTTTGTTTGCTGGCTAATGAAGCTTCCCAGCATGCATCTGTCAGGTGTCTGCATTCTCCCTCTGCAGGGGTAATGGCCCAGCTGGAACCCCTGATGCTGTCACCCCCCCCTCCCCACCGCCCCCTGCTATGCTCCACGCTCACGGTCATCATTGTGCCTCTGGCCCGGCTCTTTATGGCCGGCTTTGGCAGAGGGAGAGGGGGTGAGATCTGTCTCGTAATTGCCGTGTACACAGTAACAGACACCTGTCCCGGCCATTTGCGGAGCCTTATGAGGTCACACGTGAGTCCCGTCGGCTGGGCCGAGGGGCAATTTCAAGCCCTGGGAGGTCTAAAGAGATCAGTTAATAAATAACGATACCTCTGGATTCTGATGACTGCACCTGTGCCAATTAACAGGTTACAAATTAGCCTGTGAAAGAAGAAAGATTAGAGAAAAAAAATATTCCTTATGCTACTGCCATTAAAATGTCTACACTTTGAACATTTGGGGATAATATATATTTATATTTTTTATATTTTTTTATATTCAGGTTGAATAGGGTGTTCATTGAAATGGTTTTTGGAATGTTCATGATAGGCTTGTAATCTCTCATTTAGTGGTATGCAAAAAAATATGCATGCTTCATACATGCTTCTATTCAATCATTCAATGAAAATGCAACCAAGATAATGTTGATTGCCATAATTATGGTGGGTTGTTCTTGTGGTAGCAGTAAGGGAAGCCCTCTTATATATATATATAAATAAAAACCCAAAGTTCTTAATACCTCTAAACACCTCCATTTTACCCCAAGCTAGACTGTTGAGTTCTGTTTATTATAAAAACAAAAGAAAAGGTTTGTTTTCTCTTTTCTATCAACAGTTCTATCGTGCACTGTACTTGAAAAGAAATCTTCTTATCGTACCAGTGGACATCTGGAAATATCATGTGACCCAATCAAGAGCATATTCACTGTGGGGTTGGGTGCATAACAAAGCCCCCTGATTCTCCCACTCAACCTTGGTGATCACATTTAAATCCAGTGCCCCTTTGAGCATTCCCTGTGCCTAACAGGAGAGATACTGCTTGTGCAGATAATATCACGCATGTCTTTGAGCCACAAGCTCTTTAAGCAGTTCCATATAGTGTACGGTGCTGTGAAGACAGGAGCAGTGTCCATAAAATACAATTACTGGCCTCTTCTCGGAAATGAATTGAGCCGTGGTTTTTTCCATTAATTTATTTGTTATTATTTGTATTTGTATTTGCTCTCTCTCTCTCTCTCTCTCTCTCTCTCTCTCTCTCTCTCTCTCTCTCTCTCTCTCTCTCTCTCTCTCCCTCTCTCTCTCTCCCCGCAGCTGCACACTTAAAGCCTGGCTGCATTATCCTACTAATAAAGCCCAAGGAGTGTGCTCACAAAGGCAAAGCCTTCTCTGCCGCAGCATTCAGACCTCATTAACTTCTGTCTTGTTGCAACAGTCATGCCCTCCTTATTATCCGGCTGTCCGTCTTCCCTTCTGCTGCAGTAACTCGCTTTCTCCAGGGCGTTTTTTCCCCCCCCGCCTCCCTGGAAGAGACTGGAAGACGATGCAGTGCGCGCTTATTTTTCGAGATATCCTCTTATCAAAAAAATTAGGAAAAAAAAAACTTTGCTATATTTCACATATTTGCGTGACAACAATTGAATAGGAAAGGGGTCCTAAATAATGGTTGTGGTTTTGGAGTTTGAGGTTTGGGGGGTCGGGGGCGGGGGGGCTGGGGTGGTTGTTTGCGCCACTCAGTCACTGGCTAATGAGTAATCAGCTTTCACAGCTTGAGTGTTGGGGTGGTAATTCGGTTGCACGCCATGTTCCCAAACCGTGGAGTAGCGATTCATTAACGTGGAGACCTGTATAATCAAACAATTAGTGCTCCGTCTGACGCAAATGCATTCTTCTCATCAGTATGCATGCTCCCCGCCTGAACTTCTGCTTTTTTCCGATTATCAGAGCTGACAACCAGCTTTTTCGTTCATGCACAGCCACAGTCATTAAAAATATGGGGTTAAAAACCACAAATGAATTTCCAGCTCTGCGCAGGAGCCAGGCACGATAACCAGGGATGCTAATAGGATTGTGATTTACAAGGAAGGATTGTGTAACACGTTGGCCTTGCTTTATCCAGCCTCGGCTATTTCAGATGATGAAGGAGGATAATTGGAACGGGACTCCAGCCTCATTGTCAACTTCTCCGGCTTTCATACAGCTTGTGATATAATTCCTGTTTGGTGTCAACATGAAGCACTCCAGGCCAGCAGGAAGCCAGGCATGGATACAGAAAATTAGGGGCCAATGGAAAGGGCTATATCTCAGGCCTGGGTCTCTGTAGCTCCTGAGCCCAACCTAACAAAAAGCTACCTACCCAACAAAGAGAGGTACAGTACACTGTACATGTAGAATGAAGATTGTAGAACATGTAGTACACTGTACATGTAGAATGAAGATTGTAGAACATGTAGTACACTGTACATGTAGAATGAAGATTGTAGAACATGTAGTACACTGTACATGTAGAATGAAAATTGAACATATACCAACCCATCTCATGCCTTTGCGTCACTACGGGCAGACTTATCAATGCAAAGGGCATGAAAACCAGGTTGATAATACAGCTGACCATTAAAACCAGTAAAAAAAAGAGACAGTTTTCAGTCTATGCCAGACTTGTTAGTCACATGTATTCAGAGGTGGAAATCCAGGTACTCCCCAGTATTTTGCTTCAATCACCTGGATTTGCTAATTAACATAATTCTTCAGCGATGAAGTAGAACTAATTAGTGAAATCAGCTGGCCGAGTCTATGGGTGGAAGAAACACATGGTAGGACTTATACTTTATGTCCCCTGGATTTCCACCTCTGCATGTATCTCAGAACTGAGTTTGACATATTCTTTTTGGGGAGTGGGGGTCATGGGGGGCTTTTCTTCATATTATGTGAATATCATAAGGTAGAGCATCTTTGAAACCATAGAATGGCACCTGGTCACATTACCTTTGCATCGATAGGTTGACATCTGACCATAGTGAGACACTAGACCAGGCTGTTTCTGAATACCAGAACCTTCAAGTGCCTATTACTGCATTGTCTCTGTACATGCCCAGCCTCATTCTCTATTACTGCATTGTCTCTGTACATGCCCAGCCTCATTCTCTATTACTGCATTGTCTCTGTACATGCCCAGCCTCATTCTCTATTACTGCATTGTCTCTGTACATGCCTGCCCAGCCTCATTCTTTGTCATAATCTCTGAAATGGACTAATCTCGGAATGTCACTGAAATGCAACAGGAAAAGTCTTTTTGATTTCAAATAGATTAACCTGTGGACCTGTAAGTGAAAATGCGCATGACGTATAATTTCCCTCAAATTCAATTCTGGTGAAAAGGCTCCATGACAATGTCTGCTGCATAATTTGTTTTTAAAATGTTTAGCCAGTCCCTTCCAACTGTATTCACAAATGGAAGAAAATGTTTCCCCTCGAAATAGACAGTAGCGTATATGACAAAATGGACTACTTGATACAAAGTTATCACTAAATCATACAAAAACCTTTATTGTCATTTAAATTTGTATAAAATGTAATTAAACTTATGGAATATGTGGCTTAATAATAACACACAGTCTTTATCTTAAACTACATACATGGCATACCAACAATAACACTATAAGAAGTCAATCAGCGTACTTTAATTCAGACTTTTTTTTTTTCATAGATTGTTCCAAATTAAATTGTGAAAGATTATCTTTTTTTTACCCTGTAATAGAGATCTTAAACCAGGCCTATTCAGCTGCTGGGGGTTAAATGCAGCCCACCATAGACACACCGTTGGCTCTTTGATTATTGACAAGGGAAGAAAGGTATTATTTAAATGCATCATTAAATTAAATTAAATGACATTACATTTCATTTAGCAGGTGTTCTTATCCAGAGCAACTTCCAATATTCGAGACACATACTGTAAGTGCATTCACCTGATTAATATGATTAATAAAGCCAGACCTGGCTAGTCAATCAGCGTACTTTAATTCAGACTTTTTTTTTTTCATAGATGTTCCAAATTAAATTTTGAAAGATTATCTTTTTTTTAACCTGTAATAGAGATCTTAAACCAGGCCTATTCAGCTGCTGGGGGTTAAATGCAGCCCACCATAGACACACCGTTGGCTCTTTGATTATTGACAAGGGAAGAAAGGTATTATTTAAATGCATCATTAAATTAAATGACATTACATTTCATTTAGCAGGTGTTCTTATCCAGAGCAACTTCTAATACTCGAGACACATAAGTGCATTCACCTGATTAATAAAGCCAGACCTGGCTCGCAACATTCCCAGTCCAGTGAGTATAGATGCAACATCACTAAATCACTAAAGAAAGTTAACTATGCTGAACCAAGAACCAAAATTCAAATTCTGAATACATACAGTTTACATCCATAACAAGCCCTAAGAAAAGCCCTATCCAAAACTGTGAGAATGTACATCTTATTCATTCATTGTTTAAGAAATAGTATGAAAGTGTTTGACCTGTGTTTTAAAAATACCCTGCCGCGCTGATTAAATAGATGAATAGTCCTGTCTTAATGCAACACCGTTATGATAAATGTTGGAAAGAATGCATAAACGTAAGTGGATGTGTAGTGTCATTATATTGATTATTTGGAGTGATATCCTTTCAAACTGCTTTTATCTAATTCCCTTCAATAATGTGACATATCCAACTGAGACATATAAAACACTGAACACATGTGCAGTGATTTGCTGACAATACTGTAAGAAAACATTGTAAGGTTTTCTTTTCAAATGTCACCCCTGTGCCCACATGACAGCTCTGAAATAGCTGGCTTTATCACTTAAACATTGTAGGTCCCTAGGCAACGCCCCTTTATGAGTAGAGGCAGAGTGAAACACACACAATCTTTTGGGCTTAAATAATTTATCCAATAAAATACATTTGCCGACTGTAATCATGATGGATCTTGTTTCATAAACAGGACAAGCCATTTGATTATTTTTCACCATGGAGATGGGGGCCGGGATATTGCAACAATATCTTACTTATCTTCAGGAAATATATTATGTAGAAATTGTGCAGAAGATAAATAATGCATGCTGTTCGCCTGTCTGAGTGTGTTAGGAATACCCTGGAATACCTGATGAGATTTATTGTGCATTCTATAAAACAGTGTGTTACCGGGACGGCAAAGAGAAATTAATCTAACCAGGATGTAAATGGAAATAAATAAAGTAGCAAATAAATAAATATGCAACCGCAGTGGGCGCTTGTTGATGGTTATAGTTGACGAGACCGCATTTGACTACCAAGAGAAATATGAGACGGATAAATGATGAGACGAGGCATTTGCCGCAGGCACCTTCTTCATGCACTGTGCATCTTGAGTTCCATGCAAACTTGAGGAAATCAAACGGAAAGGGTAGAAGCTGTGTGTGCGCTGCATGTTTGTTTCCCCCTCTGGCATTTCTAAATTATTGATCCGGTCAGTTCATGGACACTACATACAAAAGTAGTCGTCAGTAGCATAGTAAATGGTGGGGAATTATAAACAAAACCCATAAAATATCAAAGAAGAGGGGAGGGGACCCCCCATAGGCCAGAAAGTCTGATTATTGTTATTATGGAATAAAGTGTTGTGAAGTAGAGATGGTTGAATTCTGTAAGTAAAAGCAGTTGACAGCAGGAAAATCATAAGGATACTGTCCGGCCAATTTGTAGAAAGCTACACCATAGTTATTGTTAATTTAGACTCTTGCCCTAACACTAACGACCTGTTAGGTTCCCGCAGGGGGGACTGGACCCAAACGCAAGATTCAGAGACGGCTCAGGGGAAACTCCACCAGCGAGTACATTTAATGGGAACATACGCAGGGGCAAGACGAAACCAGACATAAGGCAGGAACTAGGCGTGGCAGGAACATGGAGGGGTCTGTAACATGGACGGGTCTGTAACTAGGAGGGGTCAGGAACTAGGAAGGGTCAAGAACTAGGAAGGGTCAGGAACTCGGAAGGGTCAGGAACTAGGAAGGGTCAGGAACCAGGCTTGGCAGGGACGGGCACTCCGGCCGGGGGTCAGGAACGTGGACGGCACTCCGGCCGGGGGTCAGGAACGTGGACGGCACTCTGGCCGGGGGTCAGGAACGTAGACGGCACTCTGGCCGGGGGTCAGGAACGTAGACGGCACTCTGGCCGGGGGTCAGGGACGGGTGCGGGATTCCCGCGGATGGCGCGGGGGCCCGCGGTCAGGGCCAGGCGCTCAGCCTGGGGTTCAGGAGCTCAGCCTGGAGGGTGAAGAGGGAACCCGGAGGGAAGAGGGAGCCTGGAGGGAAGAGCGGGACTAGGAGGCACAAGGGACAAAACCGCAAAACAAGACATGACGAGGAGGTACATAGCGAGAGGGTACAAGGCGATACGGAACATGGCGAGACCACAAGCTCACAAGCAACAGAAGAGCAACACAAGACGGTCCGGTCCCGAAAAAAGAGAGGGGGCAGACTATATACCCAACATGACGAGGACAAAACGAGCAACAGGTGGGGGAAAGCTAACGAAGACACAAGAGGAAAACATGATGCAGGTGTGGGGAGTACAAGACACAACTTGGGGGGTGAGACGGAAAACACGGGGGACTGTGAGACAAAAGAAAACCCGGGACGAAACCCGGGGACCTCACACCACCACCCATAAAGACGGACATAGTTTATTTTAATTTTTTTCACATTAAAAATTCTTACTTATGGAAAACTACTGAAAACATGATTATGTCCAGTGCTAAGGTCATGAAGCAGTCAGAGATGCAATGTTCACTGTACCCCTAAACTCAGGGGGTTCTAAAAGGTTTAATATGAAGATACGGCAAAATACCCATCATCTGGCCTGCATTTCTAAATTGGGAAGCCATTATTTATATAGGCTGAGGCATATTGCTATTTAGTAGGCTACAATATAAATATTTAATAATTGCAATAATGACAATATTACCAAGTAGGCTCTGATCCTGGCTGTTAGGTATCGGGTGTGGGGTCCGATGCTGTGCTCATGTAGCCAACACTACGCATTTATGCATAGGCTTTCCAGGGTAGGGTTGCACCAGCTATTTGTGAGTTCTACCTTAAAGGCATGCTAAACTTTGTTAGAACATAATGTTGTGGCCCCGATGTGTGTTGTAATATTCAAGCTCACCTTCATGACTTGCTCCAGTGGTCAGCAACTGGCCAACGAAGAATGACGTTTTTCTCTCCATTCACTCCCATTGTATGGCGAAACAGGTCTCAAGCACACTTTTAGCACATAAACAAATGTAAACAACGTGGATTATGCATGTAACCCAGTTAAAAATTGTGGTTATAAATAAGGTGATGCTATAAATAGTGTTAAAAGCAGTTACAAAATGTGATGTGTTCTTTTGTTTTGTTAAAAACTATGTGTTTCTGGAAATTGTTTAAGCCAGCATTTATGGGGTTAATATCTGTAGGAGCGCAGCAAGGTGTTTCAGCACGGAGAATACGGGGAGGGACTTAGAGAGAGGAGAGCGGAAAAAGAGCCAGAACGGAGCTAAAAGAGGGAGCATGATACAGAGAGTCTGTGTTATATTATAAGTTTGGAGTGCACAAATCGGTGTGTGTCTTGTGTCTTAAGATTGTCTGCACGACCGTCGGTGTGAAGAGGACAAGCTGCACATTGAGAAAACAGGAGGAATTTCCACACGAAATTCAGAGACTGTTTATATTGTGTGCTAACGCTAATGCTAAGCTAACGTGAAGTACTGTCTAGAGTCCGTCCATTACAAGTGAACAGACATTTTCTAGCTAAAGTTTAACTACCTCAGTTGAACGTTTTGAGGGGTAATCTACTGCTTTCGACCTGAAGACAGAGAGGACACCCAGATAGAGCTTTGAGCAACCAGGGCTTCACTCAAAGTTCCTCTGGCAACGTGGATGTGAAAGGATAACAGACAGTGACTGTACTGAAATACCATGCTAACCTGGTGCTAAGCCTGCACCTGTGACTGTTGGAGTAAGGACAAGCCAGGATCATTCACTCAGGTACCACCCTTTTTATTTTGCTCATCAAGGAGCGAAGGGGCCATTAAGTTTTGGGCCACAACGTACACAAGCACCGAACCAGGCCTGCAACTTTATAATTTGGTTTAAGTAATTTAGTTTTGCCGGCTTTAGTGGGAAGTGCATTTAGGTGTGTGTGTGTGTGTGTGGGCCCACAAATATGACAGTTTAAGTCCTTAAGTGACTTTCTAAGTAAATCTATTTTGGGTTTGCACTAAGAGGGTTGTGAACCAAAAGAGTATTTTATTTTGAATATATACTTGGGGAAGGTGTGTTATTTTGCTCTGTGCAGTACGAATTGTATGACATTAAGTCATTAGTGTTTACCTGTAAGAAGAGGTACATTTCATTTTGGAGGTTAAAAAAGAACATTTATTTTATATTATTTTTATAGTACAAATTATATTTGTATTGCTCCATTTGAACCAATCATTCTTTCACTAAATAATTGAGAATTATTTTCTAAAACCTGAGTTGTGTGATTTCATTACTTACTTTTTTTTAAAGAAGGGAACTGTGTCATTTAGAGAGACATATGGGTATGTTTGGTTAAAATGTAACCCTTAGAAAGGTCATTTCATAATTTTTGAGTTTAAGAAACTACACATGCGTATCATTTAAAAAGAGATCCAAGATAATAATTAAAACTGAGTTAATCAGGGTTAATATAAAGTAGATAAAACATTAAAAGAACTCAAAAGCCCTGCCCACACTAATATGACTACTGAGGGGAGCGCTACATAAAATGGAGGCACCGCTGGGATTCTCTTGGATTTCTGAGTTAAAATAAGTTAAAGTAAAAAACTAGCATACAAGCAGTGGTAAAATGGAACGCGCTGAACTAGTGTCAGAGCTAAAGAGCTGGTGCCGTGGCGAGGGTTTGGATGAGACTCATGCGCTGATGACCATCGTCCCAGAAGATGTGGAGATCACCCAAGTTGAAGAAACCCTTCAGACTGTCAAGTGTTTGGGACGGGTGCGTGTCCGGGGAAGGAATTTCAGTGAAAGACTAAACCGTCGGATGGTCTTATGTGAAAGCAGAGAGACGGTTAAGGTCGAGAGTGTCCCTCCTGAAGTTGTGCCTAGTGATGGTGGAGAGCCGTGGCCTATTATCATCATGGGAGACGCACAGGCAACTGCTGAAGAGTTTAATGATAAACTAAAAGGGTTGCTTCAGGCTGAAGGAAAGACAATGGAGGACCTTAAATCATTATTCCTCAGTGCACCCCTGCCCACTAGTTCCACTGAATCCATATTACGTGCCGTCGGTGATTTGTTGGACAAGACAACAAAACCATCTGATGGGGGGAGCTATTGTCGACTACGCATGTTCTCAGGAGCCCTACCGACCCCACCAGGTGAGGAACCGTTTGATCATTGGCTAGAGCAAGCATGGCTTATGGTGGAGGAGACTGAATGCTCTGACCGAGAGAAAAGACGCAGACTAATGGGAAGCTTGAAAGGGCCCGCGCTAGAAATTGTAAAGGCAGTGCGGCACGCCAACCCTGACGCCAGCCCGAAAGAGTGCTTGGAAGCCCTCGAAAGTGCTTTTGGAAGTGCTGAGTCTGGAGATGATCTCTACTTCGCTTTCCGATTGATGCAACAGCAAAAAAGTGAGAAGCTATCTGATTTCCTCAGACGTCTAGAGCGGTCTCTAGCTAAGGTGATTCAGAGAGGTGGCCTCCCTGCTAGCTGCATGGATAGAGCCCGACTGGAGCAACTGCTGAGGGGTGCTATTGCCTCAGACTTGATGCTGATCCAGCTGCGCTTGCGAGAAAGGAAGGCAGCGCCACCAACCTTTCTGCAGCTCTTGAGTGAGATTCGTGCTGAGGAGGAGTACGAAGCTTCTAGAAAGAAGCTCGGTGCCTCAGTACACCAGGTACATGCCAATCCAGAAGTGGATATGAAGCAAGCTGAGATCCAGAATTTAAAAGCTGAAATAAAAGAGCTAAAGTCAATGGTTGCATCAATAGTGACCAAACCAGCTCACATCAAGGAAGATTACACCGAGGCTACACCCATGAGTACACCATCTGGCCGAGAGAACCGCCAAGACTCTGAGCTGGCGGCCTTGAAGAAACAACTGAGACGCCTGAAACAGAAAGCTAACAACAAGATGACTGAGCCAGATGCGGCAGTTGCAGTTTCGACCATGGAGGCTTCTAAACAGTTCTCCAACTCCCCTAAAAGAGCACCGAAAAGGTCAGAGGAGAATTTCTGCTATCGGTGTGGTGAAAACGGACATTTTGCTACAAAGTGTCAAGGCCCTGAGAATCAAGCCAAGGTAATCAAGAAGCTAATCCAGGCTTTAAAGGTGACAAAAGACAAACAGCAGTCTGGTGATGCTACAACCAGTGAAGTCAACTGTGGTGTCAAGAAAAGTGCTGTTACCACACCAGAGCCTGCTGGCATTCCGGAAGGCTTGATTGGCCCACCCAGCATTGTACCATTGAAAGTTAATGGACACTCTTGTGAGGCCTTGTTCGATAGTGGCTCTCAGGTGACCATTATCTTTGAGTCTTGGTATGAAACTCACCTGTCTGATGTCCCAATTCGCCCAGTGTCTGGTCTAGCCCTTTGGGGGCTAAGTGAATCTGACCTCAGCTACCCCTATCGTGGTTTTGTGGTGATAGATCTAGAATATCCTGCAAAAGTAGCCGGTGCTGACAAGATTGTGACAGTCCTTGCTCTTATCTGCCCCAGCCCTCGAACTGCAGACCAGACTCCTGTCATCGTGGGGACTAATGCCAGTCATGTCCGACGTCTAGTGCAGCAATGTAAAGAGAATGGCATTGACATCACCCAGACCCTGGGAATACAAGCATGCTACAGAGATACAGAGCTAGCATCACCTAGCACTGCATCAGCCATTGAAGAGGAGGATGATATTGGCTGTGTGACCTGGCAAGGCCCAGGCCCACTGATATTACCTCCTGGTGGTGACTGTAGTGCAGCCTGCAAAGTCGAGTACAAGCACCAAGTCGACAAAGAAATTCTAATGGTTGACTCATCTCCTGTAGCTCCACTCCCAGCTGGTGTACTACTTCAGCCTATGGTGGTGCCCAGCGAAGAAGTGAACGTCAACCATTTCAGAATCTTGGTCCAGAATGAGTCACTGACAGAGACCGTCATACCAGTGGGGACCGTAATCGGGCATATGTATCTGACCGATGCAGTCACTTCCCTCACTCCTTCCAAGACAGGCGAAACAGAGTTTGATGCTAACCTGATCAACTTTGGAGACTCACCTGTCTCAGAGGAGTGGAAAGAAAGACTCCGTCAAAAGCTATCCACAAGGTCCCAGGTGTTCTCCCTAGAGGAATGGGATGTCGGCTTAGCCAAGGGAGTAGAGCATACGATCCGGTTGTCAGATCCACGGCCATTCCGGGAGCGCTCTCGTCGTCTGGCGCCAGCAGATCTGGAGGATGTGAGAAAGCACCTCCAAGAACTGTTGCGTGCGGGGATCATCAAGGAGTCTCGTAGCCCTTACGCATCCCCAATCGTGATTGTTCGAAAAAAGAATGGAACCATAAGGATGTGCATTGATTACAGATTGCTGAACAGCCGAACAATCCCAGATCAGTATACAACCCCTTGTATCGACGATGTGCTGGACTCGATGACAGGGAGCAAATGGTTCTCCGTACTTGACCTGCGGAGTGGCTATTACCAAATGGCCATGGCCGAGGAGGACAAGGAAAAGACAGCATTCATCTGTCCGCTGGGGTTCTTCCAGTTTGAAAGGATGCCACAGGGGATAACTGGAGCTCCAGCCACATTCCAAAGATTAATGGAGAAGGCTGTGGGTGACATGAACCTGCTCGAGGTCCTTGTATATCTCGATGACCTGATCGTGTTTGGCCGAACTTTGGAAGAGCATGAAGAGAGACTTCTCAAAGTCCTCGATCGCCTTGCCGAGGTTGGATTGAAGATCTCGTTCGACAAATGTCAATTTTGCCTGCCAAAGGTAAAATTCCTAGGACATATTGTGTCGGCCGATGGAGTCTCACCTGACCCAGCCAAGATAGAGGCAGTTACCAATTGGCCACAGCCTACCCACCTGAAGGCTCTACAATCCTTTTTGGGTTTCTGCGGCTATTACCGCCGGTTTATTGCCAACTACGCAGCCATTGTCAGGCCGTTGTCTGAGCTCACAAAAGGCTATGCCCCAACCCAGCGGGGTAAGAAGCATGACAAAGACAGCACAAAGACTTACCTTAAAGAGTCTGAACCCTTTGGTGAGAGATGGGAGCAGTCCTGCACTGAGGCGTTCCACAAGATTATCTACTGCCTCACCCATGCACCTGTGTTGGCTTTTGCTGATCCCAACAAGCCATACGTCCTGCATGTTGACGCCAGCCTAAAGGGGCTTGGCGCCGTCCTCTATCAGGAGCACAGTGAGGGTCTGAGACCAGTTGCATTCGCCAGCAGGAAGCTGAAACCACCAGAGAGAAACTACCCAATTCACCAGCTGGAGTTCCTGTCCCTTAAGTGGGCAGTCGTGGATAAATTCCATGATTATTTGTATGGGGCCAGATTCACTGTACGTACAGATAACAACCCGCTTACGTATGTGCTCTCAACCGCAAAGCTTAGTGCTGTAGGGCACCGATGGCTTTCTGCCTTATCCACTTACGACTTTGATGTCCAGTACCGACCAGGCAGACACAATATAGATGCCGACCTGCTGTCGAGGAATATGCCTGATGAGAGTCCAGAGGAATGGGAGACCATACCACAGACTGGTGTGAGATCCATCTGCAAACAAATCTGCATCCCTGGATCCTTGAGCAGTCCAAGATATGTGGATCAGTTGGGAGCCTCTCCTGACTGTGTGCCTGACATTTATGCTTTTCCAATGCACTTGGAGTTAAAGTCATTGGGACAAATGTCAAAGCAGGAGCTGATTAAAGCTCAGGAAGATGATGCAGTCATCAGATCTGCTATACAAGCCATTAAGCATGGCAAATGGCCGGAAGAGAATGGATCCAATCCAGAACTGCCTCGTCTGAAAAAAGAGATGGGGAAGCTGATGATGAAAGATGGGCTACTCCATCGCTTAAGTAAGCGACCCTCCGGAGAAGAAGTCACTCAACTCGTCCTACCAAGGGAGTTCAGAGAAGTTGTGCTGAAGGCCACACATGATGACTTAGGACATCTTGGTGTAGAGAGAACTGCAGACCTGTTGAGGAACAGATTCTTCTGGCCTAAATTGGCCTGTGATGTTGAACAGTACATAAAGAACTGCGGAGAGTGTGTCACTCGAAAGACCCCTTGTCATAGAGCAGCTCCGTTGCATCAGATTGTGAGCAGTGGACCGATGGATCTTGTATGCATTGATTTTCTGTCGATAGAGCCAGATTCTTCAGGCATTAGCAATGTGTTGGTGGTCACGGATCACTTCACACGCTATGCTCAGGCTTTCCCAACCAGGAACCAGAAAGCGCAGACTGTAGCGAAGATCCTGGTGGACAAGTATTTCATACATTATGGCCTGCCAACAAGAATCCATTCAGATCAAGGGAGAGACTTCGAAAGTCAGTTAATCAAAGAGCTCTTGAAAACGATGGGAATTCGAAAGTCCCGCACCACTCCGTATCACCCACAGGGGGACCCACAGCCTGAAAGGTTCAACCGAACTCTACTTTCCATGCTGGGAACCTTGGGCTGGGAGAAGAAACGGCAGTGGAGCAAACACGTTGGATACTTGGTTCACGCATACAACAGTACCAAGTGTGATGCTACAGGGTACTCACCCTATTTCTTAATGTTTGGCAGAGAAGCAAGGCTTCCAATAGACTTGTGCTTTGGAACCTCTCCTGATGGCAGAGATGAAGGTTGCCATTCACGCTATGTAGCCAAGTTAAAAGAGGACTTGCAGAGAGCTTACAAGCTTGCCTCTGGAGTTGCCGATAAGACACATCAAAGAAACAAGAGGTCATATGATAAAAGAGTGGGATTCCAGACATTGGATATCGGTGACAGAGTGTTGCTGAGGAACTTAGGCTTGAAAGGGAAGCACAAGCTGGAGAGCCGGTGGAGTCCCATCCCCTATGTTGTGCTGGGGAAGATGCCTAATCTTCCGGTGTACAAAGTAAAACCTGAAGATGGAAGAGGAGGAGTCAAGACCCTTCATCGCGATCATCTCCTGCCGATTGGACAGTTTGTGAGAATGCCAATAGTAGAGACAGAGGCAAACTCGCATGTCAAACCAAGAACGAGAGCTGAGACACAAAAGAGACCAAAGAAAGTTTTACCTGAAGCTCAGGAAGCTCTTCAAGAGTTACAAGAGTGTACAGACTCATCTTCAGACAGGGAGTATTACGGACCTGAGAAACCCTACAGTACTTACCTGAAGGAGATCCTGCAAAAGGAAAGACATACTGCCAGACCATCAGACCTCATCCAAGATGACGGTGATTCTTCTCAGCAGTCAGATGAAAATCCTGCTGAGGATAGCTTATCAGAGGACCAGAGTTTGGAGGAGGAGCACCGCAGTATGAGAGAAGAGGATACAGATCAAGATTCAGTTCCTGAGGAAGAAAGTGATCCAGAGTCTGATAACCCTCGCCATGATGAGCATCAGGAGGCGGTCACTACGCCTGAAGTGACTAGTAGACCTGAAAGTCGCCCAAAGAGAAGGGTGAAACCAGTCATTAAACTGACTTATGATGAGCCTGGTAGAGCAAAAGATCAGCCTCTCACAATTGTACATAGAGGTGTTATCATAAAATTTGGCAAGAGTTAATTTGAGTTAGTTCATGCACCCTTTCCACTCACCGTAAAAAAAGAGAGAAAGAAAAAAAAGTTCATTTTATTTGATGAGGACATCAAACCATTTTAGAAGGGGGAGGGTGTAACCCAGTTAAAAATTGTGGTTATAAATAAGGTGATGCTATAAATAGTGTTAAAAGCAGTTACAAAATGTGATGTGTTCTTTTGTTTTGTTAAAAACTATGTGTTTCTGGAAATTGTTTAAGCCAGCATTTATGGGGTTAATATCTGTAGGAGCGCAGCAAGGTGTTTCAGCACGGAGAATACGGGGAGGGACTTAGAGAGAGGAGAGCGGAAAAAGAGCCAGAACGGAGCTAAAAGAGGGAGCATGATACAGAGAGTCTGTGTTATATTATAAGTTTGGAGTGCACAAATCGGTGTGTGTCTTGTGTCTTAAGATTGTCTGCACGACCGTCGGTGTGAAGAGGACAAGCTGCACATTGAGAAAACAGGAGGAATTTCCACACGAAATTCAGAGACTGTTTATATTGTGTGCTAACGCTAATGCTAAGCTAACGTGAAGTACTGTCTAGAGTCCGTCCATTACAAGTGAACAGACATTTTCTAGCTAAAGTTTAACTACCTCAGTTGAACGTTTTGAGGGGTAATCTACTGCTTTCGACCTGAAGACAGAGAGGACACCCAGATAGAGCTTTGAGCAACCAGGGCTTCACTCAAAGTTCCTCTGGCAACGTGGATGTGAAAGGATAACAGACAGTGACTGTACTGAAATACCATGCTAACCTGGTGCTAAGCCTGCACCTGTGACTGTTGGAGTAAGGACAAGCCAGGATCATTCACTCAGGTACCACCCTTTTTATTTTGCTCATCAAGGAGCGAAGGGGCCATTAAGTTTTGGGCCACAACGTACACAAGCACCGAACCAGGCCTGCAACTTTATAATTTGGTTTAAGTAATTTAGTTTTGCCGGCTTTAGTGGGAAGTGCATTTAGGTGTGTGTGTGTGTGTGTGTGGGCCCACAAATATGACAGTTTAAGTCCTTAAGTGACTTTCTAAGTAAATCTATTTTGGGTTTGCACTAAGAGGGTTGTGAACCAAAAGAGTATTTTATTTTGAATATATACTTGGGGAAGGTGTGTTATTTTGCTCTGTGCAGTACGAATTGTATGACATTAAGTCATTAGTGTTTACCTGTAAGAAGAGGTACATTTCATTTTGGAGGTTAAAAAAGAACATTTATTTTATATTATTTTTATAGTACAAATTATATTTGTATTGCTCCATTTGAACCAATCATTCTTTCACTAAATAATTGAGAATTATTTTCTAAAACCTGAGTTGTGTGATTTCATTACTTACTTTTTTTTAAAGAAGGGAACTGTGTCATTTAGAGAGACATATGGGTATGTTTGGTTAAAATGTAACCCTTAGAAAGGTCATTTCATAATTTTTGAGTTTAAGAAACTACACATGCGTATCATTTAAAAAGAGATCCAAGATAATAATTAAAACTGAGTTAATCAGGGTTAATATAAAGTAGATAAAACATTAAAAGAACTCAAAAGCCCTGCCCACACTAATATGACTACTGAGGGGAGCGCTACATGCAGATATACAAAATCACGACATCCGGAAACGTACGTTTGAAAAGATAAAACGCTCCATTCATGATATTTTACACTTTTTCCAAACAAAGGTTTGAAAGAAGATCCGGTTGTTAGCTTATTACTTTACTTATTTCTTTCTTGCGCCCGTAACGGTCCCACTCACTTCCTGAAGCGTGTGTAAGTAAACAAACTGAGCAGCAAAAAGCTAGCAACAGTAGCTAGTTCTCATAAAATAGTTGGTCAAACATCGGTTCAAACGTTTCAAATGTACGGTCCCGGATGTCGTGATTTTGTATATTAGTATAATCCGCGTTTGCATTCGTTTATGTGCTAACTGTGTGCTTTTGAGACCTCACTCGCAATGGGAGTGAATGGAGAGAGAAAAAACGTAATTCTTCGTTGGCCAGTTGCTGTCCACTGGAGCAAGTCATGAAGGTGAGCTTGAATATTACGACTCCTATTGGGGCCAGGTAGCTATACAACATTATGTTCTAACAAAGTATGCCTTTAAGTTGGAACTAAGGGTTAGCTTACTTTTGAGTTGTGTGAACAACAAAGTGACCTGTTTAGTCCCAAAATTATCATAGCCATAGGCTAGGGCTAGGCCACATGTAGCCTGCGGTTTTTTATAAAACATTTTTATATGCAAGGGTTTCCATGCTGTTACGGTTTTGAAAGCTCTCTATGATGGCAAAATGCCGGTATGGAGTAACAGCATAGCCTTTTTCTTTTCTCTTTTTTTGGTTTTAAGGAGGGTATTTCCCGATATAATTGCTGACTTGGCGAAAGTGCCGCCGTGGTAACAGATTTCACTAACTGGTCAGTTCATGGACACATAGCCTACATACGAAGTAGTAGGCTATGTCGTGGTCAATCTGTCTGAGAATGTAAACAAGTAAACAACTTTTATGACAACGTTACCTTGCTGACGCAAATTCGTTATGTATAATTAACCCACCATTATTAGCAAGCTACTTCATGCTGCTCTTTTTTTTGGGACAGCTACTGTTACAGGAGGAGTTGTTTACTCTCTACTTCTGATAGCCAGCTAACATTAGTAGCCACTGTGACATGATCAAGCGGTTAGTTAAAGTGATGTACACAGAGGGATGTATCCATTACACACCCACCAAATATATTTTCAAGAAGATATTAATAGGTATATTATACACCTCAAAGTCAGCTAATAAACTCAGCATTGAAAGAACTTATGCTTGTAGGGGTGTGGTCTAAATCCACGCCCTCAACCCGTGCGCCATCAACATCATCCAGCCCTACATGTTTGAACCTGGCGAGGAATTAATGCAATCAATTCAAAGTAAAATACAGTGCGGCTGCTATCAGGAGATAAATAT
The DNA here is from genome assembly GCA_029718625.1 of Synaphobranchus kaupii. NCBI lineage: Eukaryota > Metazoa > Chordata > Actinopteri > Anguilliformes > Synaphobranchidae > Synaphobranchus > Synaphobranchus kaupii. Next base: position 36,681,773 of record CM056382.1, read on the forward strand.
CACACGCAAGCTCGCTTTTTTTTACTGTAACCAGCCACAGAACACTACGACAAAACCATTTCCAAGGCATGGCTTATTTGGCAAGTCTTAGCTAACTATTATTTTGATCTATTATCTACGAATGAGCACTAAGTAAAAACGACGTGTGAGTGATGAGTTTGTTTCCATGATGATGAGCTGTGGAAGGTGCAAGCTAATGTTACTAGCTAGCACCACGGAGGGATGGATAAAAAGGTGGGGAAAGAGATTGGGAGAGGGATAAAATTGGTATGGGGGTAAGGAGAGCGGGAAAAAATAAACACTTTTGCTAACTATTCCAAATCTCAAATTCCAAATGCTGATAATGCGGACAACTATTCTCAAGGGCAAACAAAATGAGTGTTTGGCTCGACTCAAAGAGGATTTTTTAATGGGACAGGACAGTTTTATTTGCCTCAAACTATGGGAGGAGTTATGTAATGAGATCAAAGTATGTATTGGTTGAAGTCCACGTCAACTTGGACCCATTTTCGACTGCACCCTTTTTTTCAGCATACAGCCCCAGAAGATTTGGGGGGAAATTTATTAATATTACCCTGAGAGCTTTTCCATATAAGTGGGACCCCTTAACTCTGTCCATGGTGGCCCCCTAATGTTCGGTAATCGACGTCCCAATTATAGTAGCCTTAGCCTATTCATATTTCTCTGAAATGATAAATTAAAACTTTAAGAAAACCCCAAAATCCCGACACTAGAGGGCAATAAACAGCAGGGTGCTAATAGCCATATACAGTTGAGGTGGGAAGTTTACATACACTTAGGTTGAAGTCATTAAAACTAATTTTTAACCACTCCACAGATTTCATGTTAGCACACTATAGTGTTGGCAAGTCAGTTAGGACATCTGCTTTGTGTATGACATAAGTATTTTTTCCAACAATTGTTTACAGACAGATTATTTGACTTTTAATTCACTATATCACAATTCCAGTGGGTCAGAAGTTTACATACACTAAGTTGACTGTGCCTTTAAACAGTTTGGAAACTTCTGATAGACTAATTAACATTATATGAGTCAATTGGAGGTGTACCTGTGGATGTATTTTAAGGCCTACCTTCAAACTCAGTGCCTCTTTGCTTGACATCATGGGAAAATCAAAAGAAATCAGCCAAGACCTCAGAAAGAAAATTGTGGACCTCCACAAGTCTGGTTCATCCTTGGGAGCAATTTCCAAACGCCTGAAGAGACCACGTTTGTCTAGTACGCAAGTATAAACACCATGGGACCACGCAGCCGTCATGCCGCTCAGGAAGGAGACGCATTCTGTCTGCTAGAGATGAACGTGCTTTGGTGCAAAAAATGCAAATCAGTCCCAGAAAAACAGCAAAGGACCTTGTGAAGATGCTGGAGGGAACAGGTACAAAAGTATCTATATCCACAGTAAAACAAGTCTTATTTCGACATAACCTGAAAGGCTGCTCAGCAAGGAAGAAGCCACTACTCCAAAACTGCCATAAAAAAGTTTGCAACTGCACATGGAGACAAAAATCTTACTTTTTGGAGAAATGTCGTCTGGTCTGATGAAACAAAAGTTTTACTATTTGGCCATAATGACCATCGTTATGTTTGGAGGTAAAAGGGTGAGGCTTGCAAGCCGAAGAACACCATCCCAACTAGGCTTGTGCCATCGTGTGCAAGGCAGCATCGTCCCATCGAGCCCTCTAGCCATCGCCGTTGGTCGATTCTATCGAGGGGTGCACAGGGCGGGGGCGGGGCTATTGTACAGCAGGCCTTTTGCTTACTTATTATGGCATACCATTGTGAATTGTATTCACTATTTTGTCCAAATGTAATAAAGAATAATATACAACAGATTTCACGTCTATTCGACACTGCCCGGCCAAAAAAAAGTCGCCATTGCACCCGTCATGCATAGTGCCCACTGTACAAGCCTCTGGAGGCAGTGATGATCTGGGGTTGCTTCAGTTGGTCAGGTCTAGGCTCAGCAACATTATGCAGCAATAAAATGAAGTCAGCTAAGGACCTGAATGTACTGAATGACCAGGTTATCCCATCAATGGCCATTTTCCGGACGACAATGCCAAGATACATCGGGCTCAAATTGTGAGAGTGTGGTTCAGGGAGCATGAGGAATCATTTTCACACATGAATTAGCCACCAGATTCCTGACCTTGACCCCATTGAAAGTCTCTGGGATGTGCTGGAGAACACTTTACGGAGTGGTTCGACTCTCCCGTCGTCAATACAAGATCTCAGCCAAAAATTCATGCAACTCTGGATGGAAATAAATGCTGTGACATTGCATAAGGTTGTCGAAACAATGCCACAACAAATGTGCACCGTAATCAAAGCTAAAGGCGGTCCAACAAAATATTAGAGTGTGCGACTTTTTTTTTGGCCGGGCAGTGTATATTAGCTAGTAGAGGCTATTTATCTCACCTGGCTGCTGTCCAACGAGACGGTCAGCACCACAGTCAGCGCTCAGGAGCTATAGTTTCCCTAAGCCTTTCTGTGCCCTCATCTGTCTTATAGCAAGTCGTTTCATTTTACTAATTTCATTTCATTTTGTGAAGAAGCTAGACTATCAGTCATCACGTTCATTATCATTTTTGTCTTGTAGTGAGCGATTCACAAGATCTCCTTTATGCCGGGTGCCATCCCGCACAGTCTATCTCCATCTGCACGTAACTTCTCTCACTTAGCACTATCGGGTTAGACCTTTTTAACTAACCTAATGTAATCAAAAATACATAATAATTTACCCTGAAACTAATTATTTTTATTGATAATCAGAAACTATTTATAGCCTAAACTTATGAAATAAAGAGACAACAAGACCTATAGGCTTACGTTTGACTGAGATTTATTTTGATATAGGGGACTTTTTTCACTGATGAAATGGTTAAGCTAGGCTATATTACATTGTAAATTACATTATTTACTATTCTACATAAGCCTGTTGAATCAATTTGAGATTATAGCCTCAACTCCTAAATCGTTTCAATGTTTCGCTTGAGCGACGAAGACATTCCGTGTATCAATATAGGAATATAGAGGCCACCTTTTCATCCAATCTAGTTTATTTCTCTGATAACATCTTTCATTAGTCTACAGTCAGATTGTAAAATATTAGGCTATATTTGTTTCCATGCCCCGAGTCTGACACCGGTAAGCACGGGGGTAGCTGCATCATGTTGTGGGGGTGCTTTGCTGTAGGAGGGACTGGTGCACTTCATAAAATAGATGGCATCATGAGGAAGGAAAATGATGTGGATATATTGAAGCAACATCTCAAGACATCAGCCAGGAAGTTAAAGCTTGGTCGCAAATGGCTCTTCCAAATGGACAATGACCCAAAGCATACTTCCAAAGTTGAGGCAAAATGGCTTAAGGACAACAAAGTCAAGGTATTGGAGTGGCCATCACAAAGTCCTGACCTCAATCCAATGTGGGCAGAACTGAAAAAGCGTGTGCAAGCAAGGAGGCCTACAAACCTGACTCAGTTACACCAGTTCTGTCAGGAGGAATGGGCCAAAATTCCAGCAACTTATTGTGAGAAGCTTGTGGAAGGCTACCCGAAACGTTTGACCCAAGTTAAACAATTTAAAGGCAATGCTACCAAATACTAACAGAGTGTATGTAAACTTCTGACCTACTATGAATGTGATGAAAGAAATAAAAGCTGAAATAAATCATTCTCTTTACTATTATTCTGACATTTCACATTCTTAAAATAAAGTTGTGATCCTAACTGACCTAAAACAGGGAATGTTTACTAGGATTAAATGTCAGGAATTGTGAATGGATGGATTTGGCTAAGGTGTATGTAAACTTTCGACTTCAACTGTAGATGTATGTACAGTCGAGCCGGAAAGTCTCCCCACCCCTTTCACCTTCTCCACGTTTTATTACGTTACAGACATATTCTACAATAGATTGAGTTAATTTTTTGTCTCAAAATTCTACACAAAATAGCCCATAATGACAAAGTGAAAACAGGTTTTTAGACATTTGTGCTAATTTATAAAAAATCAAAATGTAAAATATCATATGTACACAAGTGTGCACACCCTTTGATATGACACTCAAAAGTGAGCTGAGGTGCATTTTGTTTCAACTGATACTGCTTGAGATGTTTCTACAACTTAATTGGAGTCCACCTGTGATAAATTCAATTGATTGGACATGATTGGGGATTGCCAACACCTGCCTATATAAGGTCCCACAGTTGACAGTGCATGTCAGAGCAAACTCCAAGCCATGGGGTCAAAGGAATTATCTGCAGACCTCAGAAACAGGATTGTGTCAAGGCATAGATCTGGAGAAGGGTACGGAAAAATCTCTGCAGCTTTACAGGTCCCAAAGAGCACAGTGGCCACCATCATTCGTAAATGGAAGAAGTTTGGAACCACCAAGAATCTTCCTAGACCTGGCCGCCCGGCCAAACTGAGCAATCGGGGAAGACGGGCCTTGGCCAGGGAGGTGAGCAGGAACCCGAGGGTCACTCTGACAGAGCTCCAGCGTATCCTTGTGGAGATGGGAGAACCTTTCAGAAGATCAACCATCCAGGCAGCACTCCACCAATCAGGCCTTTATGGTAGTGGCCAGACGGAAGCCCCTCCTTAGTAAAAGGCACATCACAGCCCGCTTGGAGTTTGCCAAAAGACACCTAGAGGACTCTCAAACCATGAGAATCAAGATTCTCTGGTCTGATGAAACCAAAATGGAACTTTTTGGCCTGAATACCAAGCGTCACGTCTGGAGGAAACCAGGCACCGCTCATCACCTGGCTAATACCATCCCTACAGTGAAGCATGGCGGTGGCAGCATCATGATGTGGGGATGTTTTTCAGCAGCGGGAACGGGGCGACTAGTCCTGATAGAGGGAAAGATGAATGCAGCTAAGTACACCGAGATCCTTGAAGAAAACCTGCTCCAGAGCGCTCTGGACCTCAGACTGGGGCGAAGGTTTACCTTCCAACATGACAACGACCCGAAGCACACAGCCAAGAGAACAAAGGAGTGGCTTCGGAGAAAGTCTGTGCATGTCCTTGAGTGGCCCAGCCAGAGCCCAGACCTGAATCCAATTGAACATCTGTGGAAAGAGCTGAAAATGGCTGTGTACCGACGCTCCCGATCCAACCTGACGGAGCTTGCAAGGATATGCCAAGAGGAATGGGCAAAAATGTCCAGAAACAAGTGTGCCAAGCTCGTAGCTTCTTTCCCAAGACACCTTGAAGCTGTAATCGCTGCCAAAGGTGCAGCAACCAAGTATTAGGCTAAGGGTGTGTACAGATATGTAACCCCTAAATAACCTATTTTTGTCAGTAAAATAAAATTGCATATTTTCTAAAAACCTGTTTTCACTTCGCCATTATTGGCTATTGTGTGTAGATGTTTGAGGCAAAAAATGAACTCAATCTATTGTAGTATAAGTCTGTAACGTAATAAAACGTGGAGAAGGTGAAAGGGGTGGGGAGACTTTCTGGCTTGACTGTATGTAAATGTAGAAGACGGGTGATTATTTTTGTTTGTTAGCTTGCATTGTCATAACAGGTAGGTAGCGTTAATGACGATTAGAATTGAGCTGGCTGTGTTGACCATAGACCGCATAAAGTACGGTTTATTTTCTCTCAACTTTTTGAATTATAGAGCAATCGGGATGGGGACTGTAAGTAAGACTAAACTGCCCAGCTAGTCTATACACAACTACACTACATTGCTATTATGGACTAGTGACATTAGCCAGTAACAACTTGCTAACATGGTCAGTTTCCCCACTTTCTGGTGTGTGATGACCCTGTAATGCAGCATGAAAATGAAAATATGACAAAAAGACATGAGCATTTAAAGTACGTAAAATAACAGTATATCTAAATAACAACAGCATTTTCCAAAAGTAAGCAGTTTCCTCTTGTGTTTATTCCTATTTTTACTTTATTCCACACAACCATACAGTTTTATACTTGCAGGTATCAACAATGCACTCCCAGTAATGAGAAGTAGTGGGCCATGGTTGGATTATGTGGAAAGACATAACATACTGTAAATGAAAGATGGGCACTGAGCGGTAGTTCTCTATTTATGTTTTTAACAACTATTAAAAGTAACGCAGATTTAAATGATCTTTTTAGGCTGGGGATATGTAGGCTTAGACCATTTGGTTTTTGGATATTTGTCACCTAAAAATTTTGTAGAAAGAGCCATTTAATAGCCTTTTAGCTAAAAAATGTATCCCGTGGGGGCATGCCCCCAGACCCCCCTAGAGGGATGTTTACCGCAACCCCTCCAATGTTCAAACCAAATTTACGCCCAGAGACATCCCGGACATAGATGCATCATCGCTGTGCTTGATGGACAGATTGAACAACATTCTGCCTTTGTCTTAAAACAAATGCATCTTTTCCTGAGGCGGGAGCATTTGGTTTGTGAGGTGACTGATAGTCTGTCAATCTCTCAATTTGATGAGACAATGAGGAGAAAGTAGAAGAGCTAGTTGATTAGCCTACTTGTTACTGTAATTCACATTCATGAACAAAATTCACAAAGTCACTTCTGAAGTTTAAACTATTTTTGTAATTTAGCTAAATGTCTTAACATTGAGGAACATTAGGCTGTTTAGTTCACCTAAAATAGCTGGCTAAATGCTACCTGCTAGGTAGTCTGGTTGATGTACGTTGCGTAGCCAAAATTATATTTTGTGTATTTGGGTTGTGAGACAAACAATTTTTGATTGATTTGATTAGATTTTTTGATTAAGTTTGTTTCACGCACCATCTGTGAAATCGGCAGTGAAATGACTTGTTTGTTCAGTTATAGACTGCATTACTCCTCCTTCCCTTGTAAAAATCCAGTCCAGATATTTTTTAGCACCAAAATGTTAATTGAGTAGCCTAATGGTAGGCCTCTTATCCTAGCATATCACTGTTAAACGGTGCTTGGGTCTCACGTTAGGCAAAACTATTAACCCCCGCTACTCCGGAAAAAATCCTAGGGGTGTATGTGAGTGGTTGTGTGTGTAGCTTTCATAGCTAACATTTTTTGATGGAAGAAAACCATGGGAAAACAAAATTAAATACCTAGGTAACTACAGGCCTAGGCAAGATTTTATTGAAAATTGATAGTTTCATAATGTATTCTACAGAAACACTGCTTCATAGGGTGCTTTCACACCTGCTGTGTTCGGTACGATTTAATCGTACCCTGGAGCGTTTAGCCCTTTAGGTTGGTACATTTGGGCAGGTGAGATGCGTGCAATCGAACTTTGTAATATGTAAACTAGTAAAAAAAAAATCATGGATTCATTTGTCAGACTGTAGGCCTGCGCAACAGGTCATAATATCGTCGCCTCACAGCCTTCTCCACTCATATCTGCGTCTGATGGCAGCGCATCTGCCTTGGACTGTACGTATAGTTGCATACATGTTTACCACCCGGAGTCTTGACAGTCTTTCCCAATTATCCTTCTCATAACTCCACCTTTGGTAAAAAAAAACAAAGGAGCATAACGGTTATAAATGCAATAACGAAACGGGTTTCCGTGATTTTCGGTGGTAGGGGTAGTAGCTGATGTTTTTTTTCTGTATACCCGCTCAATTCCTGACCAATGAACGAGCGACATTTGCAAACAAATACAAATCCTGGTCTGCTTGGTTTGGAGCTGTGTGAAACCGGACCAATGACAAACAATAACAATGTATCAACACGACGCTGGTTGGATTAAACAACCAGACTATTTTGTGAGAATGAGCCCATAGACTGTTTTACTGAAACTTGTTTTCCATGTTATGTTTCATTGGAACTCAGTGAGAGTTTTGTGTTTTTTTTGATAAAGGAGTGAACACAATAATCTATTAAAAATAATAAACACTCCAGGGTCTTCAAAACCAGTGGTGTCACTTTTATGGTACCAGAAAGATGCTATATTTTTAAAGGTACTCGCATCGGTACTCAGTATAGGCAAGTACCAAACCTGAGTACTCAGTACTTCAGTCTGAGAAAATGGTATCAATTCACCCCTTTTACCAAGTATGAGTTAGGAAGATGCAGCTTATTTTATCTGAATGTACTGTATGTATGTAACTTATGAGGTGTGAAAATAAAAACAAATATCCCTGAAAGTGACCCTGCCCTAACCGCTATGCCAAACTTAGCAGTGAATTAAACTTGGCAGCTTGAGTCTAGAGAACAGGCAGAACTAACACTGCCAGGTTATAAACAGAATTATGATTATATATTTTACAGACTGCATTCATTATTGGTCTTTGAGCCTTGAAAAGATTTGCTTATATAAAACCGCTTATTTTGGAAGAACTAAAGGAAAGCTGTTGTGGTAGATCTCACATCCCCTATGGAAATGTACTGCAGTATATTTTTAATATATTGTGAAGATAATTCTGATATATTTACAATATACTGCAGTATATATTTTTTCCATAAGGGATATTTCACCAAGGCCTTTCACCATGCATGGGAGTTTCTTATTTACAGTATAGAATAGGACAACGTTTATTCAACATATGACAACCATGAATACAGCATCTTCACGTAAAAACAGCTAAAGTTAGGCTTTATTTAAAAAAAGAATTTATGTTAGATTATGTCAGATTTGAAGGAGGAGTAATGCAGTCCTATAACTGAACAAACAAGTAAAAAATTTAAAAAACAATCAATCACATACGTACATTTCATAAAACAATTTCACAGAACTGTGAAAAACTACATCAAAAACAAAAATATATATTTTTTATGTGTGTGTTTTATACAGGGAATGAAGAGAAGAGATGCCTCACCTAAAGATTCGGGAAAAAAAGTCTTGATTGGGTAGGTGGAAGCAGTGAGGGTGTGGGCCTGTGCACTCGATTCAAAAATACGTAGCTCAAAAGGAATCCCTTAGTGTTTTCCAGTCACAATGAGTTTATGGTTGAATCAGCATAAATTAGCATTGATGATCCCCCCACTAATCCAGTGCGGCTGCAACATTAGCCACAGAAAGCGCACAGGCCGAATTATAGCCTATGAAGGGATTCATTGAATGCCCCGATTGGTATAATGTAACCATTGCTTCGTCCAATTAGATCCTTCCTTCAGCTTTATGTGCTGATACTGTCTTGAAAAAAATACAGAAATTCCTTCAGATTATGCAGATTAGGTAGCCCTATATTACACTAAATTGTACCTGGGAAACTGTGCTTCCTTGGTGTGAGTTTTCAGGTGTGTGTGTGTGTGTGTGTGTGGGGGTGGGGGTGGGGGTGTGTGTGTGTGTGGGGGGGGGGGGGGGGGGGGCAAAAAATACAGAAATTCCTTCAGATTATGCAGATTAGGTAGCCCTATATTACACTAAATTGTACCTGGGAAACTGTGCTTCCTTGGTGTGGGTTTTCAGGTGTGTGTGTGTGTGTGTGTGGGTGGGGGTGGGGGTGGGGGGGGGCAAAAAATACAGCATCACTGTTGTCAGTCAATCTAAAGCTTTCTTTTTGTTTTAATTTCACATCCGTAGAACACAATCTCTTTTTCATGATTGAATAAGCATGCCTCAGTTATAGCTTTTTAAAACCTGATATGTAAGCCAGGCTTAATTAAATGTGTTTTTCCTCTTTAAGAGATACCTATCCAGTTAAATATAAAACCGAATGATTAAACCGCTCAGAATTTGGTGTCTGCTGCTTATTTGCCAATGAAGAATCTGTTCCACTTCAGCTGGACTTGTTACCGCCTACATTACCGTTACAGCTCTCTGTTCAAACCTCCGAGCGTCTCCCTCGTCTTTCACGTCGCCCCCCAGCTCGGGCTGTCTCAGAGAGAAGGGGCTGCTGGCAGACTTGGCGGACCCCGAATTCCGGGTCCCTCTTGGCTCGGTGCCGGGGGCTGGAGCGGAGCAGACGATAGCAACCGCCGATGCTGTCGTCACACCGCACGAGAGACTGACTTGACCAACGCCCGCGCTGGTCAGCGCGGCCTGGAAAAAACCCCCCGCCCTGACAGAGCTCAAACAACAGCCTTGCTCGGTGTTCCCGTCCTGACAGAGCTCAAACAACAGCCTTGCTCGGTGTTCCCGTCCTGACCTACCGTCGATGCCTCCCTCCCCGCCCCCCCCCCCACCCCACCCCCCTCCCCAGGAGACCATTAAGTTAATGAGACAGAAGCTGAGGCTGCGGCGGGCGGCACGTTATGGATGCGCCGCGCGACTGCTGGCACGACGTGCCGTCTCCGGCTCTGGGGACATTTCATTTCCGCTCCCCTAATGAGCTGAGAAGCGGGGGAGGCAGGCAGGGGCCCCTCCTCAACACTCGCTGACACAGATAATGGGAGAGCTGATAGCGGCCTAGGAGACTGCGATGGCTCCTCGCAGAGATACGGTCCGATAACACTGCATTGTGGAGATTGTCGCAGTGCAACTCCAGCCCGTCCCGGCAGGCCCCCGGCTCATCTTTATGTGCAGCCGAACAGCTGGCAACTTTAGTGAGCTTGCACAACGAGGAAAAAAAAGAAGCGCCCTCCAATTGCCATGCCATTTATAACTGTTGCCTGGTGTGTTGTTGTGTGCGGGTGCCCCATAAGGATGCAGGACTAAAAGCAATAATGCTGGATTTCATTTGGAAGGTTTAGTCGGGAAAGAGTCGTCAGACGCGGATCAGTCAGATGTTACCTAGTTTGATAAGAGTACAATCGCGCCCAAGCGTGATCTATTAGCATACGGTGGACTGCAACACTGACTTCTGAATTGGGGGGGTTGAAAAAACCCAAAGATCTAATTTGTTTTTGGTTAATCCAGAATCCATTTTAACATGGTAATCCTTCCATTTATCATACCGGACATAATACCAGCTTCCATTAAAAGTAATTTAGGAGCTGCAATTATCTGGGTAATTCGTGCAAAAAGACATGAACCCTGCAGGAAAGAAATAATTTAATTTTGCTTTTTACTTTCCTCATTTCGCTTATATCATTCCATTAGGACTTTTACTTTAATTGTCTTTATATACACCAACAGCTACCCTTCAGAGCCCATTATTCCTAGTAGTCAGAAATCATCTATATTTAAGACTTCAAATATAGTGATTTAAAGTGATGCACATTGCATTTCATACCTAAGCTATAAGGCAGCACTGGACAGTCCACAAAGAAGCATTTAAACATAACTTACTCCACCAACATTGCTCTGATATGCAGCTCTTGATCAGATGTGGTGTACCCAGAATTCACTGCTCAAAGAGCTACAATAGGCTTATTTTTGTCTAATGAGCCAATCTAGTGGGCCCTCAGTAAGACGCGCAGAGAGAACTGATAGATTCTCATAGCTGCAGGAACGTCTCCAGAGAAACTCTGCTGTCAGGCAGAAAAGAAAGGGAGAGGGAGGGAGAGAGAGAGATATGAAGCCCTCTTGAAAGAAGCATGGTCCTCAGGCAAGAGTCTTGTCTCTCCTGCTACTTTTTTATTATTTAATTTTAAGCTGTACTGTACATTTCTTGTGAGCCAACTTTCTGATTGGATAACGGGTACTTTTAAAACAGTGTACATTTTCTCCCTCTCTCACTCTTAACAGTCCTCATAATAACAGCAAAAATACAATTGAAGCTACAGTCAATAAACCCATACCCATAATTCTAGTCTCTAACAGGATGGACATTTATAGCTACACAAATCAATTAAGTTACCCAATTATCAGTAAAAGTATGAAAATATATAAAATAATGCATATGATACTGATTATTTTCAGTTTTGATATAGAATATTGATGCATGGCTGCCAAGTTTCACGCACTTGACATGACACCTTACGCTCTCACGCTCACTTAAGAAATCTCACAACAGATCTATTCTCAGATTTTTTTTAAATTACATTCACAGAGCCTCTAGAGCATTTGACAGATTGCCCTGACTTCCCTGCTACAAAAATAATCATGTTTTTGCCTATCTCTGCTCTACCTGCATGATTTTCTTTGATTTGACCTACAGTGCACTCCAACAGTGACACAGTTTTTGTTGTTTTGGCTCTGTACTCTAGCACATTGGACTTTAAATGGAACAGTAACTATGAGGTTAAAAGGCAGATTTCCAGCTTTAATTTGAGGGCTTTTACATGGGTGAGCTGTGTAGCAATTGTAGCCATTTTTACACATAGTCCCCCTCATTTTAGGGCACCAGAGGTAATTGGACAAATGAACATAAACTTAAGTAAAGTCATCATATTTGCATTGGTTGCATATCCTTTGCATGCCATGACTTCCGGATGTCTGTGACCCAAGAACATCAAAAGACTCTTGATATCTTATTTTCAGGTACTCTTACAGGCAATACTATAACCAATCTCCATCTGAATGGATCTCTATGGGAATTGGGGCGCGGGACTGGATTAAGCAGTAAATTACATGGGAATAGTATGGAACACATGGTTGACTAAATGGCTTTAAGTCACGAAGGGTCTGAGGTATTTAAGAGTCTTTTGATATTGCTACACGATTCACCTGATATGGATGTAAAAATCCTCAAATTAAATCTGAAAGTCTGTACTTTAACCTCATAGTCACTGTTCCATTTAAAATCCAATGTTCTGGAGTACAGAGTCAAAAGAACAAAACGTGTCAGTGTCCTAACACTTTTGGGGTGCACTGTATGTGTCAACACAAAGAGATTTTTTGATTCACTGGAGATCCATATGCTGGGGCTTGGTAGCTGGCCAGTTTGTTTATTTTATTGTTACTGTTGAACACGTCTATCAGTAAATTGATTGAAAGATTAGAAAAGGGTAATCTTATTTTCATAGACCTACAGTAGCAAAAGATTTGCTACTGCGCGTGATACATGTAAGCATGTGCGCGTGTGCATGCGTGCACGCAAGAGGTCTCAAGTTCAAAATCTCACTCTGGCCAGCTGACCAATGACCAATGACCAATGTTGGCAACCCTACAGATGCTATTCATATCAAGATTCTTTTTTAAGTTACCCAGGTAGGTATTACTTTTAAGATTCTTCTAGTATATTCTTACACGTTGTTAATTTTCATAAGACATATGGTAGCATGTTGAATGCATCCAGATTTCTAAAACCTTTTTTTTTTTTTTTTTTTAGAGTGATAATGAGTTTCAGCCCCTGACTTGCATGGTGCCCTCAAAGACAGCTGCGCGGAAATAAAGTCTAATCATTCGGTTTTAATGTGGAGGTCCCAGTTGGTCACAGTTCACTGCATGGGGCCATTTTGTCCTGTTCAAATGGCAGGTTTCAATAAAAGTATGAAATTGTGCAGCATAAACAGCAAATTCTTGCAGAAGTGCAAATTCATAAAGATTATGTTGGGGGTAGATTTAAGATTAATAGTGAACATGAAATAAACATAATGCTATGTTTTCAAAAGTCCTGTACCAACTTTGTATACAGTGGTATTGTGTGGGGTCATTTGTGGGGTAGCTGCATAAAATGTAAGAAAATACAGTATACAACCTTTTTATTTTTCGTCTCCAATTTTTGTGGATGATTCCATCACAGATTTTTAATATTTAGGAATAAAGGGCTAGTCAATTGGGAGACACAAAAAAGGTGAAAGAGAAAGTGTCAAAATGTTTCTATCACATAGTTTTGTGTCAGTTTAAACTTTTGGGGTCAACACAAAATGTCAAGATAATATGAAGATTCCTTGCAGCATGAGTTCAAGTCCTGAATTCTGTAAATTACTACATATATGATTGACGGATAGAACTGGATTAATCCCTCGAATAGAGAATTATACACTGTTAAATTGAGCAGACTTTTTAAACGAATGTTTTTCCCCTTTTCTGCCCAGTTTTTGATCACTATTTGTCTATTTGTATCTCTCTTACAGACTTCAGTCCACACAGTACACCGGGAGATAGATAGTGTCAGATGGCCCTTATGCTTGCCTATTTCATTCACAAACTCTCTTCATTGAAACCTCCCGCCATCTCCATCAGTACCACATGCACGATGGAAACAGCATGCGGTGGTTTACAGCACATCTGTCGGACCTGTGGATTCAGGCCCAGATTTCCGCTAACTTCATAACGTCATATTTAACTCCGCATATTGACCGCAGCACCCCTTATGGAAAAAGAATATACTGCAGTATATTGTAAATATATAAAAATTATCTTCACAATATATTTCCATAAGGGAGGGCTGGAGTCCCAGAAGTCAGTGTTTCCTCTGATCCTGTAAGGGGCCTGGCTCGGCCCATGCCTTTCCTCTCTAATCACTGGGTCCTCTGGGAGAGGGGGCTCTTTTGAGTCCTGCTTGGGAAAAGCTTGGCATCCATCGGAGATCTCATTTCTGTAATTTATCGACCGTCTCCCAGGAGCCGAGAGTTTGGCACCAACACACAATGCCACCCCATCCCACCCACCCCCCACACAAACACCCTTTAATTCACTTCCCATGATCTTTATTCCGTTCAGAGGAACATTGTTTTGTGTGTTGAATATCACAGACAGAGGGACCAGGTCATTAAAATTGTTATTCAGGTTATCTGTCATTATGTTTGAGCCAAGCGAAGTTGCACAGATTCACCAGTTCTCCATTTGGGTTGTTGCCTAGATGCATTCAACTAAACACTATCCAGTTCATAAAATTAACTGTGAACTCTGAAGGAAGAAGACCAAAACAATATATAATTCCATGCATGAGTCTTCTGAACCTTTGGATTTTGAACCCAGATGTAATCACAAGACCTCTTGCATTAAATCAAGGGATATAGTATTTCTGTTTTGATATTTACACATTAAATAGTATTCAATGAATTTAGAATCTTTCAAAAATACAATTAAGTGGGACATGCAATTTCATTATTCAAATATCAGGAAATAGCACATATGTTATATATAAGCATGTAAATATAGCAACAATTAGTGTTTGTGGGGACCACACATAAAACACCAATAACCAAAATAAGCATCTACAAAGTAATTTTACACATATGCTTAAAACTGTAATTACATAGAGAGTTTAATGGTTTTCTTCCACAATTTAAAAATACCCTAAACTCCAGAATCTACAGCCAGGCACTTAACAGCCTTCACTGATCGGGGGAATTTTGGAACACCAACCAGAGGAAACGAGAATTGAAAAATAGAAACAGAGAATGCATTTTTAGGCCTAACTGACCAGGGAATATGTCAAGATTAAAAATTGCTGATTTGTGTCATTGCACACAACCTGAATGTTTTTTTTACGTCAACTTTGAAAACATCTGTGAGAGCAGAGTGCATTTTGTGAGCTGTGACTTGACCCACTATCTGAAACTGAACAACATCTGAAGGTCGATGGCAGTTGGCAGTCCAGCCTTCTCCACTGAGCGCTGCACATTCCAGTAGCAGAAGTAAAGATTGTTGTGCCAGCATGGGCCCTATTTTTGTGACATCGCTAGTGCAAATGCGCCTGGGTGCAAGTGGAATTGCTCATTTCCTCTAATTTCATTTATATCAATTTGACTATTTGATATTCATGCTGTGTTCAGTTATGCAATCCAATGTCGGCTATTTAGGCATTGTACCTGTATGGAGTTAATCAATGTAAGCTACTTGAGTGAAAGACACAAGGACTTGGAGACCGGCTCTACACTCGTCAAACAGTGTAAGATATGTGTTTGATGCGTGTAGGTGCACTGGCTCATGTTATGTTAATTTTTTTAAGGGTCACTACAGTTAAATGGAGTACATAATGG
This sequence comes from Synaphobranchus kaupii, assembly GCA_029718625.1. Lineage (NCBI taxonomy): Eukaryota > Metazoa > Chordata > Actinopteri > Anguilliformes > Synaphobranchidae > Synaphobranchus > Synaphobranchus kaupii. Next base: position 36,697,446 of record CM056382.1, read on the forward strand.
GATGCTGTATGAGGCACCGTTACAGGGATCACATTTACAGGCACGCATATAAAGTGGCAGTTAGACAGTGGCTAGTCACTCTTGAGGCTACTGACTCCATACATTGAGCCCAGAACGCACCGACAACTTGCTTTTATTTGTGCGTTTCGCAGGGCGAAGTCAATGATCAAGCGAACCTTTAACCTGTTAAAAATGCGTTTCAGATATTTGGACCAGTCGGCTGGTACATTACAATATTTCCCTCAGAAAGTCGGTGCGTTCTTTCCGGCCTGCTGTTTTCTACACAGCATAGCGGCAGCAGTGTAGTGTGATGGTTAGGGAACTGGGCTTGTAACCTAGGTTCAGTTCCCTGGTAGGACTCACTAAGTTCGCCTCTTTCCCACCCTTCCAACGTATGTGTTCAGTGTTGCCAGATTGGGCGTATTTATTCCAGCCCAATTGGGCTATTTTTTTAATGTTATTGTGCAGGGAAAAATTACTTTTTGTGGCTTGTCATAATTTTTTTTGCTATATTGTGCAGTTTTTCATCTTCCACTTTCAGCTAATTATTCACATTCATTGGCTCTGGTGTAGTTTGTCCCTCCTCTCTCTGCCTATTCCTCGGTTGCCATTGAAGCCAGTTAATAGTCGCTGCTTTTGTTTGATATGCAGAGGCTTGCCAGTGGGTTAGGAAAATCTGAAAGAATGCTGACTTTCAGTTGCTCCTGGAAAAGTAGGCTAGTCGCTGTTTGAGAACTTTGTAGGCTAATGGGCGAGAAATTAGCAGCCTATATTTCCATGTTGCTAAACTTGCTTTTTGTGTGTGCAAGCTTGCTTTCCCCAATCTTGCATAAGCACGAAACCTTTGATTATGAAAATAAAACTAGCCTATAACTTAAATGTGTGTGTGTGTGTGCGTGCAAACACTTTGCCTTACAGGTCTGTAGCCAGCGTTGCAATGGCTGATCTTTCCTGTCCAGTGCTATTGGTGCCGTAGACTGCACACACGTACGCATCAAGGCTCCATCTGATGAGGCGTTTGCGTATAGGCTATGAATAGAACGGGATATCACTCCAGAAGCTCATGTGATGCGAAGTTTTTGTTGCTCAACTTTTCTACAAACCTGAGAAGGTGTGCAAAATGATATTGGCTGCTGTGTTCTGCACAACATGGCCATGAAAAATGGCCTTCCTATACCAGACGCCCCCAATCCACATGAACTAGGGATGCTGTCAGATGAACCACCACTTAAACTCGACAATATGACCGCAATTAGAACGCGTCAGCAATTCAGAGAGATTCGAAAATAAGGTATGTGATTACCTGATATCAAACCAGAACTCTCACACACAGAACACAAACAAAATTACAAAATGAAGCGCTGCTATGTGTTTCTTCGCTCATAATTTTATGTCAATCCATTAATTTTTTTAATTTATTTTACCACTTTACAGTTTGTGTGACGGGTTATCCTGCATTGATGGTAGGCGACTTGTTATCCCCTGCTAGGCCTTTACTTTATATGACACCGGAACTGACAATACTAAATCTTTTTTTTTCCTTGAATACTTGGCTGAACATCTGCTAAATCTAACATCGAGTGTCGGAATAATTCTTTTGGTTTTTCTGGACCACTTTGACTTTGTATTCCTCTTTAAATGGAATTTGCAACTTCCATATATGGCAATTCATGGGCATGGCTTTATGCTAATCGCAAAATAACATGAACATGCTTGTCATTTACGGTCGATCGGAATTCATGAATATACACACGGAATACAAATAAATCTGCCTTTCTGACATAGTTTGATGAATCCGGCATTAATTTTTTGTACCGACTTGTTTCGTACATAAATGTACACGCACGTTTCATGAATGAGGCCCATCGTGCATGTTTGAAAATCTATCAAAATTCTTTTACTATTTTTTTCCTATGGAATGGACAGAATGGACATATGTATATCTTCAAATTAGGTTGTCTGAGATGGTCGAATTGTTTCATATAAATCTGTATTTTAATATCTGTTAAAGGGGATATTCTAAATAACAAATGAGTGCAAGTTACATTTCAGTAGGAGCAGTTTCAGTGCAGATGTTATTTAAGTGGCATGAAATATTGTCACAATTGGCTAGATTCACTAGCTCATAGCTGCCATATTTCTTAATAAATCATCTTGAAATCTAGGGACATGTCAGTGCTTTACATGTATACCACACATTTTTACCAATATTATACTCTGAACTAATTTGTATATTTATAAGGTGACTGGATCTCTCTGACCATGTTCATTTATGAACATTCAATATTAAAAAAAGAAAGATGACTATCCAAAGAATACAGCAGTGCAAGTTGCATGTCAATATGATACATGGTCTCAGAGGAGATGTAATTAGTGTTTCACACAAAATCAAAGATGGCAGAAAATCCAATATGGTTGACTGAATACATATCATTTACAAAACAATATTCGCAACGAGGAGATACATGTGCACATGTCATCATTATCATCATAACCATAATCATCAAATTAATAATAATGCATTTCTTTCTAAACCATTTTTGTTAAAACGTGTTTCTTCCATTATGTTCGAAGCACATTCTGAAATAACCGACCAACTAGATGCACGCATTATTACTCTGTTGCAGACACAGGTTCTTGTACTTACTATAAGGTCCATGTTTAACAATAAACTGCACAAAGGAATCTCCAGGGAATGACACTACAATAGGAATGTCCTCTCCTAAATGCTCACATGTAAAATGTGCCCTTGACTGGAATGAAATGTATTACACACTGATAGAACTGATTGGTTAAGACTGCACGGTTCAAATCAGAGTGCTGGGAATCACCCAAGGGGAATGTTCTGAATGGCTAACAATAATTGAGATGTCCATGCTTAATAAAAGTCAGTTAGATGAGTGGAAGCACCTCATTCCGTCAGTGCACAGAAGTATGATTTTTAACATTTGGTTTTCTTACCATTACCTACATGGTAATGCTTTTTGGGCAGAAATTGCTCATTTTCTACAATGCTAATTTTCCACCCCCTTGAATATTGATGATTAATTTGATGTTCAAACCATGAAATCAAGCATGGAAACAGCAATAAACCACGTTTAATTTCTTTTCGTTGTTCATGTTTTTATTTAAAATATGAAAATGTATTCACACCAAAGAACCAACATTGCTGCATATATATTACAGTATATTGTAAACTGCAGTATACTATGGGGAATTTTACATACCTTCTCTTTTCTGTGGAAGAGAGTGACAACAATACCACATTATAGATTGTCAGGGTTTCACAACCCAATCTTGTGTCAAACCTGTGTTTTGCTCTTTTGTGGTGTGCCCATGACTTCTGCTGAAGCTGTTACTGTCCACAGGGGGCGCTAAAAATAAATGACGTTGAAATCTGTTCAGATACAGGTCATTGTCTCTGGGTGCTTAAATCAACAGGACACAGAATTGTTCTCAGTAATTTGGGTTCCTGTTATGTTAGGATTAAGGACAACCTAGTGAAAATAAATGCTAAAAATAATAATAAAAATAAATATATCACAATACAAAAATGTAAAGCTTGAAATTTAGAAATCGTATTTTGCTTCCAAGATGAAGGGTGAAAATAGAACATGTCAGAAACGCTTGCGGGCTGTTTTAATCTTGTGTCATTTTTGTACTGACGGTGTTTTTACACTTGATGCAAATGAACATGGCTGTGTGTTGTGTTGGATTGTTGCACTTTTGGGAAACATGATCTCACACCAGATCCAATCTCTAATGGCTCACTTTTCAACATGCAACGAGGTCTGATAAAATCTTAGGTCGAAGACATCTTACTATGCTGATTGCAAACATTAGCTAGCAGGTTAGATATTACTACAAATACCATATTTTAAATACATACCAATGACAGAACCCTAACAAAATGTTGAAGAAACAAAAAAATAAAACTGTTGCTATATATTAGCCAGGAAATTCAGGACATTTAAACTGGACTAGCGCAGTTGCCACACCCCTATAGGCATTTGCATAACTATAGCTGGCTAGCTTCATACTACTAAGCCAGATGCTATGTAACGAGCCAATAACTTTCATTAGTCAGGATAATATTCAGTAGGTCATTAATGGCCAGTTGGATCTTGTTTCAATCACTTAAAATATAGGCATGTTGTTTTGCGTACACAATGACAATAAAAATTAACCTGCTCTTCATATATACAACATGTTGAAATGATCCACAAGGGATAAAACTGAAGGGATTATTTGATAGGTGTTCAAATCACTTTGCATTAGCTTCAGAGCCATGGTTTGAGCTTAATGATAGGTGGTTTTGTGCAGTGCAGGTTGCTTCAATTTACATCACCACACATACTGTTTGTGCAAGAAGGGATTGGCCATCCAGTTAATTTGCTATTATTAAAATAAATACATATGCTTATGATGTTATTTATCTGTACTCATTTGTGGCTGTGATTGATATATTTAAGAACTTATACCATTTTAAAGTGCAAGAATGTTACATGGTGTAACTGTCCAAAGGGAAGGATATTTAAACATTATTTAATATGTAATAACATTTTGTTGGTTGGATAACAGCATTTTAACATTTACAATGTTAGATATCATAATAAAACTATGACATAATTACTCATATTATTTTTTGAGGAACACAAAAAATATTCTGCAATATGGTTACAAAATGATATGTAGAAATAATTAATTTCATAGAAACTATTTTGTCCACATTTTTTCATTTCACCAATGTAATTCAGCATAACCTGAAAATTTGTGAAAATGTTATAGTATTATAAATATTTTTTTAATGTAAATGCTTACTGTACACATTTGAGTTCAGGATCCAAATTTAAGTGGCAAAATCAACTGGCCGTTAAATAAGCAAACTAACAAGAAATCCAAAGGTTGAAACCAAATTTGTAATTTGGCATAACCAGAATGGTTACTGATTGGTGATGGTGAACTGATAAATAGCTAATCTATAGGATTTTCTGCAGCCTACATAAAATACATCTTTCACATAATACAAAATACATAATTTATGTACAGTGTATATGTGTACTGAACACAGAACTGTGTAGGATGATGTGATGGAAAGGTTGGTATATGTCTGTTTTGTATCAGTAAGGCACTTGGTTCTTTGATCAATGTTAGATTAGAATCTAGAATATGGGCAGCTCTGTGTGTCGTGCTGCTTCATACACTGTCTGCTACAAAGTCACTGACACAAAGGTTCCTCTCCCACTCAATAATATAGTTTAGAATTTCTGTCAAGATCCTATTCAACAAATCACATTTAGTTTGAAAATTAATAGAATATGTTAAAGTATTTGTGTTATCTCCAAAATGTGCATAACAATAGTAAACTTCAATTTTAAGTGTGAGTGTACGTGTGTGTGTGTGTGTGTGTGTGTGTGTGTGTGTGCGTATTCTGAGAGCCATGTACCGCAAAAAAAAATTCTAAGAGCAGGCTTGGAAAAGGCTGTGGAATATAGTACTCCAGCACATTGGATTTGAAATAAAACAACAAATTTGAGGTTAAAGTGCAGACTGCCAGCTTTAATTTGAGGGTATTTACATTGAAATCGGCCAGCTTTTTTCATACATAGTCCCCCCATTTTAGGGGAGCAAAAGCATTGGACAAATAAACATAATCCGAAATATTTAGTACTTGATTGCATTCGATGACTGCCTGAAGTCTACGACCGATAGAAATCACCAGACGCTGGGTATCTTCCCTGGTGATGCTCTGCAGGCCTCTACTGCATATTTCTTGTTTATTTCTGGGCCATTTTGCCTTCAGTGTTGTTTTCAGCAAGTGAAACGCATATTCAATTGGATTCAGGATAGGTGATTGAATTGGCCAGTCAAGCACATTCCACTTTTTGGTTGCTTTAGCTGTATGTTTGGGGTATTTCTCTTGCTGCAAGGTGAAGCTTTATCCAATGAGTTTTGAGGCATTTTGTTGGATCTGAGCAGATGAGATGTTTCCGTACACTTCATAATTCATGCTGCTTCATCCAGTGGCAGCCACACATGCCCAAGCCATAATACTACCTTCCCCATGTTTCACAGTGGGTGGGTGGGGGGTTGTCCTGTGTTCTGGATTCATTCATTCATTTTCTGCATTTGACTAAGCTTGCCTGGTGTATTGGAACAAATTAAATAATCCCAAAAGTGTACTGCCCATATACTCATCCTACCAGGCTCAAACGCTAAAGGCAAGATCAGTAGAGCACAAAATCCAATTTGAACCCAAAACAAATACTACTTGAACCCAGGTCTGGCAAAGACACAGATATATATATATACGTATATATATATATATATATATATATATATATATATATATATATATATATATATATATTTATATATACAAAGACGGGGGGGAAATTTAAGGAAAAACTGACATAAAGTGCCGCCAGAACAGCTTCAACGCGCCTTTGCAAAGATTCAACATGTCTCTGGAACTCTACTGGACCATTCTTCCAAAAGATATTTCCTCATTTGGTGTTTTGATGATGGTGGTAGAGAGTGCTGTCAAACACATTGGTCCAAAATCTCCCATAGGTGTTCAATTTGATTGAGATCTGGTGACTGCGAAGGCCATAGCAAATGATTCTCATCAAACCATTCAGTGACCCCTCGTGCCCTGTGGATGGGGCATTGTCATCCTGGAAGAGCCCACTCCCATCAGGATAGAAATGTTTCATCATAGGATAAAGGTGATCACTCTGTATAACATGAGGAAGTCATGGCAATACCCTCAAATTAAAGCTGACATTCTGCACGTCAACTGCACGTCATTGTCATTATATCCTTTCAAACTCAAAGTGCTAGAGTACAGAACCAAAATAACAAAAAATGTGTCACTGTCCAATGAATTACGGTGCTCACTGTATATACAGTGCCCTCCACTATTATTGGCACCCCTGGTAAAGATGAGTAAAAAGGGTTATAAAAAAATCACCGTTTGGTGAATTAGCTCAATGTCAACTGAAAAAATTAGAAAAATCCAACCAAGTAAATTTATTATGAGAAAAAAAATCCCTCATCAAGAAAGAATTATTTTTAACAAAACCACATGCCACAATTTTTGGCACCCCTGCATTTATATATAGAATAAAGTAATATTTTTTTTATATTTGGTTGCATATTCTTTGTATGCCATGACTTTCTGATGTCTGTGACCTCACCCAACAACATCAAAAGACTCTTGATATCTTATTTTCTCATTTTTTCAGTGTGTGATTAAGCTAATTCACCAAACGGTGAATTTTTTATAACCCTTTTTACTCATCTTTACCAGGGGTGCCAATAATCGTGGAGGGCACTGTAGTGTATATATATCTGTGTGTGTGTGTGCGGGCGCTCTAATAAAAGCTTCTGTAGTGTTTCAAGTCTCATTTTCAACAACAGCTCTAACAAGAACATGAGATCAAACCAGTTTTTTAACATAGATGAAAATATATTAAAATGATTTTGATTTGTTGCAGAATACCCTCATCAGGTTATAGAGAGCCTGTATGTGATATGATGTGAATTTTCTTGGGCAGTGAATAGGCCTCAGTTATCTATACAAAGTAGGTTATAGTTGTGTGCATTAATTTGCTTGCGATTGTGTCATAATACATAGAAACAGAATGGCATATTTCATGAAACACAACAGCTCTGTCTCCTGCCTTTGTTGTTTGAGCCTACTGCAGAGTTGCATTTCTGAACTGCAGCTCACATTTTTGTTTATGAGTAAACGCTTGTTGGTGGCAGGCATTTTAAGCTAATAGCTGCTTTAAATAGCGGCAATTAGCAAGAAGCATGAGATATTTAATCACTCCAGACCAATTAGTCTGTAATCAGGTAGTGTCCAAGAGCGAGCACATTTTTGTCATCCGTGGTTATAGGAAAGCACTTGTAATATATTTCTCCATGTAAGGGGGAAGCAGTGATTAACACACAAGAATATAGGCCCCCGTGGAACACAATAATGTGATGCTAAATCTTATGGGGAGAGAGAAGCAGCCACAGCAAAAGCCTATTATTACAGTTTAACATGTGCAGAAGGTTAATTCAAGAGAGATTGAGTCGCTAACATCTATATTTTATGCAGTGTGCCAGTGCTCTTGGATCCAAATTTGTCTAATTAAAACACAGTTTTTGAATTCTGTGAAACATCCCACATTACTCATTGCCACAGCTAGAGGTAATTAGCATTGCCTTTGAGCATAGCCCTGTTTAGAAATGAAAAAGAATGAACACAGAGGCAAAGACAATGGACACCTTATGAAAAGGAATGCAACTCATTATCTTCAGTCATTGCCTTTGGTCAATTCCTATGGTTATGTTGTTACATCCACATGTCTGCAACTCTATGTTTTTAGGGATCCCAAACACTAAAGCATAATTTTAATAGTAAACGTTATTTTAATGAAATATCACCCCCTAGACCCTTAACAATTGAACTCCTGTAAATACCTGTCACATGATGTGCCATTCAATGGTGAGACTGAGGAGTGGGCCAGCTATTTTAATTTGAATAATATGCTGTCGCAATATTTTAAAAATCATTATAAAATATGTAGTTTCAATTTATCTGCACATTTTAACCAAAAAAGTTAATCCTTTAATAAAGTACCACCCCCTATGTCTTTCCCTTATGGAAATGTAATATACTGCAGTATATTTTAAGTATATTGTGACGATAATTTTGATATATTTACAATATACTGCAGTATATTCTTTTTCCATAAGGGTTATCTGTCACTGACTCTTTCTATTTATCTAACACATGCTCTCTCTCTCTTTTTGACACACACACACACACACACACCTGTTCAAACAATTCCCTGCATTAAAACACCATTTCCATCCTCTTGTTTTGATAATAATAATTCAGTTGACTCAAAAACAGTTCCAACCTTGTGGTTACTATACAGTATTTGACTCCTGGTCAGTTATGAATGTCCACTGTTGATCTCAACATTCTTATCAGACAGTAAGTGATGCGTTTCTCACGGTCTGGACACAGAGAGTACACAGAAAGATGGAAACGGCACCTGGGAGAATCAAACAGGTGTACTCAGCTCACAGCAGGACACAATTTAGAGAGAGGAAGAGAGAGAGAAAGTGTGTGTGTGTGTGTGTGAGTCTCAGAGAGAGGGAGAGAAAGAACGAAAGAGATAGAGAAAGAAAATATAAATACATAACAACCAATATTGTTTTCAAAAGGCTGACCTAGCCTTGTTGGTATTGTAAAGTGTGTCTTTTCCAAAGGGACAAATGGTAAAACAGATGTTTAAATATAACCTGTTTACTGTAGCTGAAATAAAATGTCTTAAAATGGATGACCTGATAAACCCTTGTCAAGAAAAGTATCTGGTCTGTTTTGCAAACAATGTGCATGGTTGAACGGTTTAAATGCGATGTTACGGTCCTACCCCGTTCCCTGTTTGTTACATGCAAACATGCAGACACCCCCCCTCCCCCCACACAAAAAAAACAAAAAACAAAAAACAGGCCACTCACAAATCCTTCACAACAATTACTGGTCCTAGAGGTGCTGTGTCTCTGTTATCAAATGTCTGCAGCAAATATGACAAGTCATATTATTACATATCCCATTGCTAAATTTTTAACTATTTACAATGTCAGACAGACATTCACTGCGTTGTCTGCATGTAAGATGGAGATTCTGTATTCTTTATTTTATTTTGTGCCAGATCCATGACATTACAGGTTGTCTAATATCATAGATCTGATAGATGAATTGTTCTACCTTATGGAGATATTTATTTCATTACGCAGATATAAATATTTAACCCAAAATGGTTCTGTATGACACTGTATCTATCTATTGAGAATCCTTAATGTGGAGAAAAGAAGTGACAAAAAAAAGGGCTGAGTATGATATACTGTAATTTTAGGGCTGTGTGTATCATATAATTTCATGACTGGGCCATCCAAATAATTTTGGCAGCATTCAAAATCTGACACACCAAACACATCTTCAAGATACAAGACACGCCTAGTGAAACAAGAGATGATCATATGCTCTTAGTCTCTGTGGAGAACCATGAGCCTAGCATGGTGCCTCTGTCACCTGTATGCCTACATGTCACAACAAGTGGCCAGGTGTCATTCTTAGTACAGAAAAGATCAGATCTATTTCAGATTGGACAACTGGAATATAAAAGCTAATTTGTGGAGCTATACTTTCATGAGAAATTATTGATCAAATGACCATAATGGAATAATTTTTAAAAAGTTGTTATATCGTCAATAAAAGAAAGTGATCATAGCCACATTTTTAAGGCAATGCATTTTGGGTACAAATAAAATGGAAGCAATGCAACTTCCTTGAAAAACTAAATCAAAATAATGCAAACTATTTAGGACCAGTACTATACAAGGTACTAGCAATGGCCAACAGCTGTACGGTGCAGTTCAACTTAAGTCCAAAAACATACCTCTGTAACACGTCTAAATAAGTTTAATATGGATTATGTATTACGTATAATTCCGTTATATAGTAAACACATGCAAAAAAAAAAAAGCTACATTTGTGACTGCCAGGCTGTACAAATGTAACTACAAATATTCTGGCTCAGATTTTATACTAGAATGAAAAAAACGGCAAACAGTGGAAGATATGTAAATCAAACCTTTTGTTTTCATTGTATTTGACCTTTTTTTAAAGTTACTGTTCCATTTTTACATAAACAATGAGCCCAGAGCAAAGAGATACAGTGAGACTCTGTCTCAATTCATTGGACAAGGACAGCTGAGATTAACTGTGAAAGGCTCTTCTTTTTGCCATTGTTTATATATTGGTCGAATTATAGATGGCTCAGTCATCCTATAGATTGGACATATTTCAGGTTTTTGAACACTCATTTAAAGCTTTATCTATTTCATGGACAGGGTTCAAAACATTACTCAAATGTGTGTGACTGGCAATAAAATCTGGTAACGTGCTCTCGCCATGCATCTAAACTGAAGACAACTGTAACTACACACAAACTTTCCTGAAGGCTATGCATATTTAGTGTTAACATACAGCTATTACCCCTGATGGATTGCATGCATGGTGGCTATGTGTATAAAGCAAAATTTAGCTTGCAAGTCTTTGGTTGTGGGAAGGCAGAATTTGAGCTGTGATACAACTTTGAAGGCACAATGTATTTCTGACCAAGAGTAAGCCAGCCACAATAATAAATCTGCACAGGTAAAATAAGTTTCCTCTGTGACACCTGAAATCTTTGTTCATTGTTTCTGGTTTGTTCATAATAAATTCAGAAAAAATGAGATGGCAGAACCTGGAGATCTCAAGTCAATATTTGTATTGCAGGAAAAGTGCCGGAATATTAAAAATCAAGAAAAGAAAATGCATCATCTATACTGGAGGAAGGCCCCACCTTGAAACAAACTTGAGACAAAAACACATGGATAACTGTAAACATGACCGTTTAATGTTTTGACAACTGTAAGCAATCCACAGCCCACTTGAGCAAAGGTCATTTTCAATACAGACAGTGCACAGACAAATACATGTTATGGGTCTTCTACAGGCTGCGCATTGACCAAAAGTGAATCATGGCAATTAAAGACTTCCACTCATGACATCATGATAAAAATAGCTTTGAAGCAAGGCTTTTTTCACATTCGTATCTGACACATTCAGTTGTTCCAAATATGTTCTAGGGATCAAACTTGAGTGTGTTTATTTTACAAAGGAAAACGCCGCCTACTTTTCAAATACTTTCTTTTTTACTGTACGTAATATCTGAGATTATTCACCTCCCTGGCATTTCACAACAGAGCAATTTTGAAACACCCGAAAACAGAACATAATGAGCCAACGGGTTTTAAAGAGACAGAAAGCGACTACAATATATTCCCTTTCATGTCCTCAAAATATACCGATTAGCAAAGACACTTTTCACCACATTATTGATTTTCTTATACAAACCATCTACAGCCTCTCCAATGTACAATGTACTCCAATGTAACATACTGAGAAAAGCAATTGCGACAAATAAACCATTGTCAAATGTTGCTGTCAAAAAAGAATGAGGTGATATGGGGAAAATGTGCAAATATGACTGAATATTAAGATGGTGTTTTCCTTGCAGTGGCCAGTTTAAAAGCTAAGACAATGCAGAGCTTGGTGCATCAAGGATGTTTTGTTGCAATGCATGAGAGCAAAACATAAAACATGGAAGGGTTTTTTTTTTCACAATGAAAAAATACATATAGGATAATTCTGTGCACAACCTACATTTTCATCTTTCTGTCAAGCCTTGCATGCTGCATGCTTATTAACTATTTAAATTATAAAATCACAAATAATAAACTGATATAATGTGAAGACTTTATTAGCAGAACATAATGTACTCATCCACTACACTTAAAAGTGAAAATGCAATATATACATAACAAAGGTTTTTAATAAAAATATCTTATAATTACAATAGTCTATTTAAGCATATAGATATTTTCTTCCACATACATTTATAGAACATCTGTCTCTATATATACAAGATTAATTGTCATGAGTCATTATACCTCTTTACAATATTAAACAGTTCATCACAGGGAAATCCCTGTTCAACACAAATCACCTATTTTAAACAATAGATGCCAGAACGAACAATTATTTAACTTTTTAGTAAAGCTTTAAAATCTGATCTTTAGTAAATTTATTGGAGAAAAAATCAACTAATCTTGGGTTCTCATGAATGCCAATCAAATGACAGTTTCCAACACGCCTGAGCAAACGAAGTGCTTTCCGACACCGGAGCCTTTAGAGTTCCAATTACGCTTCTCTGAAAATAGGCAAAAGTAGAAGGCTACTAGCCGCTGACGTAGATGCGTTTTTGATTTGGTTCTTTCTATTGATTTATCTTTAGTAACTAGTACGGTTTATTATTTTTTCGTTAGCAGTAGCGGTTTGCAATCTCCTGTGACTCTGCCTCCCGATTCCATCACGAGGCATAGCTGGCTTTGGATCGGCTTTCTGCACACCTGTGGAAGAGGAATGAATAGAGTGGGTGTGTGAACCGCGAGCTCCAGACTGACTGGCGCCACCAACAAAACAGAAGGCATGCTTGATCAACAACCCAAAACAAACCAGGTCAAACAACAACCACAGTTCTCTGGCTTGGGCAAACTTACAAGACACAGCTGCAAGCAACCAGTCCCTGCTCATTTACAAGAGGATGACGTTTTAACCCTCTGCTTGCAAGATTGCTACACAAGGGACAATTATTGCGCAACGGACAGCTGTGTCCAAGTTGTTGCCAATATACATGTCGTACAGTTACAGCTTTCCCGGTGTCTGCTAATCAAGTGAGGCTAGTCAGTTTTCATGGATGGGGATTTTTGCAAATAAAAAATGACAAAGGTGAACTTAGCTTCAAATAGCAACTGACCCACCCGTTTTTACTTAATAAATTCCAACGTCTTTATCCACGGACACTATACTTTTCAGAGAAACAGTCGTTCATAAACTCGACAAATATTGTACGGTACTCACCATTGCGCCATATTTCAGCGACACAAAATTGAGTCTTCCTGCTTTTTGACTATTGATGTCGCCTGAAATTTAAATTGGAAAAAAACGCGTAAAAATCTACAAATGGTTCGGCGCCACAATATCAAGCTGCGCTTATGTAACATTATCAGCAAGTTTCTGCGTTACTATAACGATCACATGATAAAAACACAGGTTAGCTACTGTGGAAATTAACACTCAACATTATCATTGTGTGCATTAATCCAGCCGCAGAAATTAACTAGTTTATGATGTTCTAAACCAATAGGCCTACAATTTGGCATGTATGCAATGCAAGGGAAAAGTAATTGCGAAATCGAGAAAAATATATGTATTTATATATTTAAAAATTAGTATGTCATCAAGAATAAAATATAGACTCTTAAGGGGAACACTACGAGTTTTTTTGTGTCATCGGTATTCCTCGTGTAAACAACGTAGGCTACTCCTCTTTGACCGCGGGTCTACCCTGCATCACGAACCTCGGGGATGCTTACCTTACCTGTTCAGTGTTGAGAGCCGTCAATGGTGTCCTGTTTGAGGCAGACGGGCATGTCCCGTGTTGCTGTTTAAGCAGAGCAGGGTGAGTCTCCAGCGCTAACTGCAGGTCCAGAATATAGTCTATCACATGCTGAAGGATTTCCACTTTACTGACTTTCTTATCCTGCGGTATAGTGGGAACAAGGCGCTTCAGTCTGCTGTAGCAGTCGTTCATGTCGTACTGCAGGCAAAAGAGATCTTCCTCTTCCATTTTGCACCGGGCGATGTTCAGGCTGTGTTCCGACAAGCAACGCAAAGCGAACTCGCTGCAGTTCGGAGAATCCTTCTGGGGGCGAACTGGGGTGAGAGCCTTCATTTTTAAATATAATAATAAGCGACGACGAAAACAGATAATTAGTAGTTAAATCGAGTGTCCTGTAAATATGCGTATTCGTCAATAGTAAAATAGTTTTGTAATCGACGTAAATGTCGATATTGCAAAATGATAAAATATGTAGACGATGGTAATTCTACCCTGGAAATGTCTCCTAGACCGACCGTTTCTACTTCACTGGGCACGGCGTAAAGAAAATGAGTAGAATCCGTACATTTATACAGGAAAGGGGAGGCGCTATCGGCGACTGGTTGACAGTTGTGGGCGAGAAACTGGTCAATCACAGGGCTGCCGATGCCCGTGACAGAACACTGGGGCCTATAACAAGGCGTGTCTCTGCGCGCTCGCGCTGCGGTGGGTCCCCATCGGAGGTTGATTGCGGCGAGGGAGGCGGGGGTAGATGAATCGCAGCTATAAAAATTACACCGAATAGTAAGATTTTGGCATGAGCGCAGGAAATAACTTGAATTACAGCAGCTTGCAATAACACACATTATTCCGCTTAATTACATACAATTACAATTGTTACATTTCATATTAAGAAAAACAAAAAAATGTATAATTTTAAACCTAACAATGTACTCGATTACAATAACATTTCACAGTTTCCAAAATCTAATTTGTTGATAGGCTATTTGCAATTTATATGCGGGTAGGCTAGCATTTGAAATTAACATGTCAGTTGAATATTTTTTAATATAACATATTTAGTCTATATTTTAATCAGGGTTTTGCATCACGTGCCTGTAAAATGTCACATTGTTTCAGAGGGCATCTGGATACATCTAAAAGATGTATTAGCACTCCACAATCATTTACGGAAATTTAAAGCTAACAGTGAACTGCCTCAGTGAGGATTACAGGTCAGCATATAGCCTATTATCGCTGTTTTACGCCCAGAATATTGAATGATTATGATTACAATACTTTCCCAAGTCAACTGTACAGTTATAATTGGAAAGAAATATGAATGCGTTATGCCAAATATAATTATGATCTCCTTTGTAGATTAACACCATTCTGTAGAAAATACATGTAGCCTATAGCCTATAATCACTTTAGTTATAATTGCGTACATATTAAATAGATAGTTTAACATAGACTAGTAATCTTGAAAATGGTTTCTTTTCAAATGTAAGAGAAAAATTGAAACAATGTAGCCCATTTAAATGGCCAGTGCCTTACACAAAATCACTTTAGTTTTATTTGCAACATGCAACAAGCAAGTCAACTATCTGCCCCTACACAGCCAGCACGGTGTCTGGTCTATGGGACAAGTTCGATTGGAGCGGTTAGGGTTTTCCCTCCACGTTTTCCCATTCCTTCACCCAGCTGTGCATTGTGCTGGCCGCATTCCTGCACTCTCTCACACGTATTGCGCTGGTCTGCTCTCGCGCTGACAGCTGATTCATCGACTCCGCAGCGCAGACTGGCTGGCGCCAGTCCCGTGACGTCACTCATTCACACAGCGCTCCTCCCGCAGGCAACGCCAGGCAGGTTGCCAAGGCGACTTGGACGCCTGGCTCTCAACTTCCAGGCTTTTTGAGCGCACTGACAACAGGCCTGAGTAGCCTATTACCTTCTCCACTCTTCCTTTTCTGTGGGGCGTTATTCGGTAACTTTAGCCAACACCTGCAGAAATACCTGCTCTGTCACTCTCTCGGCTGGTTGACAATGGGAAAACCCTCAAGCTGTGCAGGTGCAGCTGTCCTAAGAAAGCAACCTTAAGATGACATGAACTGTTTAGATCTAGATTTTAAAATTGTAAGGCACAAACATATATTATTAAAATAAAGGAGCTTGTCCATGACAGGAGTTTTGTGATTTCAGTAGGCTACTTGCACTGTACTTCTTCCCGAAAAAAAATATACATTTTTACCTTGCTCAATTATACGGCACATGCTGACTCAATAATACTCTGCAAATACATTGCTCAGGGTTGCACTGAATCAAATTCCATATGACAAACTATCCAATAAAATCATCAAGC
Organism: Synaphobranchus kaupii; assembly: GCA_029718625.1. NCBI lineage: Eukaryota > Metazoa > Chordata > Actinopteri > Anguilliformes > Synaphobranchidae > Synaphobranchus > Synaphobranchus kaupii. The sequence goes on from CM056382.1 coordinate 36,713,862, forward strand.
CTCAAACAATTTGCTGTAGAAAGCCCAAAAGGGGTGCTCTGATATACGTTTGTTATATATACTAACTGTACTAAAAGTTTGATAACTCATGTAGTTATGTAATTTTGAGTCAAATCTTTTTTCTTTTTGGTTGCTTTTCCCAAAAAGAGGGTCTTTGACATTGTGGTTCTTGATTATCAGATCTTTGTTCCGCTAATTTAAAAAGTAGTTTTTTTCTGCCTTTTGTCTTCATTGTATTCATACCATAAAATGTTATAATAAAAATAATTTCTCCATGTACATGGGTCTCTCCAGTTCATTCCCCTAAAGACAAACTGAGTTTAAGATTGGTTTTATTGTGTTGGGTAACACCAGAACCCATAAGCGTATAATTTTGCATGTTAAATGGAAGGACACACAAAATCACCTGACCAAAAAAAAAGCATAACTTGTTATACATTCTTTATCTCCATTTCTCACAGGACTGGGAGTGAAACTTGATAAAGTCTGATGCTTGCTTTGGGGCCAATCTGTGCTGATATTTTTTGGTGTGACGAGCCAACATGAGTACTTTGTTGCTTAGATTGGGCGGGGCTTGTTTGCACGGGCCCTGGGGAAGCGATGTGTGCAGCTGGACTCTGGGAGGGGGGGTGCTGCTCAGTGAGGTGTGGACAGGACACAGTGTTCCCTTCAAAGGACCCGGCTTCAAAAGGACTTCAGGACCAGGCTGTGACTGTAACCTTTCCATCGCTCGCTACTCTAGTCGCCATCCCTCCACACGGAAGCTGAAAGACGGAAAGCACGCCGTGGTATGTTGCGCATTGTCTAAAACCGGTCTGCTGGAACTTATTAAATAGAACTGACGTGTCGTAGCCGTCATGGTCTCAATCTTCCAGAACAGGATGAACCCCAGAGCTGTGCTAAGGAGTAATCCTACTCTGTAAGGGCCAGATTCAATCTAATCGCAATGCGCTTCCTCCTTTAACCTCGAATGAACAAAAACCAAGCGTCACATAATTTCATTACTTTCATATTCAGCGCTCATTTCAGCAATCACTGAACACACGACGTGGTGTAAGTTATTTAAGATCATAAAAAGGATGTGCAGGGATGCACAACCGTTCCAGGCGATTGGGTACCTGCGGTTCGCCTGCGCCAGCGGAATCAGTCACGCAGCGCTCTGGTGCAGTGACTGCAGCAGCTCTCCTGGTAAACTGCAGAATGAAAAGGAGCAGTGACTGACTGCATGCATGTCTGAAGGTGAGCACGCCAGCGCCCTTCACATTTCACAATAGTTAATGGACATTCCAAATTGGTGAGCGAAACTGGGAAAAGAGTTTAACACATTAAAACTTTTCAAAAGGATAACGATGGTCAGAATCGATAATAGGATGAGTTGAGGAATATGAATTTAATAATTGTATCATCCTTTGCGAAAAAAACCACAATGTAATCTCCAGAACCAAGTCTCCTGTTGGTAATGATACATAATGACGTATCCACTGTTTCAAGCATCTGTGGTCATGCAGGGGCAAAAGCATTTCCCAATAATAGTGTCGACTCATTTCCACAAATAATTTAAGAGTGTTTTTTCAGAAGTAACTCAGCCCACTTTTACCGATTTTGAGAAAGTCAACAGTTTTAAATTTGAGTTTTTTTGCATGAAAAATTACATTTTCATACTTAAATCTTTAAGAATAATAGTGTAAATGTAAAATTTATCAGAAAAATTATACCCACCTTGAAAAATATGGTTTATCAAAACTGGACTTTGTGAAGTTTGGAAAAACACAGCCAACCTTCACCCCAACCCCTCCCACACACACATATACTGTATGCACCCAGGACACTGGTGCCTTTAACCAGGTTCATGTCTGTGGCAGAACGAAGAGCTTTCCATGAAAATAACTGGGGCTAATTTCAACAGACAGCTGGAACAGTAATGCATATCCCTTTCTAATGTGAATTAATAGAAAATAGGGAATATTTATCTCTGTTATTCATGCTGAATGTACTTGCTCATGTCAGGACTAAAATAATGGATATTTCCTTCGATGATGAGAGAAAGGAAAACTCCATTTCCTCTATTTTGGAAATTCCAGATGGATTGCCTGGACTTCAGTGGTGGCACTGGGACCCTCTTGTTTGGGCTTACTTCAGTGGTGGCACTGGGACCCTCTTGTTTGGGCTCACTTCAGTGGTGGCACTGGGACCCTCTTGTTTGGGCTCACTTCAAGGGCAACACAGAAGACAATGAAAAGAATAGCCTGTACCAGTGCAGATGGATAAAGAATAGCCTGTACCAGTGCAGATGGATAAAGAATAGCCTGTACCAGTGCAGATGGATAAAGAATAGCCTGTACCAGTGCAGATGGATAAAGAATAGCCTGTACCAGTGCAGATGGATAAAGAATAGCCTGTACCAGTGCAGATGGATAAAGAATAGCCTGTACCAGTGCAGATGGATAAAGAATAGCCTGTACCAGTGCAGATGGATAAAGAATAGCCTGTACCAGTGCAGATGGATAAAGAATAGCCTGTACCAGTGCAGATGGATAAAGAATAGCCTGTACCAGTGCAGATGGATAAAGAATAGCCTGTACCAGTGCAGATGGATAAAGAATAGCCTGTACCAGTGCAGATGGATGGAAATAAACATGTTTTCCCTGAGCCTTTCTCTTTCCGCCATGTTGGTCTGAACCATCAGGCTCCTGTTGGGGGTGCTCATCGGACTCACCACCTTCACCTTCTGTTCTATTTGAACAAAACACACACACACGCACGCACACACACACACACAAATATACACATTCTGACACATATCACATACACAAAAAAACACAAAAAAACACAAAAAAACACACACACACACACACACACACACACACACACACACACACACAAACATGCGCACTCACACACACAAACACACATATGCAACACGTACTCGCACACACACGCAATACACATACACATGAACATGCACAGTGTTCTTAATTATTCCTCGAAGTAATTCGTTTTACATCAGACACTGGGATTATCTGTGAAAACAGCCATACTCAATAGAGGTATTGGTTTGTAACAATGTATGCCAACTCTTCCTACCCCTCTACTACCTGCTGCAGGAAAATAAAGAAATAACCTTTTACCCAAACAGCAATCTTGACCTGCACAAAAATAAGCAGATAGTGCAACAGCATGTACTGTAGAGGTAACAGAGGCATCATTCAGGAACATAGCCAGATGTGACTATTTCTTCATTATACCAATGTACAGGAAGCAGTAGAAAATGTGAAAATATCAACATGAAGTCACTTCATTGGGTGTTGGGCCACCATGTGCTGCCAGAATAGATTGTATTCACTGCGGCATAGAATCTAACGGTGTCTGGAATTCTGCGGGGGGGGCTGCAGTGCAGCACCACTCTTCCACAAGAAGGTCAATCAACTCATGCCTTGTTGATGGAGGTAGGAAAACGCTGCTTTCCAGAATCTTTCATAAATGCTTTATTATGTTCAGATCTGGTGACTGTGGAGGCCACAGTATATGGATAACGTAGTCATGCTCATAGAATCACACATGACCACATTGACCACACATGTTCCGTATAGAAACACAATTCTGCAACATGGGATGAAGGTGATCACTCAGAATTATTTCGCGAGTAAGATTAACTCTGCCCTGTAAGGGGATGAATGCACCAAAACCATTCCAGGAAAAAGCACACCACAACATCACAGTTTGACCAACATTTCTCTGTTGGAACCAAGCACTGTTCTTTAGGCCTGTGCCACACATGCACTCATCCATTTGTTGAAGTGTTTTCATTTTTACACAGTACAAGTGTCTTGGATGACAAAAACATGTTACAGTGAAAATATTTTCAAAAATATGATTTGTTTTATGTTTATTGAATGTCCCTTGAAATGTATGTTTCAGCATAGGTCAGCGTAGATCAGAGACTCATGTCCCCTGCAGGGTACAAAAAGGAATGGTTGGGTCTTCGGAGGATGTGTGCATCGCCAGGTGTAATGAGCGGTTTGTGCACTGCAAAACGACTATGGTGTCCTACTCTGAGTTCTCAGTGGACTATTCTTGGCGAATGTGCCGGCTCACGTCCTCCATTGAAATGTGCTGTCAGTTGATTTACACTTTGTCCCCTGTTTAACCTTGTACCTTCAACTAATGCACACCACAATCCAGGAGTACGTGCTTCTAAAGTTGCCTTATGTTGATGACGTCTTTCCCTCAGAGCTCCATGCCGCCAACAGTCCAGTCATTGCCACTCATCAGCGAGTCGGGCTGTCTTCAACACTGGAGCTCCTGCCAAAAATGCCCCAGCAATTACATTTTTTCAAACTCGCTGAGGTCTTGTATTCTGGTCATGTTAGCCATAATTATAGGAACCAGTCCTGTCCAGAATTTGTGTACTTGACCCAGAGTACGCTTGCATGCTGGGATGCTATTAACTTAATTAACTCAGGAACCACACGCTTCGTGTCCCTCATTTACCCAAGTGGGTCCCCCTTTTCGACACTTTAGCTGCACCACGTCCTCACAGTCATTACAGTCTGCCATTTGAATCATTGAAGATTCCCAGAAATGCTGTGTACCACAGGCAACACATGAAGGCAAAAAAAACCAATGCACAATGAATAACCCAAGTCCGCATTCATGTCTTGAATCTCAATTCAACGTAGAGAAAACGAATCTGCCTCGCCTTGCTGTTTCCATGATCAATTTCTCCATTTTCAGTTCTGTAAACTGCAATGCTCTCAAAACTTCCCTATTTGAGATTGCTGACTTTGACCCTTGACTTAAACAGCTAGCCCTCATCAGATCAACGTGCTCATTATGCACCCCCCCCCCCCGCACACACACACACACACACACACACGCACGCACGCACGCACGCACGCACGCACGCACGCACGCACGCACGCACGCACGCACGCACGCACGCACGCACGCACGCACACACACACACACACACACACACCCTGAAACATGAATAGACATGTCTCACTAGGACGCTTGGCTTGGTAGCCATGGGGAAGGCTTGTGGCATTGGCCCAATGTCACCATTTCCAGGTGACACAGTTTACACAGAGTGTCATATTTCCGTGCGCTGGGTGGAAAATAACATTAGCCCTCTTGTTTTCATTTACTCAGGTGCAGCTCCATTTGCTAAGCAAGTTGAGTGGCTATTTGCAGTACATATACCGGTTCTCTTAACTGTTCCTGCACTACCTCCACAGTATGGAAAAGCACACCTGTTTGTTTGTTTTTTATTGATCCACTGCTCAAGCCAGTGTCCGCCTCTGGACAACAGGCCCCAGGGAAGCCTATTTGTTCTCTGTCCTTTTAAAGGGTAAAGGGCGAATGTCATTTTGGTCTGAGAATACTGCGGTGTCACAGCTGCGTTGTGTTTTTGAACAGCCGTGTTTAATCACCGTGTCCATAAATGATTACTGCATCTGGACAGGGGGCAGTCATACACTGTCACGGTATATATATAGTGTAATGTCGGCGCAGTGACTTCTTTTCTAATGCTTAGTATCTGCGCCCGTTTCTTGATGCTATTGTATCCTGATCACACCGGGACAGTTTTAGACAAAGCTGCAGAAAGACTCCTGTACTCCCAGAGTTCCGCTGAGGTGACAGAGTTGAAAATTCCCAGACAAATCTGAAATGAGAAGCGAAATGAGAATCCACCCGTTGTGTTCCGCTTTCTGTTCCTGGAGCACTCTGTAAACCAAGCTGCACACAGGTGGTTCCGTTATCAGTTTAGATGTTCAAATATCATGTATCGCGAGCCTGTCAGTGTCAGCCTGGATTTTGAATTACCTGCCATGTTCAACAAAATGTTAAGGGAATTATAACTAAAGAATTGTAGCATGTCATAAATTTCAAAAGCCAGACGCTTACTGGAATCAAATTTTGACAACCAATTATTCATGGATTGATAAGCATGTGTGTGTGTGTGGTGTGTGCATGTGTGCGGGTGCGTCTATGTGTGCACGTGTGTTTGTGTGTGTGCATGTTTGTGAGTGAATGTATGTGTTTGAGGAAAATTGTTGCTCTTTTTAGTATGTTTGGAGAGGCACAAAAATGATCTTGCTATATTTTGTCACACAGTTCAAGCACTATTATGTACATATTTCTTTTTTTTTAGTTTTGAGAAATCAGACGCGAGAGGGCAAACCTAATCTCATAAAACATAAAATTTGCATTGGCAAAGAACTATAACAAACGTAATAGTAAATTACATCTGACTTCAGTGAGAGCAGTAACATTTTTAAATCAAAAGCTAAAGAACCTCTCCCAAATCAGGACGAATGCACCTTTATTACAAACACAGAGGGTCGAACATCTAAACTATACAGGCTTTGCTTTCAGGAAAATTTTTAAAGATGAAGTCTGTGTTTTTGTATTCCATGACTATAAACAAGCTATCCACTTTAAAATGGATGATGGACCCTGATCTTGGACACTTTTATACTTTCTTTCACATAAATGTACATTTACTATTAATCAGAATATACAGAGAATAATAAAAAAAGACCCTCCCCACAGGTACCTTTTCAGGGGCCACATCAGCAATCGTCTGTAGGGTTCAGGGCAGACTTTCGCACATATTCTACTTGGCCCTCAACCCCTTCTGTGGTGAGCTGAAACGGTAATATTTAGTGGTGTGAGTTTCTATATGGGCGAAGCGAGTTTCGAGAAACTCTCCAGCTGCTGCTTTCAGTTCCTACTGCCAGTGAATGGACTCGTGACCAGATCCCGGATCGAGCGTGTTTACCTTCAGCATTGAAAAACAGGTCACTGTTATAGCTATTTTTGAAACGGGAATCAGCGATATCATCAGCAACGCTGTCAACCACACCCTTATATTTCCTAAGGGGAGACGCGAAGAAGCTCCAGTTTGATAGATTGTTGTCGCTGTTGTGAGCAGTTCTATCAAGCACAGACCTTACTTTCTCATGCATTTGTTCCATGGAATGTGGAATATGTATAGTGTGAATAAGGGTAACAGCAGTGTTATAAAGCAGTACAAATATCACTGTGAAAATATTTTGATATAGGCCTAATATGATATAGGGTATAAACATATGTGAGATGTGTCGCATGTAGTATATCTTTCAATTTTTGCTTTCAATTCAACTGACCCCTTACTATTCCTATGTGCAGAACATTTTATTACTTGCGTGTGGCATGAGAGTGGACGGCATCCGAGGACTCGAAGTGTAGTTTCGGAGATGGTCCGGTTTGGTCTTTTTTTTTTCTTTAGCGTGGCACTTGGAAGTCCACTGCTTCCGACAAAGGCCTGCTGGCACATGAGAAAACGCAGCGCTGTCAAAAACATCTGTTCCGTGACCATTACTGGCACACAGCTGCCACTTGGGACTTTCCCCCCACGCAGACTGACCAAGGATTGACGCTGAGGTCGAGACTGCATTCGAGATGGCCCGCTGCCTCCCGCAAGGACAGCTCCCACGGTTCAAAAACTGCGCACGTAAAGCCCCCCCCCCCCCCCCCCAGAGGCGCGTAGGTGGGATCAGCGCTCCCTTTTAGTGCAGTCGTACATGTACGTGGAAGCAGCAGAAGGGGAGAGGGTCCCGCCCTCATATACCGGTGGGGGTCAAATCCCCAGCGAGGTTTTTTTTTCGTGGCTCTGTTAGGAGTGTGCAGACGACGGCAGACTCCACACCGAGAAAAAAAAGCAAGGCACATTTTCGGCACCGCTTGCCTCGTGCACCTTTGAGAACACCTGTGCTCGCCAGGTTATTGACATTGCATTGCTTTGCGTGAGTCACAGGCACCGTTCTTTCAGTGGGGCTCCGCCTCACCTCCTGCGCGAAACGCAACGCCTTAGCGGAGCCGCTGAAACTCTTCCTCGGGCAGCCGACTCCTTTCGTCGGATATACGAGGCGCTGCAGGGCCGTTATCGCCGGCGAAGTTTGAGGAAAACATTATGATCCAAAAGCGCTTCGCTGCACTGACCCCCTCAGATGGTCACAGACACGTCTGCTTGTTGAGTTTAGAATAGCTGTGATTTACCCATGAGTCTGCTCATGCTCTCAAACCGGGGCCCTGTGAAAATGCACCGCAACAGCTTACCACTGAAATGGCTTTATTGGAAAAAATGTTGCACGGTACCAAGGGAATAAGTCGCTTTCCCACTGTTTATTTTCCCCTGGTTAAAATTTCAAATTTATAATGAATAACAGACAGCCAGCTCTAAGCCCTCTGAATTGAGCTTATATATATATATATAAATATATAATATATATATATTTAATAACTCCTGGAATGTGGAAATGCTCAGTGAGACCCTTAGCCTTTCAAAGTCAGTTCCCATAGTGTGTGTGAGCTTTTCTCTCCCTCCTCCCTCTTTCATCCTGTTCCCTTTTACTGGAATTTGTCCCCTTTCAGAAAAAGGAGGGAAAGAAGAGGGGGGGGGGTGGCTGGGTGTCAGTGAACTCATTCACCACGTGCCCCCGTCGCCACGACAAACATGTTCCCACTGATACTTTCAAAGCATTAATTGCTCCAAATGATCTCACCATCTGCTTGTGGAGGTCCATACCTACGGGCTGGTAGCATGTGGTGGTGGGCCTATTCAGCGACCGGTGCTCTGTGCGCGCGCGGGCATGTGGTGGGCCTATTCAGCGACCGCTGCTCTGTGCGCGGGGAGGAAAAGAGGGAAGGAGGATAAAAAAATAAAAAAAAACGCTTTCCCACATTGCCGGGGCCGCGCAGGCTGAAAAGAGGAGGGAATCACAAAGCCCGCCATCTGCTCCTTGTCTTTCTTGTCAAACGACCCCGGTGCTGCGCTCTCGGCTCTGATCTGACTCCAAATGCCGCTGGAATGCGGGGCGATCCGAGCGGGCTGTCGCCGCGGTGAAAGTGAGTCTATAGGAGATTGGCCATTGTCTGAGGTTGGGTGGAGGGTGTGGGGGTGTGGGGGGGGGGGGGGGGGGTTGAAAAGGAGGGAAATGGTCACTTTGAAATTCATAACTCACAGGTGCCCCTCCGCAGAGGGCTTCATGGGAAATGGAGGAGCCGGGGGGCCCGTTGTTGATGTTTGCGAGGGAATGCGGGCACCGGGAGGCGAGACAAAAAAAAAAAGCACTTGTGCGAATAGGATCCAGATTAAGAAGGACGGTCATAATGAGCGCTCGGGCCCGCATTGAGCCAAGCCCCTGATCCCTGCTCATTAACCCATCCTTTCTTCCTCATCTCCTTCTTGGGACACTTTCATCTGATTTCCACCTAATCTTTCAATTGATCTGAATTATTCATTTTTTTTTGGAAGGGGTGTGTGGGGGGGAGGGGTGGTTGACGGTGGTGGTAATTCCGCCGAACATCTGTTTTTCGATCCGTTTTTTGTTTTTGCCTCCCTATACATGGAAGCCCGTCTTAAGACACTCCTAGATTATACACCCCCAACCCCACCCCCCAAACTACTCCTCTGTGTGGGGTGGGGTGGGGGGGGGGGGGGGACCGAATCCACTTGTCTAGAGGAATTTGGTGTCGTTTGTAACATCAAGCAGGAGAGGCTTGAGGATGAATGAGCCGTGCCCTCGGCGTGCAGAGTGGGTGGGGGCCCTGCCTGTGTGAGTTTAAACAGCGCTGCAGGCTTTGTGCTCAGTGTGGACAGCCGGTGCCCACCATCACACCCCTGGGAAAAAGTCCCAGGTGTGCCTCCGGCTCGGGCGGACACGGGACTCAAAGGAGCCAATCCAACATTCCTCTCACAGCCTCAACACGCAAAAGGAGGGCGCTCGCTAATTACTTCATTTCCATCTCAATCAAGGATGAGGATAATAAAAAAAACAACAAAAAAAACAAAAACTTGCCTTTACATTTGAAGTCCGAAGCTCATTCAAGGAGCTTAATTTGTCAGTAAGACAGAGGATCAAAGACAGGCCAATACTCGATCCAAAGAATAATAACTGTGTTTGAGTTTTAGTTAATTTTTAACAGTTAGAAGCAATAAAATGTAAGGTCTGTTACGATCTATTGAAGACAAGTTATATATAAGTTGTTTTCTTGGCAGTGAAAAAAAACATTTTTAAGTGTCACTGCTTATTTACGTAATGCAGTTTCTTTTTCATTTTACATGAAAGTAGTCCATTTTCAACCAAAAGGATAAATATAAAAAAAATCTCTTGCTAAAATCTAACCGGACACTTATGGTTTTTTTTTTTGGTTTTTTTTAAATAGACAGAAAAAAGTGCCGCCTTTTCTTGTCCCTCTGCTGCCTGCCTGGGTTTCTCAGCTCTGTTTGCCATGGAGGGAAAGGAGCCAGCACAGATGGTTCAGTACCAAAGGCAAGGGACATTTTCTCATGCCTTTTAAAAGGAGAGCTTTCTTTCTTGGCTAATATTTAGCTCCTTCAAATGCAAATGGAGGGGGGTTTTGCTCCAAGGTTAGCATAACAATTATGGGAAAAGCTTTAGATGTGAGACGTTTGTTTACCGGATGAAAAGAGTGCATCCTAGGAGCAGACGAACCCCAGCTATTTACCACCTAGCTTCATATCATCCGATAGTCAAGGTGCACAATTTATACGATTAGCTGCAATTATATTTCACCGGTAATTATTTTTCAATTGCCATCAGTTTAAAAATGGAAGCGAAAGAGCTTATTATGCAAAAGTTTGGAAAGATTCCATCACACTTAACTATGATTTCATGTGAATGGGCCCCATGCTGCAATGGAGAGTTCTCACAGACAGGGTTAGTAGAATTACTGAACTCATTCTCATAAATCAAAGGAACGTACAGGGAGCAGGTTAAATACAAGCAAGAACACCAAAAATATGGCGGGGGTAACAGCAATATAATAATAATGTATAAGAAAGATGTAAATTTCCAGATTAAAAAAAATCAGATTTACATTATCAGGTAATTATTTTAATATAAAAAACATTTTAATAAATAATGGAACTTAATGAGACCTTTTAAAAACTGTTTGTCTATTAGATTCAAACCAGTAAATGGGAGGTGTGACTATCCTCATTTCATGGTTCAAAACTTGGTTGTGAACTAGAAAATTGAATTTCATCCATTTATGAGCTATAGAGATGGCTGGAAGCTGGGGAAATAATCTTTCATTTCATTACTGTTATTAATCACAGTGATGTAGCTCCGTGCCCTCAGTTCTAATGTACTTTATGCAAACAGAGGAAATGTTTTGAAGAAGGATCGTATCTAAAGAGGCCCTCAGATATGCTTTCTATGTTCATCAAATATTTATTTACATAAGGTCTCAAAGAACTTAAATAAGTTATATAAAAGTCTCTGGTGACTCCTATGAAGGCTAAAGCGAAACAGGGGTGGACGTAGGCAACAACAACAACAAAAATTCTGACACCTACATTTATGGAATACAATCACTTGAAACAAGCTCATTCAGTAAAAGTAATACGCAGTCATGTACTTCTTGTGTGTGTGTGTGTGTGTCTATGTGTAATAAATAGGATTTGTCTAATTTCATCTGTGGTATAAAAGTAGATATTAAAATAAGGTTCTCGCTTATATTACCTTTTTATGCAAATGACTGACATCATGTCTCATAGCAGAAATGTGCAGCTATCTTTCCAAAGCCCTGGTCATGCATAATTCAATTCACTGGTGCAGTTGCCAAGGAAGGACACTGGAGGTTCGTTAATACTCTATTGCAATATTTATTTAAGGACTGATAGTTTCCTTAAAACCTGCCTTATTAAACTCCATAAATTACTTCAAAGAAGGCACTCTGTATGGATAAACCTTTGCTTGAAATTAATGAATTTGATAAAGGTGACAAAGTGAAGGGATACTCCCCCCCCCCCCCCCCCCCCCCAAAAAAAAAAGACTGAAATATTACACAGAACACAGGCCACTAAATATTGTAATTGGAATAAATTGGAATATAATTATTTAAAAAAGAATATATTTCATACTGTCTGACAATGGAATAGAACAGTATTGCCACTTTTTTGTACTTCATGGTTTTAAGGCAAGATATTAGTAATGGAATGATTTGAACATATAGGGTTGCAGGTCCTGTGCAAAAAAAAGAATACTGTCCAAAGTCTGCCTGATGTGTACTGGGACAGTGGTCCTTGCCACACTATTTGCACCAGTAGCATTAACTGCTAATTTGCATTTCATGTTAAATTAAATTCCTATGCCAGCTCATTGAGCAAAAGGGTCAGACAATAGTGGGCCTCTGGTCAGACAATAGTGGGCAATGTATAACCTACACATTGGAAGGCAGCTGCACTTGAGCCACCATTCTCTCACTCACAATCTCTTAAGTGCCAAAAAGGACTGACTCAAGACCATAGACCACACTTGCTGTTGTGGAGTGCTGGTTGTGGGAATGTGAAACAGACCACCAATGCCCTAAGCACCACAATGGCTTGTGGGAAGGAGTAACTAGAGTGGAGGTGGAATCCCGGCATGCCCCTAGTCCTGACGGAGCCATGCAATAAACTCTGAGTTGTACAACTGTGTTCAGTACTCAAGGCACGCACCTCCAATCATATTGCAGAGCTGCGATATCGCACAGAAAGGGGACTGGTAGTGTGGGCTTGTAACACTGGAAATGGGATCACTGATCATGGGCAGGAGAGAACGTGCCTTCAAACACAAAAGCTAAAGAACCTTGAGACACCCCGCAAGTGCACCGTTTAGGTGCGACCTCACAGTCACGCCGACAGGATTAAACACGACAGAAAGATCTGAGGAAGCTGAGGTGGAAAAATCATATCACGGCAGATATATTGTCAGGGACAGGTATGAGATTACGTCAAAGCCTTGCGACGCCACAGAGCGCGCAGCAGCTCGACAACACAAGCCGTCCCTGGAATAGCGATGGTCTTGCTTCCGTCACTGCACCGATTCCAGTGTAGCAGATCTCATTCTTGTGCCAATACTGGAAAAATCCAGATTAATTTAAAGACAATAAGCGCGATGCACGAAAAAGCCTTTTCCGCACACCAAGCGGAAAACGCCTCCCCTGCTTAAACCGTGTCCTATCGATTCGCATGATGCAATCAGATAGCTTCGGAGGCTCGTATTGCTCGGCGCAGACGCCAAGGGCCCTCGTCACAGATCCGTCTCCTCGGCAGGTTCCCATGGGGACACAAAGCCCCGCAGCTGCGGTGACGGAGGCCCCCGGAGGCCCAGGAAGCCAGAGCGCAGCCCCTGAGAGAGAGAGATAGAGAGAGCGAGAGCGAGAGGAGAGAGAGCGGGGGAGGGGCCGGAGGATTAAGTCCTTTCTTCCAGAACGACGACCCGACGGTGAAAGCCTCTCCTGGAAGAGGGCTTGATATGCCCCTCTCCTCACTGCCTTTGTGTGTAACCCCTCACTGTAATCCAACGTGACACAGTTAAAGATGGCCTGCCAGTGCTCCAGCCAATCAGCTACCTGCAGCCAGGCCAGGGAGACAGTCCAGTCCCCTGCCTATGTGAATTCTTAGAACAAGCGCCACATGAAGCGACAGCATGTTTCTGACATTGGTGCAAGCTTCACTTTAACTTTTATGAGAGTATGCATTCTGGGGTGACTAAGCAACCAAGCAGGCTCCTTTCAGAATGTTAACTAGATCCCATATCATCGATTTCCCCTTGGTTTAGAATTTCAAACAAGCGTTCCTGTTTGCCCACCCATTTTTGCCTCTCCGTTTCCAATGCCACGTCCTCTTGCAATCTTTTGTGTCAAATATTCTTTTTACGTTGAAAGTATTTGCCATCATTGCATGGTATGTCCATTATGGGTGGCTCTGAGCACATGACCAAAATAATCGTCTGTATTCAGGACGGGGTACTCCTGAGCCATATTCGCTAATAAAAGCGTCTCTCACAGAGACACAGGGAACTAAAGGCTGCCACTAGACTCTACATCACATCACACTGCATTATTTATTCATTAAAATTATGCCCCTCATCCAGGGCAACTTACACAGCTTACATTTCAATCATTTTCTATCAATAGAGCTAAATATTAACCAAAGCAATTCCATTTTCCTTGTTCATGACCAGGTTTCTTCTGTCTTTCTATTGAGAGGCAGTCAAGGAGCTTGTGCTCCCCTGACTCGCTTTTTCACCCTGTTTTAACGGGGCACATTTGATCAAATCCCGCCCCTCATCATCCAGCCTGTCACATTCCAACAGGAGCACAACGTGGCCTCAGAAAGCCTCCGTGTTCTTCCCACAGGGGGGCCAAAGCCCAAAGCATGCTGAGAGAGAGAGCGAGAGAGAGAGAGAGAGTCCTCTTTCCTTGCAAAAAAAAAAAATGGAACCAAGAATGAAGCTGAGCCCTTCGGAACATCCCAGGACCCATTCGAGAGAGTCACACTTGGTTGGCACATTCAGTGTGGGCCCTGGACATTCAGATTGCTGTCATGAATACAATTAGAGGTGGAGTGAGGGTACGTTTTCCCCCCTGACGTCAGTGAGTTAATTCTCACCTGAGTGCTCAGTCTGCCTCCTTGCACCAAGTGGGAATGCGACCCAGAGGGGGGGAGGTGTGTCTTTTCTTTTTTAGTAGGATAGCTAGTGGCTGGGGTAGGCATGCAGACAAAACAAATAGAGGCAAATCTGGCAGCCATTTTGTTTATAGTTTGACAGCGGTGTTGCAGAAGTGATGCTCGAGTGGTGCCTCAGGTCCTTGCCTTTCAATTTACGAGACCAGAGGAAATTAAGAATCTTTAATATCCATGAAACAAATGCTTTTTTCACCTGTGGCAATAAAAAATGACAGCTGAAGGATTAAATACATTTATTCGGATTGAGACATTCAGGCCTGCCCAGACTGTCACTTGTGATAAAAAAAAATTTAAAGACCCTTTCTAGACAGACTACTTATGGTCATCAACCAGTTTTTTCAGCCTATTGCAAGCATAATTCTTTCCAACAGATGAGCATTGAGTATTATTCCAGAGTACAAAGTATTGCAGGCTTTAATTGGCAGTAATGGATCTGAAGAGGATGCTAATGCACAGACAGGGGGAGGGAACAAAGATCTTCATGCAAAACACAGTCGTTGAGTGCCATTACTAAAGCAAAGGCGGCAGACTTAAAGAAGATATTTTGGGAGCTCTCATTATTTCTGGGCTTTGATGAAAATTTCTGAAAACAAATCCCTCATCTGAGCAGAGAATGCAGCCTTTTTCATTTCTGCTTCTCCTGCCATTAATTAGCTGAGAAAAAGCGCCCATAATACATGCAGGAAGCACTTCACAGCCGAACCAGAACTTAATGGAAAACTTGAGAGCGAAAACACTGTTTTCACCATTTCACTCACTTTCACGAGATGGGTTGGTAACCCAAAGGTTTCAGGTTTAGTTCCAGAGAAAGGCATTGCCATTGTGCCCTTGAGTAACTCATCTGAATTACTTCAACTGTATACATGGAATAATGTGTACAGTAAGATATTATGGATAAGGGTACCTGCCCAAGCTAATATAATGTTAAATAATGTACATCTAATGGCCTTGGTCAAGCACAGTTGAGACCACAGGTGTCATTGGAACTTCTTGTCTTCTGGTGTAACGGCAAAATTTGAAGGCCTGAACTTGGATGCATTGTATCAACATTTCCTGCGGATTTCTGATCATTATAGTTCTCCCCAATTAAATTATTTTTTTTACAGTATTTGTGCAAACAGGGTGCTGCAGATTTTTACCACTGACAGTATAATGAAATAGTTGTGGGTGTGGGTTGTTTTTTTTCTCTCACAATGTTACAATCATTAATTAGCGTTTTTTCAACACTGCATAATAATTAGGATTAAACTAATGTATCAGAGTGAATTTCCATGCAGGGCTTTCAACAGCACTGAATCATTCTTTACTTACTGATTACCATTTCACATATGCTGAAGCTCATTGAACCAGTTCATTCTGGTTTCATTGACGATTCTTTTATCTAATATCGAACATTATAACCTTAGCAACGGTGTTTGCAATATCTTATTGGATGCTTTGGACAATAAATTACAGCCCAGAGTAACGGCATTTTTAATTTGAACAGTCTAGTATTATGCAAGCTCTACAGAAAACGTATTCCCTGATGGGAGTTTTCCCTTCCCAGTATGTACGTAAGTAGTACTGCTTGTAATATGCGGTTGGTCTCGCTGGCCACATACTGTATGTACATCCGTTTTTCCACTCGACCACTGTCTTGTCCAATATATTTGATAGGCCTATTATTATTTTTGCATTTTGAGTGCATTTTACATACTGTCGTGTAAGAGTTCATTGGTTTTATGTTTGATGTACTGATTTTCATTGAAGATAGAACATTTGGCAGGATTTTGCTGATGGTGAAAAACATTTTTTTGTCATGTTATTGTACATAATATAGGCTATAGCATACATGTATATACTTGTCACTTAGGGCATGGAAAATACTGATTCCAATTTATTGTGCGCTGATATGTGCTCGATCAGTGTTCTCCAACCTTGTTCCTGGAGAGCTACCGTCCTGTAGGTTTTCACTCCAACCCTAACAAAGCACACCTCATTCTTCAGCTAGAGATCTCCCTGAGCTGCTAATTAGTAGAATCAGGTGTGCCAAATTAGGGTTGAACTGAAAACCTAGGTTCGATTCCCAGGTAGGACACTGCCGTTGTACCCTTGAGCAAGGTACTTAACGTGAATTGCTTCAGTATATATCCAGCTGTATAAATGGATAATATGTAAAACATGATAAAAAAGTTGTGTAAGTCGCTCTGGATAAGAGCGTCTGCTAAATGCCTATAATGTAATGTAGATGAATGTAAAATTTTCCTTGGAGTCATTATTCTCTCTCTTTAAAAAGAAAACTATAGAGAAATGTGATCCCAGAGCAAAAGAATACATACTGTAGTGTACAAGAAGAAATTATGTTTTATTGAGGTACAAGAGTGAATGATTAGGCTACATATTTAGGTGTGTGTAACAGTTTGATATCAATGTTTTCATCTTAAACCATCAGGAGGGGAAAATGTAGATACTTTATAATTGACAAATATGCATCACCACAAATATGACATGTTTTGGATAGGGTATTGGACCCATAGATATCTACCCCCCTATACTGATGAAAAAATAGTTAGATAGATACCTACTTGAAAGTTAATTTTATGAGCCAGAACAGCTGATTTGTTGTTAAATAGATCATTATTTTATGATTTACAGCAGTGCACAATTTAGCCATTTGGATAGATTTGACTAATGGACAACAGGGTGCACTGCCAATATTTTGTATCATAGATCTTTAGTGGTTCTGCATATCACTCTCAAATTCTGCACACGTGTGGACACGGAGTCTATAATCCAGGAAATGTATAGTTTTACCTGTTTCACATATGTACTCATGTCTCAGTATTTCATTGCAAACTAAAGAAAAACTATTTTTCTTTTGCATTTTTCCAAAGTTTCTTTGTATTTGTGGCACTTTATTTTGAAAATAAACTAGTTAATGAATAATAAGTTAGTATTGTAAATTGTATAACTGTCTTGTTTCATTTAAGCAATTTTCCAGATTTCTGTGATGCTCACACCTGGAATTATAAAGCCTTAAACACCCCCTAAATAGGTGAGAATTGACCAAATTTGCCATCTGCACGAAGGGGTTAAAACATGTTGAAGGGATAATTTGTGTTGTAGGTGTATTACCCATTTGTTTTTCAAAAAAATTAATTCATGTTATTTTTGGTTGGAATATTTCCTACGGTCATGCAACCTGTGATAACAATAGATAAACTCCATTTTAAAAAATATCATTATTGTGTCTGTACCCCTCAATAGAAAACCAATTTATACAATATAAAAATTATTTTATAGAATTAAAAACATTTATGCAGAAGTGAGTTAGGAATTTGTTCTGTCCCTCGCAATGATCTATACAATTCAATTGGACTTTTAAGTTGTTTAATACAAACATTGGGCCTCATTCAAGAAACATGAGCAGAATGAGCTTATGCATAAATTGTTCATATTAGCAGTTTTGTCATTCATCAAAGTTTTCACATCTGAGATGAATGAACAAACTTTACACCTGCTCAGGACCACACGTACTGCTTTTGTAAATTCACAATGCTGCTAAATGTAGCTTCTGAATGTCAATTAGAATGTCAATCAGAATTATTTTTACTTTTTGCTAAATTCACAAAACTAAATGTTGCTTTAGAAATACACAATGCAAACATAACATTACAATTGTAAAAAGCAAACACTTTAGATTACTCCTGTTAATCAATTGTTGGCTATGAACCTGTTTATTTAGACCCATAATGTAATGATGTAATCTATTTTTCTAAATTTCTAAATTCTAATTAAAATACATTTAAGCAATGGACAAAATGTGCTTTAAAGTGGCTTACAGGTCTGTAGCCAGGCTTGCAATGGCTGATCTTGCTCTGTTGGAGGAGTTGACGCACAGAATGCATTTTTAGGGATTGTACAGATTTGGTGGCTGAGAGTGATGAATGGCTGGTTTGTCGTTTTCGACTACCTAAACCAGCCATCCTTGAGCCGCATACCACTGTGCTCATTCTTCTCAACGGCATAATTCAGTTAATGCCAACATACATCCAGTTCTCCTACAGGATGTAAAGCCAGGTGGTGGTAAAGCAGGGTTTTTTATGAAATTGCCAACCTGCCCAATGTTATCGGTGCCAATGATTGCATACAACGCACGCATCAAGGCTCCATCCGATGATGCATTTGCGTATATACCTGCTTGACCCGCATCAGTCCGGCTTCAGAACCGGCCATTCCACTGAAACTGCTCTCCTGGCCATGACGGAGGCACTCGCCTCTGCTAGAGCCTCCTCCCTCTCCTCTGTTCTGATTCTCCTTGACCTGTCTGCGGTGTTCGACACGGTCAACCACAAACTCCTGATCTCCACACTCGCTGAGATGGGCATTTCTGGGACTGCCCTCTCTTGGTTTGTATCGTATCTCACTGATAGATCCTACCAAGTCTCCTGGAAGGGTTCCGTCTCTGCATCCCATCCCCTGTCTACAGGAGTCCCGCAGGGATCTGTACTGGGTCCTCTGCTGTTCTCTATGTATACTAAGTCTCTTGGTTCAATTAATTCACATGGCTTCTCATACCATAGTTATGCTGATGATACTCAACTCTTTCTCTCTTTCCCTCCCTCTACCCCACAGGTTAAGGAGAGGATATCTGCTTGTCTGACTGACATCTCTGAGTGGATGGCTACCCATCACCTGAAGCTCAACCTTGACAAGACAGAGCTCCTCTTCATGCCATACAAGACCTCCCCACTACATGACCTCTCCATCACCGTTGACGGGACCGTGGTGGCTGCCTCCCACTCTGCAAGGAACCTGGGGGTGGTCCTGGATGACCAGCACATCAGAGCGACGGCACGGTCCTGCAGGTTCCTCCTGTACAACATCAGGAGGATTCGACCATACCTGACCACCTACTCCACCCAGCTTCTTGTCCAGACCATGGTCACCTCACGCCTGGACTACTGCAACTCCCTGATCGCAAGCCTACCGGCCTGTGCCATTCTGCCTCTTCAACTGATCCAGAATGCAGCTGCCCGGCTTGTGTTCAACCTCCCAAAATTTCCCCATGTAACCCCCCTGCTGAGGTCACTCCACTGGTTGCCAGTTGCAGCCAGGATCAGGTTCAAAGTTCTGACCCTGGCCTACACTGCAGCCAATAGGACAGGCCCTGCCTACCTGCAGGACAGAACTATGTTCCTGCTCAACCACTTCGCTCTTCTACAGCAGGGCGACTCGCACTTCCCCCCCTCCATGTCAATGGCTCTTGCTCGTCCCGACTGCGGAGCTTTTCCACCCTAGCTCCTCAGTGGTGGAATGAACTTCCCATTTCCCTATGTTCTACTCAAACCCTGCCTGCGTTCTGTCGAGGCCTGAAGACACACCTCTTCAGACTCCACCTTGTCTGATATTCTAACCTAGGACCTCATGGTACTAGTTACCTGTGTTTTCCTGTCTGTTTGTTATAGTTTATAATAGTATTTAGAATAGAAGTGTAGTATAGCTTATTTACCCACAGCTTACTGTGAACTACAGTCAATGTTCATTACTAGGGATAGCGGCTACATTATGGGAAGGATGTGCTTTGTCTGTTCTGTAGGAACTTTGATGACGTCTCTGTATGCACTTATTGTACGTCACTTTGGATAAAAGCGTCTGCTAAATGACTGTAATGTAATGTAATGTAATGTAATATATGACTAGAAAGGACTATCACTCCAGCAATGTGCAGCTCGTATATGATATGATTTGTTTGGAGAATGGTGCTGTGAGAGACGGCTGGCTTATTGGTAAGAATATATTTTTCAAATTGCTTGTCCTTGGCCACCACTTGTAGCTTTGGTGCTTTTGTGCACATCTATGCGTTTCTTCACTTCCAACTGAATGTTGATCCTTTTTTTTTTACTACTTTAACAGTTTGTGTGACGAGTGATCTTGCATTGATGGCTCATGTTCTCTGCTGCCAGGCCTTTTACTTTCCAGATCATATGACACCGGTACTGACAATACTTTTTTTTTTTTCCTTTACTGAACATCGGCTAATAAAACTTTGATTTCATTGTTGAAATAATTCTTTCTTTAAATTTTACAGGGCCATTTTGAGTTTGTATGCACATGGACATGGAATTTTCAACTTCCATATATGGCAATTCATGGGTGGGGATTTATGCTAATTGAAAAATAAGGCGCACGCGCCTGTAATTTACGATGAATCGGAATGTATAAGCAACCGCACGTGAATACAAACAAATCTGCACGGTTTGATGAATCTGGAGTAAATTTTTCATACAAACTTGCTTTGTACATAAATGTATGCACATATTTAGGAATCTTTAATGAATGAGACCCATTATGTTTAAAACTTTAAGTTTAAAGTGTCGTCTTATTGTTAAAATAAGACGACATTCCTCAAGCCACATGATTCAGAGGAATTTCAATAATCTGTCTATGCCTCAATGACAAACTTTTTCTTGTTTCTAATTTACTATTTTTGATGCTTTATAATGTTTGACCAAGGGGAGCAAGCACATGATGTCAACACTGTTACCCTAAATTAATGTATAAATTGTTATAATAGTTTAATTCACATTATGATCAATATCTACAAACAATTACCTTTTTAGTACATGCCATGTGTCCGTTTGACCTTCATCAGATAACTAGCAATGAATGGATTTGCCTTAAACGGTCAACCCTGTTACTGTGAAGGTGGTAGTGTAGTATAATGGTTAAGGAACTTTTTGTAACCGAAAGGTTGCAAGTTCAATTCCCAGGTAGGACACTGCTTGAGCAAGGTGCTTAACTTAAATTGCTTCAGTATACATTGAGAACCATAATTCAGTGGACAGTGACACTTTCTTTTACTAGAACGGTCATCTTAAAACTCATGAAAATGAATATGCTTCTAATTATGAATAAAGGCACATTATGATCAATATCTACAAACAATTACCTTTTTAGTACATGCCATGTGTCCGTTTGACCTTCATCAGATAACTAGCAATGAATGGATTTGCCTTAAACGGTCAACCCTGTTACAGTGACACTTTTTTTGACTAGAATGGTCATCTTAAAACTCATGAAAATGAATATACTTCTAATTATGAATAAAGGCTATTAAATTAATCAAAAACTCCCTGGACCAATCAAAAACATACACTAAAACGGAAGTTATAAATAACTCCAGAAAGTGCACTATCCTATTAAATAAACATCATGATGACTGCAAGCAGCTGTCCTTACAGTTCCTAGCTATTTTGTAAATGGAGGATAATTATCATAATTATGTCCAACTATAATAGTTAACTTTTTTACTCACGTATTTTAAAATCAAACTTCAATTTTGGACAAAGAATATTTGACCAATATTGTTAGTCAGACTTTCACATTAGAACTCATATAAATTCAGAGGTTCTAAATGAATAAGAACCTCATAAAACAAGTTTACAAAAAACACCTCACTGTGTGGTTTTCATTGAAAACACATGCCTTTTCGATATGAACACATTTGCCACTGGAAGTGTTGCTATACAGCCAAAGCCTAGTGGTTGGTGCTGGTGGTGGTGAGCGGGCGAACGGCTAGAGACACTCGAGGCTCCGCTGATCGTAAACCCCACCATTTGACTTCTATACCTCCGGGCTCCCCTGGTGAACCGAACATTTTCCATGAGCCTGTGTTCAGATGGAAATAGGCAGCGCTTTTCAGTCCGCTGGTCTACGCGCTCCAGTGAACGGTACACTGTTTGGTCTGTGGCCTTCTTGCGAGGCCAAGAAATGCGCAGCACAGCTAGCTGAGAAAATCCTCTGGTCCCTGCCGAAGTTGCTGATATCGCTGGGAGAAAATGCAGAACCCACAGTGCTATTGAGCTTCCCCTCTCCCCCCATGCACAACACATGTGCTGTATGCCCATGATATTTACAGCATATGAATTTCAAAAAAGGAAAATGCATTTTCTATGATATCGCCTATTTGTTCTGAAACATGTTACATAAATATACCTTTAGTATATTATTGAAAGCGCACATGACATACATAGATATCATAATATAATAAATTCATAATACAATACAATTTCCATAAATGTGCCATGTATTTTTGTATCATGAAAAAGAATAAATTCCTGTGTTACAATTCAAGTAAAGGTTTTGACAATTCACTGATGTTTCTTTTTGTTTTTAGGCAGCAGATGTCCACATTCTTTTAACATTTCTAGAACATTTGCTTTGTTAGATATTTGATGTAGGTTGCTTGGAGGGATACAGGAGTCAATTGGCCTCAGATTTTGTGGTCCATTTCATGGACTGAACAGTAACCTACCTAGAGGGGCTGACTGAAATTATACTCCTCACACAGGAGTAAGATAATCTGTGACAGAGAGAGTAACACAAGCCCTGTGTTGGGAAAGAGAGGGGTGTTTGGTTTAAGACGCCACCTGCCAGTTTTTGTCTTTTATAGTAAATGCATTAGAACCTCAGAGGTGTGTGTGCCCTGCCTCTGCAATCAGAGAAATCTTCACATATTCAGAATATGCCCCTATTTTAAAATGTGAGTATGTTTTCCTAAAAAATAAAACAGGTGATGGACAATGTCATTTTTTCCATGGCAGTGTTTGCTCATTGAAATAAGAACAAAAATGTTTTGCGATTGATTCCAAGCCCATCCCCTGACAGCATAAAAAATTCTAATTAACAAAAATCAAGCTGCAATGTTCCACAAAACAGATCCCTGCAGCATACCGTAATGACAACACTAATTTGTGGAAATAAATTGCGTTGTGCGCTATTTGGAAAAAAGATGACAGGAAAACAAGGCCCTTCGCTTTATTTCTGTGTATTTGTGCATTCAGATCAGAAGATGTAGAATTACATATGTACAAATAAAAATTATGCATTTACTATATGAACCGGATCTTTTTTTCTGTTTGCTTGTTGTCTTGCTTTATGCCGAAAGTGCCCGGAAGGCAAATATGTATTTATCTGTTTTACAACAAATATAAAAAATGTAAATTGAATGACCTCTGGATTTTGCTTTGTTGCATTGCTATTGATGTAAACAGAGTTAATGTGTGAAAGCGCTCTCCTCATAGGTTCCAATTATAGACCTCCCCACATAGAGAGCCCCAGTTTCATATCAGATTCGTGGCACCGAAATGCTCAGGCTTAAATTATGCCTTCTACTCCTTCCCACAATGCACCGCTGCTAAAGAAAAGTAGTGATGTCTGCCTGGGAGGATAGTCTGTGACCGAACCAGTCCTCACAATATTAAAAGCATTAATGCACGGTCACACTCAGTTCTCTGCATAACTCATAAAAAGCCGAGGAATTCATTAAAGCGGGATCATTCACGGATGTAAACTTTAGCTCAGTGTCAATGCGATTTGCATATCACAATATTAATCAAGACATGCACATCCCCCTCCCATTAATAATATGCTGCACACTTTTAAAGATATGACTTTTTCGCAAGGGAATGTCAGCCAGTGTATTGATCATTTGAAAAACGTCGAAGCGATGCATGACAGATTTTCTGGATTTTGTTCAACACCATGACGATCTAATGTCTTCCTTCGCTGCGGCCGAAAGAAATAATGTGGACAGAGGTTAAAATGGGCGTCAGGCCAAAGGTCTTTTTTTCCGCTGTCGGAAATGGCCCTCGACGCTTTGTGAAGAAACGGTCGTGTAGTTCTTGACACCGGGGGGGGGAAAAATTGGACTGCAGTCAGGGCCCGAGCAGCAACAGTCCATCACCTCAGTTGCTCCCTGGTCCACCACGCACGTTTTCGATTGTGCGAGGATCCCCTGTCAGCGTTCCAAGTCCGTACAAGCATCCGCCGTTAACGCTTGTTATGTGCCGGCAGACATCAGAGGGATTTTCCTGGTTGCGTTGGGGAGAACACAGCCAGGTCTCTTGGAGAGTGAGCATGTGTTCTCTGTCCTCAGAATGCGCCACACGTTGAGAGCGCTGCCTGAATGCTCTGTAATATCAATAATTGATGCTCTTGAGGAGTAGTAATTAAATTAGTTAATTATGCCGGTAAAATTACATGTAATTATGTGACTGGAGGGTATGTTTAGTAAATTAGTCTCATCCATGCTCGCAGTGCCAAATTTTCTTCCTTGATGATGAGGTAATTTCGATACCTCTTTCTGGAATTAATGAATCGTTTACAAGCGGAGATTCACTGATCTGTGTTGCATGTTTGTTTGTTTTTATTTTTTTGCACACATACATACACCTTAATCAAACCTATAAGTTGATGAACTAAAACAATAATCACAAAAGTGTAAACGGCCGATCTAAATGCTTCCCTTTACTCTCGTGAAATGAAAAATCTCAATAATAACAATAATAACTGGAATTTCACATTTTGGATCACTTCAATAAATTGATACGTTGCTGCCAGACCCAAATTCAGCATCACAAATATTTGACCAACCTAAGATAGCAAAAACAAAAGAATTCTTGTAACGATTGCATGAACAATAGAACCTTCTAGGTGCAATCACATAGAGAACGGGACTATGAAATGTTCCTAACCGTGAAAGTGACATGAAAATACGTCAATTCTAGAATATGAATCCTTTATTGACTGGAATAATATACTTACTGTATATAATGGTAGACTTACTTTAAATAGGGTATGCTACTCTCAATCCTGAGTGTAATTAATAATGATCAAACTGGTGGTAATTTGGGATCTCAATAGAATAGTCATTCACTTGTCTCCGCATTGGCTTTCCAAGCAATACATCTCATTTTCTGTGACCTGTTATCTATGGCCTCTTAGGCAAACAGTTTAATTTAGCTTCCCCCTTCCTTTTGTGAAACTATTGCGACTGTCCTAAAATGTATTATTCACTAATTGGACTATAACATGCCCATTTGCCTAATTTTGATAGTAGGTAGTTTTGAGTTTTTTTTTTAAATCAGTAGAACATGGAACATGTTTCCACTTGATGCTCACACAATAAGGAGCTTGAAAATGCATAACTGTGTATGCTAGTTTCACACACATTCTCTCTGTCTGTAAGTTGTATTATGGTACATCATAAAATAATTATTATACTTTCAATTTCAAACTAAAATAAAAAAAATTTAATCAATTGAAAAAATCATTTCAGAATACACACACACACACACACACACACACACACACACATACAGTATATCTTGATTTGATTCACAACCAGTTTTGTCAATTTTACCTAGGGACCCAACATTGAGGAGTCCAGGGATAGAACTCTAAAATAACAAATAAGCCAGCGATAAGAGCTTGCATAAGGGTTGTTCTCCCAGCCACTAAGGCAGTTCTATGGGAGGGTGGAACACGCCTTCACGGGTGTTGTTGATCTGAAGTGCTGACGCACAAGGTGAGGTTTTTGTACTTGTGGGGTCCGAAAGACAGCGCAGTTAGATCATAACCAATGCAGAGAATGCGAAAGCAATCACCACATCCCTTCCAAAAGTGCGGTGGAAATCAATCTGGGTGGATAAAGGGTGATTAAGCATTTCCTTACAACAAAGCAAAAACATATTATCATAAAGCCATATACTTGTCCGTCTACCACTGAAATGACTACACTGGCATGCCTGAATTTTATTATCTCATCTCATTAATGGCCTTCTTTTGAATTTCTCAAACTGACCTTATGCCAAACCTATATGCTTGGCATGCACTGTTTGTGAAAAACATTATTATATAACACTTTACCTGTTTGCTATTTTTTTTTATCACAACAGAGAATGGTTTGATTACAGTCAAATCACATGCCAAATCGTAAGTGCAACGTGCTTTTGGAGAATTAAAATTTATATCAGAAATCAGCTAGAGAAGAAAGCTAGATCCATTGTCTCCTAGCAACACCCCAAGACAATATTGTCAGAGTCGTTACACACCCATGAGACGGACACATTCAGCCTTTTATGACAAATCATTTATTTTTTTAATATAAAATAGTATATTACTTCCTGCATTAAATGCCAGCGCGGTGCTATTTGGGACCAGCCTAAAACCCCTATGGCCACGACCCTACAGTTGGTCCTTTCGGTAAACAAAGTGTTAGCAAAGCAGATAGCGGAGCAGTGTGATCTTCAGACACATGACTAATTTCCATTCCATCATCACCACTTCAGGTTTTTGGCCCATTTCTTTCTCATTTGGATCTGAGTCAGAAAAAGAGCTAAGGAGATTAGCAATAAGCCTAGTCACATTGTGTCCTCATATTTTCCCACACAATCTCATAAACAACCAGTTGTATTTTTTTTTTTACTGTAGAATAAAAGGGATAATGTCCTTATAGGGATGAGGGCACACAAAACACATGGGCTTTTTAAAGACAGTGTTTTCTCTTCTTAACGAGATTAAACATGTTGCCAAATACCATTCAGCAATAATTGCCTTTGGATTACACAAAGAGCAGAATTAAATGGTGCCTCACAGTTCACAGACTGCAGTGTTTCAACACTATTGATGGGAGATATTTGTTCACTTTATCATATTTGAATGACCTTGTCATTTCTTAATTTTTCAAGAATGAGGTTAGCTGAGGTATAATATTTACCTCGCCAACAATGAGTGACCAACTTATTGGATAGTATAGCACACACGCACGCACGCACGCACGCACGCACGCACGCACGCACGCACGCACGCACGCACGCACGCACGCACACACACACAACAAAAGTTATGTTGGGGAGCTGGTATGAAACGAATGTAAGGCGATATTTAAAAAATGCAACACGTTTTCATTAGGTGGCACATATGCGGAAATGAGGCTTGCGCTCAGCATGCTAACGTGCAGGAGGTAGCGCTGTGAGATTGACGGAATGTCCACTTGCTTGGCCCCGGTGTATGAGAAGGCTGAGGTGAGCCTTTGGGAGCTTCAGGATTTTACTTCCCCTCCGGCTGAAGCCCATTAATTTGTGTTGGTAAAGAATCGCGGAGTGCTTCCTTTCCTCTTGAGATGCCCGGGGAAGTTAATTGCATTACTCCACTTGTTACCGATTCAAACACAAACACACTCTTTACCTCTGGGAGAGAGACACTTTTTGATTTATTTAACAAGAAGTCTCTTCCTGAGATGCGCAAGAGTTTCACAAAATCAAAAAGGGTAAACTCGATCTGACTGCGAGGTTGTCACAGAGATGTACATGCGGCCTGACAGCAGGGCGACTGGATGACTGAACAATGGGAAAACGACTGACTCAGAAATCACGTAGGCCTATTTTGTGATCCCAACATCCGATGCTCATTTGCCGGGACTGAGATGTGGACGCATTCATTGGCAGAGACATCCGTGGATGCGGGTTGGTGACGGTTCTAAGACACCACAGTGTATTCCCCGGACAGATAACGCGTATTTCTCTCAGGAAGGAAGGAAGAGAGGAAGGGAGGAAGGAAAGTACCACAGGGTACTTTCACGGTGTTGTTTTTCATCACAAAATGGATCAAAAACTGAATACCAAGTGATCATAAAGCAGACTTTCATTTGAATGAAATGAAGGCACCATTTTGTCAATGCAGATTTTTGCAGTATTAGCTGACCTGGTAATGCAAGAAAGCAAGTAACATTTTTGGCCTCAATAGTAATTGGCTGATAAATCACCTCTCATTTCTAAAGATAATAGCTACCTAGTCTAAAAAGGTTTGTGTTTGAATAGGGATGTAATCGTAGCTGAAACAAATGGGTTAAAACAACCCTGGACACACAGATGATGTTCAAGAGTAGAATAATTTGTCCTTTTGTTGTAATCCTCTCATAAAAATTTCCATATGGAAATGTACACATTCGTAAGAATGTAATTCATCTCATTTTATTACCTTCTTCCACATTGCAGTGGATCAAATCAGTTTTGTGTGCGTTAGCCTTTATTGTCACTTTATGAAGACTTTCCCTCACAAACGATGGCAAACATTATAATAATCTCTTTAATTAGATCTCCTAATCCTCTCGTGAGCCGCCCTTATGGGGGGACCTTCCTGCACGCCAGCTCGGCTAAAAAAATCCCTCTTGTCTAATAGAGTTAGCCATGGGTGACTTTAGAACTTGCAAAATTCTATTCAAGGGACAGCGAAGTAGGGGCTCCGTGAAGACACAATTTTCTCCTCCCTGCGACTGAAGTGCTTTTGTGAGTCCGCAGTAGCATGGCAGATTGACTGGGCCGCTCGGATGATATTTGTACGACCGTATCCGGCATGCGAGCGGTGAGCTGCCGAGCTCGTGGCCGGGGCCGGGAAGAGGTGGCGGTGGGGGGGGGGGGGTTCAGTGCACTGGCGGTTTGACAGCTCATCCATTTGTCTGAGATAACTCTGAGAGATGTACATCACAGACTGATAGGCTTGAAGCCTGTCATATATTTACCAACGGCGATAATGTGTGTACAACGGGGCCGCACGGAGGGCTGACGGAGACAGGAATGTTAAGGCGCATGAGGGAAGACATCACTCTCGGTAAAAAATTGAGCCTGCCGGACACGGACAGGCGCACAGTTTATCGCTGTTAACCTGCAGTGTACTGCAAAAGAAATGCCTACGCAGGTATGCCCGATTCAATGGGTCTTCAGAGCGCAGATGTTGGGGCGTTTTGATTGCTTTCGTCAGGAAAGATACTATAGACCGTCATGATAAATCACAGTAAAAAAATTATATCATGCGATTTGGTTACGAATGTGACGAATCTTTAGCAATTAAATTAGAAACCTTCAGTAATACCGTAACATTCGTCCTCATCTGTAGTCCCAAGGTCACCGAGTCTTCTATATGCCAGTGTAGTGTCGGGTATTTGGAAGTATACACACTGGGATTAGATTGATGAAACTGTTTAGGAAACCATCTCCATCACAACTGAAAGGCTGCTGTGTAAAGTGGCCGGTAGGGCATTCAGCAAGCATTACATGCATGCTTTTTTTATTTTTTATCCCATTTTTTATTTCTAACGTTGCATTTAATAAAACCAATAAAATTAAATCTGCCATGAAATATGTCATTAATGAATATGCCACGTAGCCTATATGAAAAAACCACTATCCACTGCATTTTTGTATTACCTAAAGAAAATGGTCTGTATTATGTTAAACATGTGCCATATAATGGTGATGTCGTCAGTCACTTTGCTATTTTTTTACATAGTATATCGCTTATATATAAATCATAATGAATAACCAGCTAGTTTCTTATGGAGAATTATATCAGTACTTTTCCCACACAGCGATGATCTCCTTTATATCTCCAAAATTGCCACACCTTAGGCCCGGGTCTAGCCCATCCCCAACAACCCCCCCACCCCCCCAACCCCCCCGCAGTCAATCAATGCAATTGCATTCTATTCACAATACAGAATATATCCAGTACAATTGTATCTTGTATGCATTTACAATGTATTTCTTATTTGAATGTATAGAAGGTGAAAACGGGGAGTGCACACTCAAAAACAAAAATAAAGCCTTCAAATCAAAAACACATCAGCAACATAAAGCTTTTTTGTTTACTTCGACTTTAATTGTGAACAGAGCAGACATTTTTGGCCTAAGCCGTCGTCAGTGTCTCATAGTAGACTATAGTAGATTATTTGAATGTATAATATAAAATACTGTATGTGGATGTATTTAGAACATTTTAAATAGCTGAATGAATGGGTGCCACCTTCAGACAAGACTAGGCAAGCCTAGCTCAGCCCAGACGCCTGTATGCAGCCAGTGAGGAACAAGGGACGGCGGATATTGTTCTGCAGCATGCAGGTTGGTGACTGAGTGCATCGGATTCTCACAGGTGTGTGTCAGAGTATGTGAGCGTGAGCGAGCGAGGAGGGGAAGCGGACGTAATTTAATTACAGTGATGAGCACTATTAGGACGTTACCACTCCGCAAGCTCCAGTTTGCTCCGGTTTAAACAGTATATTGTGATAAAAATGGACATCACATTTTTTTGTTTAGATACCAGTTAGTTTATAAAATATTCATTTATTAATCATTTTGTTAGCCTATATGGAGAGTTCTTTTAATGACCTGTTGACATTTTCTGTACACAGAGAATGCACACATTGACAGCATTCTCACAAGTTTTTTTATTTGCTCAAAAACAATATCTCAATAAAAAATATCCTCTGATCTACTTGGAGTTTGCTTGTCTCCACTCCTCTCCAAAATAGAATGTTTACTGACAGAACAAATAAATTCCAACAGTAACTTGACACTACTAGCTAGGTCTGATCGGTTGTTTGTTATGAACGATTATTTTGCTGCCGCTTTTTACCATAATTACTCGAAATGTAGGCATGGCGACCCCTGCTTTTAACCCTTTCGCGCATACCATCACAAATATGTGATCATTCCAGAACTGCCCCAAAAGCGTACCATCACAAATATGTGATTAGAATGTATCATTAGAACGTTCAGTTGAGAATGTCGGCAGAAGGGTCACTGCCTTCTAAAGTTCAAACATGACTTCAATGCGGTGCCTACAAGTCGTTTAATGTTGTACTATAATACAAATTATGTTACTATAATTGTTATCATCAGAGTAGTCATCTAGTTTCTTTTGTAGCCTACTGTATAGGGTGACCATATATTTTATTTTTTTTAAAAGAGGATGGGGCAGGCGGACGCTATGCCATTTTGAGTATTATAAATAGTTATAAATAGGATAGTCAGCTTTCTGCCAATGACAATATTATCTTTCTACTCCAAACATTAAGAAAGATATACTCATTTAAATCTCAACTGT
Source organism: Synaphobranchus kaupii (assembly GCA_029718625.1). Taxonomy (NCBI): domain Eukaryota; kingdom Metazoa; phylum Chordata; class Actinopteri; order Anguilliformes; family Synaphobranchidae; genus Synaphobranchus; species Synaphobranchus kaupii. The sequence goes on from CM056382.1 coordinate 36,745,093, forward strand.
CACCAAACCATGTTGTTGATTTCTTCAAATAAATTACAAGTAGCGTTCCACTTGTGACCTGGCATAACACCACCTGACTACGCCACCTTGGGAATTACGCCCAAATAAATAGTTTGTACGACTCAAGGGATTATGATCAATCCCCACATAGGCACGTTCAACTAAATGAACAAGCAGAGACGTGGATTCAATAATAAAAACATCTAGTTTATTTTTACAATCATAAAAACACAATAGAAAAACCCACAGGGTTCCCAAAAATACACAATTAGCTGGTTGGTAGGTCTTCCCCGCCCCTAGGGGTGCTACTGGGTGCGTGCGGGTACGGGTCCGTGAGCGCGGATGACTTACCGGAAGTGGAACTGAAAGGTCACTCACTCGTGAAGGTGCCAGCAGACATACACACATGCACTGTAAAATGGTGAGATACGGACACGGTGAATATAGCACAAAAGATTCTACTTCTAAACACACACGCACAATATAGCATGCAGTGAAAAGAACGGAACCACTTCCTATGGCACCGCAACGACCTCCACGCCACCAGCACAGATCCCAGACCAGGCACTGCAACGTAAACAGTAAGCAGCCCAGAAGCCCCAACTCGATAAACAGTTGGTTTGTCAGTAGTAGGGATGTTTAAACTACAAATACATACGGAACCCCCAGGGAAAAGGCGGATAAAATACAGTTTAAAACACAGTTTAAAACACAGTTTAAAACCCAAACTGCGCCCAGCGGCCGGAGCTCCACGTAGCTAGTTACCGGCGAATTGATACAACCGGAGCCCCGCTATCCGCGTTCCTTCGCTCTTAAGGAGACAGAGATAAACGCAATTTTCTAATGTCGGCAAAACAGCAGCTAGCAACGTCCTATAATGGCAGAAAATATTTATTAGTACACATGCAGTGTAGCGTTCTTGTAACCACAATGTTTTAGCGCATTTTAGCCATGACATTACATTACCTCAGAAGGCAAATGCTTTCCTACTCATACCATTAACAACATGTATAAAAGATTAAAAGAAATACCTCTATAGGCTATGCACATGCAGTCTCCAGCTCCACCACTCCGTCTATGGTGACGTACAATAAAATCATTTCCATCCGGACTACCTAGAACATGACGTGGGCTGCAAGTAACTGCAAAGTACCTTGAAGTCAGACAGTAACTTGCATACAGGAACAGGGAAGAACAAGAACCCCCAAATAGGTAAGGCATTTCCTTGTACCTAGTTACTGCAGCCTATTTATAAACATTCAGAAATGATTGATGTGTGTGTCAGCAAACCACATACCTGAATGTATGTTAACCTAGCCTATTCGCTAGTTAGGGTGACCTGTACATCGTAACCTGTTACACACTGAATCCGTTAAAGGCCACAGAATGTTAATTTAGACATATATCAGCATTGCCAGTTAGCCCACATGTTATCTTTTGTATACTTTGTGCAGAATTTATGCATGTCGTTGTTTGTACCTTTGTGCAGAAAACTTGTCGATATACCATTTGACGAACAGGAGGTTAAATGCTTTGAATTTCTGTTTATTTATTTATTTGTCACTCGACAGGTCACGTATTTGCCGGGACCACAGTCAAACAATAATCTGCTTTGAACTTACCTTTCATTAGTTGTTGCTCCTCTGACATTGATTGAGTTTAAAATATGGGTGATGTCCTCCTCTGGAGAGTGTAGCTATCTGGCCTAACTTCCCTGAACTAAAAAGTGAGTAAAATTTCAATACCAATGAAGTCCCCCTCCCGCTGGTGAAACAATACGATGGGCGATAATGACTACGAGAAAGATTATACATTTCAGCCAATTGACCTGCATCTTTAAACATATCCACAGTTGTTCATTCATGATTTTTGGGTGCTACAACTTGTACTAGTAAATGGGAATGGGGAGTTAGACACCAAATTCTTTCCCGTAATTATTAGAAATTTACGCATGTGCTTTTCAACACTCGAAATTTACGCGTGCACTTTTCAACATCGGGGGATCAGGCAACCAACCAGTCAGTCAGTTATCCACATTCAAACGTTTAGGCCCGCACACACTGCGTCCGGGCAAAAATGGAGTTGACCATGCTGCACCCTTAGTGTTTTTCTTTGTACAAACAGAAAATATGCTAACTCCAACCTCTGGTCTACCTGCGAATTGCTAGTCTGGCAGTGAACTGTCTAATAAGTGCAGCAGAATTGGAAGTCATGTTGAAATTCCAGCCATAACTTGAGGAATTAGGGAGGGCCTGTGATCCCAATGCCTTTCGACAGCGGTACCAGCCAGTTTCAGTGGTAGTCTCACATGATGTGCCTTGTTTTTAACCGCTCAGTCCACAGTGAGAAAATCCTTTATTTTCTGCATGCATATTAAAACATATCCTATATATAACCAAGTGTGCACAGAACACCACATGAACCTGAGGCTTTGAAGGCGTCCACGGGCGATCCCTCTGCAGCATTGTGAAATGGCGGCCCAGGGTTATTTACATCATTGTCTGCGCACGGCTGAAGCTGGTGTTTGTGGGCGTAATTCACATGCATCATTCTGTGTGGCGAACAGCGGGAGATATCGGCCCCAAGTTTACAGTTTACCCGTTAAACGACCTCCTTTTAAGCAGGCCCGGCGAAGAGTTTTGTGGCGAGTAATCACTTTTCTCACCTGCAGATGGGCTGCTAGATTTATGCAGCAGGACGGATGTGCCGCGGTGTGGAGCTGCCTGTTGCCGACAGCGCTCCTGACAAACACACCTGGTTTCGCTCGGCTTGGCAGCAGATTCGTTCCCAGGAAGCTGTGAGTGTTTATGCCTACCTCGTGTTTAAGAGGATAAGTCGTAACAGCTGCGGGGAACTTTTTTTTTTTTTTTTTTTGCTAATGTACACAACTCACTTGGAGATTAATCTGTTTCAGGGTGTGGCATGTGTAGGGGGAGGGTCATACCCCCAAGGGAGGGGGCGGAGCATAGCTTGCAGATCACCATGCAAACGGCAGATACTTACTTGCAAGTAGGATGTCCGTGAAGATTTTTGGATGTGCAATGCATCTAAAATATGTTCCTTTGCAGTTAATATATATTAACACAAAAAAACCTGTGCTAAACATTGAGTCAAAATGCACATTGTTTCAAGAAGAGAAGGAAGAATCTAAAAACTGTGCTGATGAAATCTACTTATTGTCCTATAAGAGACTTTGTTAATCTTTAACAGTGGTCATCTCATGAGATCCGACAAGCAAGGTTTCCTAGGTACTAAGTGACTTCCAGGTCTGGCTGATGGTATACGGGTGGTATACAGCTGAAGGTTAGTTTATACCCCTCCACTTGCACCTCTAGGGCTTTGCCGACAAAGGGAAGCATTAAAAGAGGGAATTACGTTTGAGAAATTCAGTGTGTAATATTTTATCAGGTAAAAACAGAATTTACTGTGTTCATTCTGTCAGCACTTAAATACTGTAGATTAACATAACATTTAATTAGATGGTGGTTACTGCTCAAAATAATCATAAATAATGCATTATCATTACTATTATTATTATTATTATATATGTAAGAATTCAAATACAGTACCTTTACGACAGTTTCTTTGGAACAAACCATTCCCTTGATGCCCACCAACCCAAATTTATCATTAAGAATGGATGGAGATGGCAATATAAACTAACAAACAAACAAAAAAGTACTGCATGAAAGCCAATCTTATTTGAGCTAAGGGTACCGGAGAGACGTTAAAAAACACAATTGCACAGACTCTCAAACGAATGCAAGCAGGCTGCGAGCCGGGCCTTAGATCACTGGGCAATCCTGCTTAACGGCGCAAGTGATCCCAGCAGCTCTGCGGCGGCAAGGGAGCCTCAAGAGTAATCGCTCATTCCAGTGATCCGTCAAATCCACAAAGGGTTCGTTTTGACTTTTCCCATTTTTGTTGCCAGGATTACGGAGCTGGAGCACGAGACTCCCGAGGGAGTGTCTCCCGATTGCTCCTGGTACAACCCCCACCCCGGTGTATCAGGGCTCTCCGCAGGCACCTATGAGCCCCTGACTGGAGGGCTGGCATGGCCCCGAGCCTGTGCGCCACAGAGGTGCAAATTGTCTGCAGGATCACATCTGAGCCACCTTAATCTCCACAGCAGTCATGGGGGTCAAATCCCCTGCCTTTCCCGGACCTCGCTCATTATTACGTGTATTACTGTATTGCTATGTATTCGCTGTTCCAAGCTACTTTCATTTGAGCACACGTTTTAAAGGTGGTTTGGTCCCAGGAAATCCTCAGGTACTGACAGTCAACTATTAAATGATGGTCAAGTGTTCTTCATAAAGGGATCTGGGGAGAAGCAAAGGGCAGACGGAGATGCACGGGTTGCCATCGAGCGAATCTGATTGACTGAGCTGACAAGCACAGGGAGGGAGAGACACAGGTGTACGGAACGGAAAATGCTGGCAAGCCGCCGGGAGTTCTGTGCAATGTGTGCAAACAATAGGATCATTCTTTCACTGTGAAAAACGCACTGGAAATGTACAGCATTGAATGATAAGCTATAAATAGAGTTGCGGCAGAAGTTTGTGCAGGTGCTGCTCTTTGTGAGTCCTCTTGCCGTGTTTGCACTGGGACAAAGACGCCAGGCTGTGTGGGATGAGCGATGTTTTTAATCATTGCTGAATGTTTTATTCACCCATGAGGTGATGTGTCACTCTTCTTTCTGTAGCCACCACAAAAAGCATGTTTCAAACGGACACTTATCAATCAGTAGGACTGCACTGAGCAACCCCCCCCCCCCCCCCACACACACACACACACACACACACACACACACACAGACACACCACACACACACACAACAATCCTTCATTGCTGTACAAATAGATAACTTTATAGTGTGTATGTCCCTCATTGTCTCTTCACTTTGCAATAAATTAGACACTGCGATCAGAATTCTACCATGAAATCTGCAGTTTTGGAGTTAATCTGCTTCATGTTGCTTACGCTGCTTGCAAAACCCTGGATTTCTCTCAAATCGCTCTGGCCTCGTCCAGCTCGCACCCTTCCTCGAAAGCGACGCCTGCCTCAGCCGAAGCGCATCAGCTGCCGCCAAAAGCAGCGTGGGCCCGTAATAGTCAGGTCACACCTCAGAGCCTCCAATGCGATGTTTCAAATTTCCCCTCCCCACTGCCAACAACTGCCCGTTCTGCAACTGCCTTTCTGTGGCCGAGGTACGAATTGGAAAAGAAAGGGGGGGGGGGGGGAATGCTGATGACTGACTTTACTATGAGGACGCAAATGCTCAGCGGCCAGACAGTGGTGCATCACTGGGGGAGAGCAGCTGAACGCCACCATGTCTGTACCAGCTGTGCCTTTGTTGTGGAGAGACAATATGAGGTTTCCAGTAGCACAGCTTTGTTGTGACCCTTTTGCACCGATAGATCATGTGTTCTATATTCCTGCGAGTTGGGGAAACCTATTAATTCAATGCTGGGGGGGGGACACAAACAAATAAAACTACAAATTGCTTTAGCATTGGTTCCATGTGTCTCCTCGATGATACTATACTCAAAATGATTATGATTGTTTTCCACAATGACTGACCTGATCCGGGACATCTCCGCACCTTTTTTCATCAATGTAACTACAGAGCGGAAAAAACAAATGGATATAAAAACAATATTTAATGACTATGCAGTCATTAATGCAATGTCACTCTTGATCAGACCCAGTCTTCATTAAATAGATATGACAATCAGCAGGGGTGGCACCAGGATTTAGTAAATATGGTATGCAAACAACAAGCACAACACACCAGCTACAAAAAAAAGCGAAAAGATGCAAATACCTAGATTGAATTAACATAGCATATTCTAAAATACTCATGCAAGGGTGGACAAGTAAACAGTCCGGACACCTGGGATTTTTTGCTGAGATTAGGTCTACGATTCATTGCATTCTGTTAATATGTATATGTATTAATATGTATCTGTAGGAGTAACTTCATTTGGTTCTCCTTGGATTATATAGACAGGAGTTCCCAAATGCAGGGACCACTGATCAGGAGACTCTTGACAGGGGAGTGGAACTTGATTTTCTGCAGTTCCCTTCTTCTTCATCTCCAACAAGCCAGCAGTCCATGAGCTGCAGCACAACCATCTATCGCTTATATAGCCCGTGATCAATGATTATTAGCAAGAGAATCCACATTTAAGAAATACCTCACCATATTCAGTTTTTATTATGTCACATTCAGGCAAAGTAAAGTGCCTTCGTTACAGGAATCTCCTAACTAATGTAAGATTAGCAGAATAAATGTGGTGGCTATCTCATTCATCTTTTCACCAGAAGACCAGGTTTATTTTGACGACATAGCTAGTTGGCTTATTTAGAACCTAAATAAAATGTTAGCAGAGCTAGCTAGCCAAACCCTTACGTTTTTCAGAAAAAGCCATCTAGACTTGCCAATCTTTGAATAGCCTGTACGTAGCGAGTTTTATTTTGTTTATTTTGTCATAGGTGTCAAGTTTGCCCATATAAAATACAGTTTTTCCACCATTTTGAAGGTATACAGGCGTATAAGGTTATGATACGGGAAATCTAGTCTAACACATTTTTTAAAAACGTTTTCCAACATTCCAATTAATTTAATCGCTGCAATCACATTTTCTTTCTCCCTCTCTCTGATATTCTCTCGATTTCTGAGGCCGTGGGAAAAGCAAGTAGCGCATCAGGACTGTAAGTTATGATCTAAAAATACGCTTTATGCATGACAACGGACCACAAAGACGTTGTAGCCAGTAGCCCACAAGATAGGCTACCTAACAACTAGCTATCTAACGTTAGCTAACCTAGCGAACAGTTAGCCAAAATGGTTATAACTGTAATGTTCATGTTTATTCAATTTTGTTCTATATGGTTTTTGGTGAATTTATACAGTTTTGCAGGTGTGAAAATAAGGGCAGCTCTCTCTAGAGGTTGACACCTATGTTTTACCTTTTTGAAGTTTCTTTAAGTTCAAGTTTGAACGATTTATTTATTTTTACGATGAATCATTGTCTACATGCCGTCAGTAGGCTAAGCGGCATTTTAAAAAGCTTAGGCTAATTACTTGGTATCATTCACTTTAGCTATAATAAGGCATGTATTAACATAGCTAAAGCAATACCAAATGTTTCTATTAAATGTTTGCATATTTATTTGACATTTATCTGATCATTCTTGTTATTATAATATGCTGTTGACATGCTTTGCGTTTTTTTGTATTTTAGCTAGGCTATAATTGCATTAGTTCTGGATAAACTTGATCAAACTTGTTTTCACTTTCCTACAAGTTAACAACGTGTCATATGCTTGTATTTACAGTTTTGATAAAGCATGCAAGTTATTGAAGAAACGTGTCTGTCTCATCCTATTTGTAATGTTCCGCTCCCTTCCTGTTCGTTTTCTGTATTTTCCTGTTTTCCCTCCGTGTCATGTTGGATCCTTTTGTCCGTGTTTTCCCCGCTGCTGCGGTCTGGGCGTTTCCTTCCCTGTCTTGTTCGTTTGGTTGTCTCACTTCCGCCTTTTCACTCCGTCCCCCCTCGTTGCATGCATTCCCTCACCTGGTGTCTTGTAATCACTCCTGCTGATTTTCCACACCTGTCCCTTGTTTAGTTCTATTATTAACCTCACTATTTAGTCCTTCGGCTGGCTGCCAGTCGGCGCCAGTTCGTTAACGTTCGTCACCCGGTGTTCATGCTCGTTGTTTTCCTGGTCGTGTTAAAGAGAACTACTCGCTTGGTCGGGGAATATTATCCCCGTGCAGCTTGGGTTCGGCTCCTAACTACAGTCTGGTAGTTAACCACCCCGTCAATTCTTGTCGTGCATGCAGCTAACCTGTTTCCCTTCTCCTCCATCTAACCCAGCTCCCATTCACCCGTGGCAGTGTTCGTTTCCCCCCGTTATCGTTGTGTGTGTTGCGGTACCTCCACCTCCAGCTCGTGTAGGCTCCGGGAGAGCTTGCTACCTGGCTACCCTCCAGTTGTTCCTGTCCGACCGAAGAAGCCAACGAGTTCTTCGGCACCGGCTCCTGGAGCTCTGGAGACAGTCAGCTCCTTCCGGACCTACCGCAGCTACGCCACACAACCCATCTCTGCCGTGCTTCACCAACCACCTCCCTCTCAAACCCTGCACCTCCGTGAGAACCTCCCGGTCATTCCCGTGCCTTCCCTTGCACTAACCCTACCTTTTGTTTTTGTTCTGTACCGGTGCAGTCAATCCGGTCCAGTTCCTGTCCTGCCGTAGTGAGCCGCTCCCCAGCAATTCCAGTCCAGGTGTGAGTCTCGCACCTACCTGTCCAGTCCAGTTCCGGTTTGGAACAAATCCGTTCCAGACCATTGTTCCAGTGTGGACCTCCCGGTCCAGTTCCAGTCCAGTCCAGTTCCGGTTTGGAACGAATCCGTTCCAGACCCCTTGTTCCAGTGTGGACCTCCCGGTCCAGTTCCAGTCCAGTCCAGTTCCGGTTTGGAACAAATCCGTTCCAGACCCCAGTTCCAGTGTGGACCTCCCGGTCCAGTTCCAGTCCAGTCCAGTTCCGGTTTGGAACAAATCCGTTCCAGACCCAGATTCCGGTGTGGACCTCCCGGTCCAGTTCCTGTCCAGTCCAGTTCCGGTTTGGGAACGAAACATTCCAGGCCTGCCAGTCCAGCTCCGGCTTGGAGCAGCCCGTCCCGGGCTACATACTGTTCCTGTGTGATATCGTGTTTTTTCCCCTCTTGTACAGTGTTGGGACTACCCCAACACTTAATTTATTAAACACCCTCTTTGTGAATCTGTCTCCTGGTCGTTGCACTTGGGTTCGTCCCGTTTCTGGTTCGTAACAGAACGAACTGGCCAAAAATCATGGACCCAGCCGACCTAGAGCAAATTCGCCACGCCTTCTCCTGCCAAACTGCGGTCAGCGACCAACAGGGCCGACGTTTGGATGACGTGCTGGAGGTGCTGAGGGTCATCACGGAGCAAGTAGCACAGCTAGCTCTTCACCAGCCGCTTCCGCGTATTCCTGTGGGCCCTACACCGCCCGCGCCGGACCCGCCGGTGGATCCTTCTGTGCCCACTTCTCTCCGTGAGCCCCGCGTTCAACACCCAGAATTATACCGCGGGGAATTGGGAAAGTGTCGCGAATTTTTGATGAAATGCGACATTGTATTCCGGATGCAGCCCTCCTCCTTCGCCTCCGACCCATGTAAGATCGCCTTCATTATGAGCAGTTTGGGAGGTGGTGCCCTGGAGTGGGCTACATCCATTTGGGACAGCCAAGCCGCGCTCTGCATCAACTTCGCCGCCTTCACTGCTGAGATGCGGCGAGTGTTCGATCACCCTACCTGTGGGCGGGACGCAACACAACGCCTACTTCGGGTCCGTCAAGGAAGCCGCAGTGTCGCGGAAATGGCAATACAATTCCGTACCCTCGCAGCGGAGTCCGGATGGAATGACACCGCCCTTCAGGGGGCTTTCCGCCAGGCGCTTAGCGAAGAATTAAAGGACCAACTTGCCACCCGTGAGGAATCAAAGTCACTCAATTGCCTTATTAGCCTGGCCATCGCTATTGACAACCGACTCCGTATCCGGGCCCGTGAGCGAGGGGGGAACTCCGGTCATCAGCATCAACTTCAACAACACACTCGCTCGCACCCTTCTGCCTCTGGATCCAGGGCGGCGTCTGGTGTCTCTGAGGAAGAGCCCATGCAACTGGGCAGAGTTGCGGTCAACGCCGAGGAGCGCCAACGTCGCCTGCGATCAAGATCTTGTTTTTACTGTGGCAAACCAGGCCACCAGATCGCCTCATGCCCCATTCGCCCAAAAGAATAGGCTCGCCAGTAAAACTGGGCGTACTGACGAGCCCAATCATACCTTGCCATGCAGCTCAGAATCGCCTGGTCTTCAAGGCCACTCTCCTTTGGGGGGACAAGTCCGAAGTTTCGTCGGCCCTTATCGACTCTGGGGCCGACGCCAACTTTATGGACATCACCTTCGCCAGGAGGGCCGGCATCCCCACGGATCTACTACCCTCTCCCATCACTGCCTTTGCGTTAGACGGGAGAAGTCTGGGGTTAGTCACCCACTCCACCGTTCCCGTACAGCTCGTGTTATCCGGCAATCATAGGGAGAGTATTCAACTTCTGCTCATTAATTCGCAACAATCCCCCATAGTTTTGGGTCAGACCTGGCTCCGCCTTCACAACCCTCATATCGACTGGCAAGCCGGTCGTATCCTGGCGTGGAGCAGCCACTGCCTGGCTAGCTGTCTCCGTTCCGCTCTCCCCCCTCCGGGGTCCAAGAATTCCAGCACCAACTTACCCGAACCCGATCTGTCCAGCGTCCCCAAGCAATATCACGACCTCTCCCTCACCTTCTCCAAATCACGCGCTCTGTCCCTACCTCCTCACCGACCCTACGATTGTTGTATCGACCTGCTGGCAGGAGCCAAGCTCCCGTCGGGTCGTCTCTACAGTCTGTCGGGCCCGGAGAAACTCTCCATGGAGGAGTATATTCATGAGTCCCTCGCCTCGGGCATCATCCGCCCCTCCTCTTCTCCTGTTGGTGCTGGGTTCTTTTTTGTGGGGAAAAAGGACGGCTCACTACGGCCCTGCATCGACTACCGAGGGCTAAACCAAATAACCATCCGCAACAAATATCCTCTTCCCCTTATTAATACTGCATTTGAACCCCTCTCGCAGGCCGTCATTTTTACAAAGCTCGACCTCCGTAATGCGTACCACTTGGTGCGTATACGGGAGGGGGATGAATGGAAGACTGCCTTCAATACCCCGTTGGGCCACTACGAGTACCTAGTGGTCCCCTTCGGCCTTACTAACGCCCCGGCAGTCTTTCAGGGCATGGTAAATGACGTCCTGCGAGACCTGTTGGGGAAAACTGTGTTTGTTTATATCGATGACATTTTGATTTTTTCTAAGTCCCCTCAGGAGCACATTCTCCATGTCCGGGAGGTTCTCCAGCGTCTGCTGGAAAACCAGCTCTTTGTCAAAGCAGAGAAGTGCTCCTTCCACGTCTCCTCAGTCCCGTTCCTCGGCTTCATCATCGAGGAGGGCAGCATCCGGGCGGATCCTGCCAAGATCAAGGCGGTGACAGAATGGCCCCAACCCACCTCTCGTAAGCACCTACAACAGTTCCTTGGTTTTGCCAATTTTTACCGTAGATTTATCCGTAATTACAGTGTCATTGCTGCTCCCCTAACCAAACTCACCTCCACTGCTTTTTCTTTTTGTTGGAACTCCGAGGCTCAGCTCGCGTTTGAACGCCTCAAGACTCGGTTTTCCTCAGCCCCTATTCTTTGTCACCCTGACCCTACCCGCCAATTTACGATTGAGGTGGATGCCTCCGACACCGGCGTGGGGGCCATTCTGTCCCAACGAGCCGCCTTGGACAACAAGCTCCATCCCTGTGCTTTCTTCTCCCGGAGGCTGTCCTCCGCCGAGCGGAACTATGATGTCGGGGATCGGGAGCTTCTGGCCATCAAGCTGGCTCTTGAGGAGTGGCGCCACTGGCTGGAGGGGGCAGGTAACCCCTTTATTGTTTTAACTGACCACCAAAACCTCATTTATTTAAAATCTGCTAAGAGGCTTAATGCCAGACAGGCGAGGTGGTCATTATTCTTTGCCCGATTCAATTTTTCTGTGTCCTACCGCCCCGGTTCCCGCAATATCAAGGCGGATGCCTTATCCCGTGTTTTTTCCCTTCCCTCCAGTCCTGCTGACCCCGAGTCCATTCTACCGGCTTCCTGTATGGTGGCTGCGGTCTCGTGGAGGATTGAGGAGATTGTGAGGTCCGCCCAGACTTCCCACCCTGACCCCCGTAGTAACCCTAACTCCTCCCTGTTTGTTCCCAACCCCGTCCGCTCCCAGGTCCTTGAGTGGGTTCACGCCTCCTGTCTGGCGTGCCACCCAGGTGTTGCCAGAACGACCACCCTCGTCAGGAGGAGTTTTTGGTGGCCCACGCTCAAGGAGGATACCCGTGCTTTTGTCCTGGCCTGCGCGGTGTGCGCCAGGAGCAAGGCTTCCCACCAGCCTCCCTCTGGTCTTCTCCTTCCCCTCCCTGTTCCGGGCCGTCCTTGGAGCCACATTGGCGTAGACTTCGTCACCGGTCTACCATTGTCAGAAGGCAACTCCGTCATTCTGACAATTGTGGACCGGTTCTCCAAGGCGGTTCACTTTGTTCCCCTCCCTAAGCTCCCGTCCGCCCTCGAAACTGCGGAGCTCCTGGTGTCTCATGTGGTCAGGCTGCACGGGATCCCATCCGACATTGTGTCGGACCGTGGGCCCCAATTCTCCTCCCAGGTGTGGAAGGCGTTCTGTGTAGCCCTGGGGGCCTCGGCCAGTCTGTCGTCTGGTTTTCATCCCCAGTCTAACGGCCAGGCAGAGAGGGCGAACCAGGACCTGGGGGCCGCCCTGCGGTGCGTCACTGCACGCAATCCCGCCTCCTGGAGCCGTTTTCTTCCCTGGGTAGAGTACGCCCATAACTCTCTTAAGAGTGCGTCTACAGGGTTGTCCCCGTTCGAGTGCTCATTAGGCTACCAACCTCCTCTCCTGTCGGCCCAGGAGGCTGAGGTAGCAGTCCCCTCCGTCAAATCCCACATCCTCAAGTGCAAACGCGTGTGGAGACTTGCACGCACCGCACTCCTGCGCTCGAATGCCCGTTCCCAACGTCTGGCGGACCTGCACAGGACCGCAGCCCCTAAGTACAGAGCCGGTCAGCAGGTCTGGCTTTCTACTTCCAACATTTCCCTTCCCTCCTCCTCTAAAAAACTTCGGCCCCGTTTTATTGGTCCCTTCCCTGTTGTTTGTCTCATTAACCCGGTTTCTGTTAAACTCTCCCTCCCCTCCTCCCTCAAGGTCTACCCCGTTTTTCATGTGTCACAGATCAAGCCTGTCGCCTCCAGCCCCCTCAGTGCCCCTACCCTCCCTCCTCCACCCGTCCGGGTCATCGACAACGCCCCGGCCTACACGGTGGACCACATCATCGACATCCGCCGTAAAGGTCGGGGCTTTCAATACCTCGTGGACTGGGAGGGGTATGGTCCTGAGGAGCGGTCGTGGCTCCACAGGAGCCTCATCCTGGATCAATCATTGATCCAGGATTTCCACAGTCGCTTCCCTCTTAAGACCAGGCCGCCAGGTACGCCAGGGGGCGTACGTTGAGGGGGGGGTACTGTAATGTTCCGCTCCCTTCCTGTTCGTTTTCTGTATTTTCCTGTTTTCCCTCCGTGTCATGTTGGATCCTTTTGTCCGTGTTTTCCCCGCTGCTGCGGTCTGGGCGTTTCCTTCCCTGTCTTGTTCGTTTGGTTGTCTCACTTCCGCCTTTTCACTCCGTCCCCCCTCGTTGCATGCATTCCCTCACCTGGTGTCTTGTAATCACTCCTGCTGATTTTCCACACCTGTCCCTTGTTTAGTTCTATTATTAACCTCACTATTTAGTCCTTCGGCTGGCTGCCAGTCGGCGCCAGTTCGTTAACGTTCGTCACCCGGTGTTCATGCTCGTTGTTTTCCTGGTCGTGTTAAAGAGAACTACTCGCTTGGTCGGGGAATATTATCCCCGTGCAGCTTGGGTTCGGCTCCTAACTACAGTCTGGTAGTTAACCACCCCGTCAATTCTTGTCGTGCATGCAGCTAACCTGTTTCCCTTCTCCTCCATCTAACCCAGCTCCCATTCACCCGTGGCAGTGTTCGTTTCCCCCCGTTATCGTTGTGTGTGTTGCGGTACCTCCACCTCCAGCTCGTGTAGGCTCCGGGAGAGCTTGCTACCTGGCTACCCTCCAGTTGTTCCTGTCCGACCGAAGAAGCCAACGAGTTCTTCGGCACCGGCTCCTGGAGCTCTGGAGACAGTCAGCTCCTTCCGGACCTACCGCAGCTACGCCACACAACCCATCTCTGCCGTGCTTCACCAACCACCTCCCTCTCAAACCCTGCACCTCCGTGAGAACCTCCCGGTCATTCCCGTGCCTTCCCTTGCACTAACCCTACCTTTTGTTTTTGTTCTGTACCGGTGCAGTCAATCCGGTCCAGTTCCTGTCCTGCCGTAGTGAGCCGCTCCCCAGCAATTCCAGTCCAGGTGTGAGTCTCGCACCTACCTGTCCAGTCCAGTTCCGGTTTGGAACAAATCCGTTCCAGACCATTGTTCCAGTGTGGACCTCCCGGTCCAGTTCCAGTCCAGTCCAGTTCCGGTTTGGAACGAATCCGTTCCAGACCCCTTGTTCCAGTGTGGACCTCCCGGTCCAGTTCCAGTCCAGTCCAGTTCCAGTCCAGTCCAGTTCCGGTTTGGAACAAATCCGTTCCAGACCCCAGTTCCAGTGTGGACCTCCCGGTCCAGTTCCAGTCCAGTCCAGTTCCGGTTTGGAACAAATCCGTTCCAGACCCAGATTCCGGTGTGGACCTCCCGGTCCAGTTCCTGTCCAGTCCAGTTCCGGTTTGGGAACGAAACATTCCAGGCCTGCCAGTCCAGCTCCGGCTTGGAGCAGCCCGTCCCGGGCTACATACTGTTCCTGTGTGATATCGTGTTTTTTCCCCTCTTGTACAGTGTTGGGACTACCCCAACACTTAATTTATTAAACACCCTCTTTGTGAATCTGTCTCCTGGTCGTTGCACTTGGGTTCGTCCCGTTTCTGGTTCGTAACACTATTACTTTGTTGCAGTATAGGCAACCTCAATGTCGGGTTCTGTGTTGTACTGAAGCAATACATTGTATTCAGTTCCCTGGCACTTAGCCCTACAGCGTAGCCCATAGCATAGGCCTACCGACTAATTGGCTATCTTTAGTTTTTTGATGGTGACGTCATCCAAAACTGCCCCTCCAGAAATGTCATGCTAAAATCGGCACTGAATATAACCAACCACAGACCGTCTATGGTCGATTCAGAAACAGCGCTACAAGAAGAACAGACCCGCGTGAAACAAATTTGTTTTACACAAATGGCACGGCAGTCTCCAGTAAAACAGTCCATCGAAGAAATGTCGTGAACTTCAAAAACTTTCTTCAATCCAGCTTTAAGCTCTTAGTCTTGGTCCGAAACACCCATTGTTCTTGATGGATTCGCAGCATTCGCTAGCTACCGATTAGTTAGCACAACTTGTATCGCGTCGTATCGGAAATACGCACACACTACTGTGATTGACAGTGCTGCTAGCCAATGAGTGCAGACTGTCAGTTTCCCACAGTCCTACCCAGCTTATGCAAGCCTATGCATCAGACACTGCGTACAAAGTGCGTCAAAACGGCTGAGGCTGAGACTAGCTATATCATAAGTGAACATTTTGTGTTGAAAAGACCGGTGAAACGCCGTCTTGTGTCTAGGTGACAAACCGGCTAAATTTGTTTGAAAAGTGAACGTTTTTTAACCGGCTAGGATGTAGCCAGGCTTTACCTTGGGCTAAATTGACACGATTATTTCAAAATGCCTCTCATTCTGAGATTTCTACCCCTCTATACGTCTAGATTCTGGCTTTTGCTCACTGAGGTTACATGAATCTTGAAACACCACCGCTTAGAGCAACCTAAATGCATTAGAGATAATGCATTGCTACATATTGCAAAATTTGTTTATGAATTCATTACTTGTCCAACCCAACTACAATAGATTCGACATTCGACATGATTGAGCCTGATTCTGTCTCTGACTCCACTCTTCACACTCAGATAAAGTAACGTTATGTATACAAAATGCAGATGAACAATCTGGCAACCAGTTGAGGGTCATGTGCTTCTGGTTCTGGCTGTGTTGTTATGAAATGCAATCTCCATATGAGACACTAGAGGGGGTGAAATGCAGTATCTATAGCCTTTAAGCTGTACAAAAATAAAAAGAAATCTCAACAAAAAAGAGAGAAAGAATCTATACTAGTAGGCTAGTTCTCTGAGTTTTTGAGCCAAGTTCGCAAACTACATTTTGTTCCAGAACTAACACATGGCTGCTGTAATTGCTATTGTGAGAGCAATTTGCTCAGAAAAGCGCCTTGCCACATATTTCAGCATTAATTGACGGTTGATATTGCTGCCAAAAGTAGGATTACCACATGGATTTATAATTTGTTCATCCCTGTCATAGGGCTTACTTTTTTTTGTAAAATGCATGTAGCTGCTTAAGTCAGTTTGACAACATTGGCTAAAAGCTGAGTGGTATAATGAAAATGAAGGTGCCAGGCTAATAAAAGCTGACTCTCACTGTTGGCTATAAAACCATCTTGCTGTCAGTTTGTACATCACTTGCTGTCATTATGCAAAACAACTTGCTAATACTAGCCAATTGCATGCCATCATTTAATTTTTTTAATTTAATAAGGGGGTTGGCTTATTTTTATTTATTTTGCATTGAAACAGATACATTGCCACTGTGATTAATTAATTATTTTGTGACATACAAAGAATCAGCCATTTTTAGGATAAAATGTAACATTTTGTCTTGTTTTTATGGTATGCACAGTGTGTACAGTGGTACCATCAGGCAGCACGCAGGACAGTCAGGACACTTATATCCCTTTCACACCGATGTATTGTATACAGTGGTGTGTGGCTCACTTTTATAAACTGATGTGGAAAATCCAAATATAAACCATGTTGCAATGGCTGATTATCCATTAGACCAATTATGAGGATGTTGAGTCTCTTCACTTTGATAGTCTCCCATATTTATTTGAACCAAAATACACAGACAAAAAGCTAAATCAAATTGAAGAGGATAGAAGGAGAACAGAGGCTGAGACAGAAAGGCAAGACGTAGAGTATCCTGAGTATTCAGGTAGGTCAATTCCGCAAGTTCTTAAAGCATGCAATTTATTAATTTTAATTTTAATTTCGGTGAATAAATTTCAACTTTCACACTGGTTTACACTTCGAAATAACAGGTTTAGATTAACTGGACTTGTTTGAACTAAATTTAACCTGTATCTAAATATGCCCCATTGGACTCCATTGTAAAGCCGAGCGGAGCTGTTCTTAGGGCGACCAAATTTCGAAAAAGAAAGATGTGGCAACATTATTATTATTACTGATCAGCATGGTGGAAATTGTTCCTAAAAATAGGTCAAAAAAAAAAACACAATTATCCTTTAAGCTTTGTCACAAACCCAATTTTCAGGTGCCGAGTGAACCTGGCCACACTCTCCTAGCTGACCGTATAACCAGAATTGCAAAACCCCTATTGATGTTCACACATTACAGCTAGCAACCTCACGGCATAAAATAGGATCCTGACCTGGTGTATGTTGTGCGATTGCTATGTTGGATGTACACAAAAGCAGAAGAAAACCAGAGAAAACAAAATAACATGCCTGCATAGGAGTGATTGCATGATGTGGTTACTACCAAGCAGCACCCTGTACAATTGTTCTCAATGAAGGTGCCAAGAGACCAAAATTTCATATAAATTTAACCATTGGGTCCAATCAAGGACAGTTACAAGCTGACAAAGGTATCAGTTTGAGTAGCTTCCTCTGACAGTGATAGAGACCGGGGGTGTGTATGTAATTGTATGTAATACATACACACCCCCGGTCTCTATCACTGTCAGAGGAAGCTACTCAAACTGAGGAAAAAATGGTGGAACACACAGGTGCTAAGAGGGACAATGGTGATGATGACTTGGGGGAACCCTGAGCTGGAGTGGGCCCCAAAATTCATATGGTTATGATTAGGTCCTGAAATTAAGCCATTTTCCCCTTCTAAATAAAAATAACATGAAAATGATTTAAACTGTGATGAAAATAGATTTGTAATTTTGGAATCGCTCTGCGGGTGCCCGACTCCCGCAATTTTGGAATTGACTCTGACTCTGGCTGAAATTTCTGGAGTTATTGGAATCGACTCTTCATCTCCAATGGAATTTGATCGCAAACTGCTATTTCAAGTCTGTTGTATGCATATGGGCCGTATTACAATACACATTGGGAGTTAGTGTCATGGTCTGGCAGGCTTATTTTTCCTTTGTGTCCCATTTTCCCTCTAGCGCCTTTTGGACGCCTTTTCTGTTCTGTGTTGTCCGTGTTGGGTTTTCGTTCGTCCCGGCACTCAGCGATTTCACCTGTGCGGCTCTTTCGCCGGTTATTTAAACTGCGTCTTCCGGCTTCCATGTTATCTCGCATTTCAGTGGTTGCCGGTAAGGTATAGGACTCAGAGACTGTTTTCCTTGCTTTATTTCAAGCAAAACAGCAAGCTCCGGTTAGAGTTAGGGTTGATCTTCGGATCTTCTGTCTCCCACTTTTTACTCTATTTCTCAGTCCTTGTTTCTATACCTTCTTTTGTTTGCTGCTTTATTCGTTTTCTCTCCTTTCTAACTCACTTCTGACTGGAGTTAGAGGAGTTTTGTCTCGCTGCTTGTATTCTCAAGCCTACAAGTTATTTCGCCCTATTATTGGGGTTGCTTTGATTTATTCTTTTCTTTCTGTACCTCTGTCAGTCCGCCTTCCCTTATTGGGGGCTAGAGGTACTTAGCTTCCTTCTACCTATTACTCGAACTTCAGGTTTTTTCGCCTGTGTATTTCGGGTTGTTTTAATTTATCCATGTTCAGTCTCTGTTTCATTGTTTCCTCAGATTGAGGACAGAGCTATTTGTATTGCTCTTTTATTTATTTTCCCTTTTATGGAGACCCTGCCATTCTATTGGTCTTCACTTGTGGAGACTTTCTGATTCCTTTGTGTCGCTTCTGGTCCTCCGAAACAGACTCTCCCCTTACAGTTAGTGGTGTAGCCAAGTGTAGACTACTTGAGAATGGTGAAAATACGCTTGCAATTCAATTTAAGCCTTAATTGAGCCCAAAATTAAGAACAAATGAGAGCAAATCGTCATGCGTAATAGGACAAATCAGGTGACCCTTACACGTATCATACGTTCCAATAGGACCTGTGGCCTAGACCAGGGATGGGCTACCCCAGGCCTTGCGGGCCGGTGTGTGTGTAAGTTTTTGCTGGTACCAGTTACCAATTATTGAATTATAGCCCAATCATTTACATGATCTGATATTTTAGCTACATTCCGCAATATGAACAGCAGCTGGTGAATGTTCTTGTGCCTGTATGTATGTATTGTAGTGTTTTATTATGGTCTAATTTACGAGTGAATCAGTGTTGGTGTATATGACTAATTAGCCGATTGAGCCAGTGTAACTGGTGCCAGCAAAACTCTGCACACACCAGCCCGTGAGGCCTGGAGTTGCCCATCCCTGGCCTAAACTAACAAGTGCAATTTGTAGATTGCATGGCAAATCAGGTTACTGACCTTTGTTTTTGAATGCAATGCATTAAGCCCCACATATTGTGAAATAAATGTCATTTATGTAGCCTACAACAAGCCCCACTGGACCATTACCGACTAGGTTTCTCAAATGAAAGTGAAATTTCAGTTACTGAGGCAAACGAGATGGTAGGAAATTCAACAAGCGTAACAGCGCATCAGTGCTTGACGGTGCATGATGGATGTGCATATGATAAAATGCGGCACCCACCAATAATTAAAGACCATGAGAACACAATTATTTAATTCACTCTTTTAATAAAAAAAATCTCAGACATAGGCCTACCTTATGAACCAATTACAATCAAATAGCCTAAACACCAGATAATCTTGCATGTAGCCTAAACAATTTTCAGTTTAGCCTACATTGAATCAGTTCTGCACATCGTTTTGTCCCAACTGCATTCCCGATGATTTTGTAAAAATAAAAATATTTTTGTTGTTTGATGTGTCAAAGTAAGACCATTAAAAAAAAATGTGAGAGAGTGTTCAAGAATAATTATGTAGTGTATTGTTGTTTAATGTGTCACGGTAAGACTGTAAAAATACGTAGAGAGAAAGTGTTTAAGAATAATCACTTTGTCATGGTTTTTGACGATTTCTTCCCTTGCGGTCGTTTCCCTCGGTAGCCACGCTAGGGCGGTGCCCTGTTAGTGGATGTTTGCTCCGCTCTGTCTTTTTTGCGGAGCTTCTCTCAGCATCCACACCTGTGCGTGGTTACCTCTGAGCTACATAAGCTCCCGTTTCCTTAGTTCGGGGCTTCTGTATTATTTTGCACTGTTTTGTACTGTTTGGGTATTCAGTGTTTGTTGGGTGTGTGTTTTTTGTTCCGTTGAGCTACTCGCCTTCTTTTACGCTTCTCCTTACTGAGGCAGGGTGTTTATTGTTTCTGGATCTGCTTTTGTCAGTTAGCTCATAGAAGTATAGGACAGCAGTTCTCTGTTCTATTCGCCTTCGTTGGTCTCTACTTACTGAGAGACTGGGCGTTCATGCTTCTACGTTGTCACTTAGCTTGTAGAAGTGTAGGACAGCAGTTCTCTGTTCCATTCGCCTTCGTTGGTCTCTACTTACTGAGAGACCTGGCGTTCATGCTTCCACTTATTTGCGTCTGACAGCGAGCCGGTAATGGTAGCTTTTGGAACTTATGTTCTCTGTTCTTCTCGCCTTCTCGTGGGCTACGTACCCCCATACAGGGCGTTTATTTGTTTTTCATGTGTTGCGTATTGCACTGGTGCCAGTAGAGGTTAGGACTCGGAGACTGCTTTATTTCTGCCCTGTGGCGAGCAGTCCTCTCTGTTTAGAGCTAGGGAGTTATTTTAGTTTATTCCTCCCTTTTATTCGCTCTAATTTCAGTCCCCTTGTTATTTTACCGCCTAGGCATTCTCTCATTTTCTTCCCGGTTTTAGCTTGTGGTGGTTACCGAGTTTTCTCGTTCACGTGCCGTTCACCGTATTATCCGGGTTCTTTATGTTCGCTCCTTCCCTTAAACATGGGGTCTCCCCATCTCAGTGGTTCATAAGAGCTTATAGAATCCCTTAGCTGCGTGTGGCCTCTTCGAACCTCACACGGCACGCCCCCTTACACATTTATTGTTCTTTAATGTGTATGAACCTAGACGAGGCTATGAATACGTAAGAGTTTGTGATGAAGAATACAGAAAGAAAAAATGCAGTGAAATAGCTGGATGTGCAGTCATGTATGTGTGCGTACGTTGGGAATAGCGTAGGCCTAATGTATTATGACATTCATGAGATTAGGCTTGGCTAGTGTTCACTGGTTGTTTAAGGTATGGCCTAGAACATCCATCTCCTTTCCCCATTGATTCTTAGGGTATTAAACGGGTCGTTATTCGCCCCAAGACGACTTAAACTACACCTTGGAATGCAACCCTCTAATTAACATTCATTCTTATGGGGGGAATTCCCTTCTATAGCTAGGCTACGTTTTCATACAACATTGTTATCTTTCGTAAAGTAACTGCGATGTAAAGTGAGAAGCCCCTGTAAAGTTCAGTGACTTTTGTTTTATATTCACTAAAGTGAAATACTTCCACACTGTTGAAGTCACCATATCATATACACACGGACAGATGAGGGCAGTGGAGGTGATGACAACTAGGCGACGGGACAAAGCAGCAGAGAGGTAGGCTCCAATCAATTTTTTTTTTTTTTACAGTGCATGGGCACATACAGGTATCCCCATGCCCCATCCCCCGAGTTGTCCCGCCTCAGTGATTTGTGAACACAATTGGTGGTGAAACATAAATGCTGGGCCATTGGACCAAACTGACGCCCGAACTTACGTAGAATAGAATGATTTAAAGAATCAATTCTGATAAGCAATGACTCATTGGCCCCAGAGTCAACCCCAACCCTGTCGCTAGTCAGAGTCAAGAATCGACTCTTTCGGAGTCGACTCCCCATCCCTATCGGAAAACAGTACTTCGCTGCTTGACTGAATGAAGGCCATCAGCTACAATTATGTCACCACCAAATAAAACTGAATCTGGGTCTGAGAAATGTAAAGATAGGAAGGAGAGAGAAAAAACTATGTTCAGGTAGTCAGTTAATGACAAAATTATTTTTCTTTTGAAAAGGTGAGTTTATCAGGCAATATCAGTTAGGCAGCAGATAGCCTAGGATGGCTAGTGGCTAGCTAGCTAATTAGGGTGGCATTAGAGAGATGGTCTGTGGGAGCATGCTATACAGTGGCATAAACAAAACATTTGGCTGCACTCAACTGTAACATAATAGCTACTTCACTTGCTAGCTAGTCACAGCTTCTAACTGACTGTTGACCATAAGTAGCTAGATAAGTAATGTTACTGTCAAGTGGCGTGCATTTGATCAGCTATTTTTTGTTATTCTTTTTATGGAGAGAGACAAGACAACTAAGATAGACATTTATGATAACTAAATAATTACATTTTAGCCTATAAACAGGTGCTTTCAGAAGCTGTGAATAACCTTGGTATGATTAATAGGCATTCTCAGCCTGTTGGTGAAGTAATTTAACTTTCCTCATCTCAAGCAAAATGCATCAAATTCAGTGTGTGAAAAGTTTGCAGACAAGATTAGCTATCATTCACTAGGCTTCTATTTATCTGCTTGCTTTGTCTTGAAAGCCTGTCCAGTGCATGAAGAAAACAAAAGATAATATTTATTCAAATGAGGGCATACATTGTGCTTTATATTGTAGCAACAGCTGATAGTTAGCCTCTCGGCTATCCGTCTTGATATTTTGTCACAATGAAATGGTACGTCTAATTTGTTCATATATAGTCCATGATATCAGTGGTATTTTTCCATTTCTCTAGAAATGTATGAATTAAGCCACAGTAAAGTTATAATAGCATTATTATTGTGATGATAGGCATGAAGACAAATGTACAATGTAATGTTTTATTAAGTTAGAATCTTAAAATAACACTCTACATATACTTCAAGTAATTAATTAAATTAAATTAAATAATTTAAATTGTTAAGCAAACTACGTGCGCCACAGGAGGGGTAGCCCATGCTACTTCTCCTTCATTGGACACAGAATTCCTGGCAACACCCCTTGTCAGTCCTCTACAAAATATGAAAGGAGGAACACCAAATATGCATCAGGGGTAAGTCCAAGTTTTGAGTTCACAATAGAGGGTTAATAAAGATTGCAACACATACACTTGGTTCAAAGAAAGCAGATCTCATTGTTTACACAAATGTTTATTCTGGTCTGGCCCTAGTGAAGGAAAATGTAAGTCAATCATAACCCAACAATTTTTGTTAACCATGGTCAGGTAGCAGGTGGACAGTATTAGGGAAACACTGCAATTTTTTTAAAGCATCTGGTCAGTTTGAAAGCTGCAAGGAAATATTTTGTGCTTCCGGTTTTCAACAAATTCTTCCAGAAATGAATGTACAAGGAGCATTGCCACAGACACAATAATACCCCGCATGGAATGTCTTTGCCCAAGGCACAGATTTATTACCATAAATATTTTCAGATTTTATTTAAAAAAAGTAATTTAACTCTTTTATTTTTTGGAATGAGCAATAGCAGCAGAAAGTCTGGTGCTGTGTGCTAATGAGGAAACGCATGGATTCTAATAGGCAGGTTCCTTTAATTAAAAAGCTCTATAAATAATTACCTCATAATCCATCTGTCAGAATCGATCTGGGTTCCAGTTAATACGTCTGATTACAATGAAGGAAGGCGAGCCTGCAATACGCAATGCTTCCATTCCGGCATTACTTCTGACCCAGTTGAGTATGCTAATAGCGTATTAATAATTGATGGTCATATAAAATTCGGCTCCGCTGTGCTGATTCGGCAGTATTAGCGAAGCTGGCCGAGTAAATGATTTATTGTGACCGATTCTCCTCTGGATTTTTAATTCTAATAAGTAAACATTTTGTTCCGCCGGTGTCTATTCATCAAACGGCGTCTCTCCGTGGTCCAACACGCTTCCTCTATTCTCGCCTGGAGTCGGCCCTATTTTTCATCCACTCCTGCAGCACAGAGCAGGTGCATAGCGGTTGGGATGTGGGTGCGCGCGACAGCGTGAACGCAGGGCTGGCATTTACCAGGGTTAGAGGCTGTCAAAGAAGATCATTGATTCACTACATACAGCCAGTTAATGATGTTTTGCCAGCATTTAACTTGTGTAAATAACATGCGTTCTTTGTATACACGTATACGTACATCTGTTTGAATGAGGTGGACTTTTGGGGCTTGTAGCTTAATACAGGGCCAGATATTTAAAAATAAGAATCGAAATGCAAGTAGTTCTGTACCCTCATGAAGGTTATTCATAGAGAAAAAAAGGTTCCCTGTTTTTACACAGGGAACCTTGGGTTACAAGATTATAGTCACAGCGGGTGACACCCAAGGAGTTCCTTTAAGTCTTAGGAGATTAGAAAAGTTACTCTGCAGTTGGCTCTCCCATCTTCTTTCATTCTCTGGTGTTTACCAAAGGGGTGGTCGCAAGGTGTGTCTCCACATTGACACATAAGAGTACACTACGGTTCCTCCGGTCTCAGATGCATTTTCACAGGTGCTCTGCCTAAACAAAGAATTAACAAAAACATACCATGTCTTAGTCATACCGTGTCAAACCTGCTGACAGCCTAGCAATATAAGGAGATGTTAAGGAGAGCCGGCCTGTAACCAACAGCGGGAGGTGAAATTAAGAACAACAGATTTAGGTTTTATATTCTCTTAAATGACTGTAGCCTACAGCTACATGTACAGAAAAAGCTTAATTTTCCCAAATGGTCTATTGAATAATAAAAAAAAATGAACATAAAGACTATAACCAACATGTTCAGTCACTCCCACCCCCCTTTCCTTAGCTAATAAAACAAAGACCCTTTTTTTCACAATCCTCCGATATCCTTAATTAAAGCACAGCTGTGTGAGGTAACTATGCTACCTCTGCAAGTATGCTTCCAGATGTACAGTACATTTCCTAGCTTGCTGCTTTCTTATTGGGAGCCACACACTCGGCCCACACACGGGGTCAAACATAGAAAGGTGGTTGTGAAAATGTGAGGCGCAGGGTGCAGGGCTGCTGACTCTTGAGCTATATATGAGTAACCCCAACACCCCGCCTGTGCAGATGGGGGTTTTCATTCCTTGATATGGCACCTTCTGAGTCCTTTTCTATGTGTCACTCTCTCTGTGTTCTACCTGTCTGAATCAAGCAAAACATCTGAAAGGAGAGCGGGCTGTTTGCTCTCCTTTAAATAAAACATTGGGATGCTGCTCGGCCTTGCTGTCCACCCCTGGCTTTGGATACGAGAGCAACCTGTAATATGTTTCCAGAGGTCACGCACAGTTCTTCCATGGCCGGTAGTTCCCAAGAAGGCTGTCAAATGGGAGGGGGGGACAGTGGTTTTTACATGATGTCACCCTCCCCTCAACCCAATCAAACTCCTCCCACTCCTCTGAGGAGTATGCAGAATGATGCCCCCAGAACACAAAGGTTAATGTGTCTGTGTAGGGTCTTTATACTGTCTTATTGTGGGGTATGTTAGTGAGAGCCAGAGCCAGAACGATTGCTTGTAACTTTGCTGTTGTTGTTTTTTGCTGCTTTGTTTAACTGTTGGCCAGGTGATGCTGTACTGTGAAACACAGGGCGACCATTCCACACCTGGCGTGTGGACGACATCACTGCAAATTTCAGTCTTTTCCAGGCTGTAGTAGATTGAGAGGTATTGTAAAAAAAAATGTAAAAAAAATAAGACATGGCTGCATTTCTTTGTGCCTGTGAATGCGATGAATCCGACAGAACCTTTCAGCTCTCTTTTGTGATTCATCAAGTCTGAATCTTTGGAAAAGGTCTGTACACGTTAAATATGTCTGTGACGTGAAAAAAGTGAAAAGTATAAAATGTGAAAATGCATGTTTTTCCTGACAGCGCTGTCAATCATATCCTAAAGCCTTGCAAGAAAGAATCCCTCTGGGATTTTCTAGGAGTAAGCATGACTTTATGCAAGCCATATTACATAGGCCGTAGCTGTGACATTAAAGGGGATTTTATGGATAATAGACACATTAGACTGAGAAACAATTAAATCAGCATAATGAAAAAATAAGCCCACATAATCACACTTGGATGCAGGTAGCCTGGTCGGCTGGATGCATCACAGCAGACATTTTAACCTCTAACATCAGTATAATTACAACATGGCAAACAAAGACCAAGGGATCATGCATTTGTTTTTGTGGGGAAATGACGTCGGTCCCTCCCCTCAATCGTGCCGGCTGAAAAGAAGCACGGATAGGCCCCTAAAGAAGCACGGACAGGCCCCCAAAGTGGACAGCGGGAATGGGTTGGCGGAAGGGGCCTGCCAAAGCCTGGGACCCGGCCGCATGTACGACAGGAGCCCCGGGGCCCGGCTCTTTCAGGCCGGAGATGCGCCGCTAATAGAGACATTTACTCCTCGCTAAAAGTTGGCAGGTGTTACCCAGGCGCTATGAGGAACAGCGGCGTGCCGAGAATCATCCGGAGCGCTGCCAAGCCTCTTGGCTGGAAGCCCTGCTCTGTTGAGCAATGGGAGGGGAGGCCTAAAGCTGGAGTAACACCTAGCGCACGGCTCCGGCCTTCCCCGGGAACCCCTGTCACCCCCTTACCCGCCCCAATCCTAACGTCTGTGTCCTCTCTTTCACTCCAAACAAACGCTCCCCATTCATAGCGGAGATGGCAGTGAGACCCAGAGGAAGGGCACGGTGTATGATGGCAGGGCAGGGGGAACATGGGGTCTGAGGGGGGGGGGGGGGGGTTCAGATAGTCCATTGAAACCTTCTCCATCTGCTCAGTTCTCTGAGCATGTGCTGATTGAATCAAAACCCAAGCCGTGATCCTCAAATGTCTCTGAACTACGATTAGTTTTTATGGTCTTACAACAAACAGGACTACTTTGGTTGAACAACTTGCACCTTTGCTTCATGGGGACAGGAGAGAGAGAGAGGGGGGGGGGGGTTAACATGGTAAAATCTCATGGTGTCTGAACAGCCACCTGAACTTCCCCTTGAGTGAGTGGCTTGTGACATTAAAACAAAGTAGTTACTTTGAAATGAATAAGTCAATGAAGTATCACTGCTCTGAAGCTGCTACTGTCATGGCAGTTATTATTTGCTGCTCCTTTTGTGCATTCAGTTGGAGAGGAAGGGCGTCACTTCAACAGCATTTCAGACTGCTCCCATATACAGTATATAGTACATTGTTTCTTTTATCCATTTAGGTGAATAAATCTCCTTAACTTTCGCAATCCCCATTTACTCCTGCTTACGCATCTTGCTGTCATGCCTTGTAAGCAATTCAGACCTTAAACTTGATCACCAGCTCTCTTTTACTTTTTTCATTTACATACCAAATGCGGTTTAGATTCAAATTGCTGCAGAACAAGAGCCACGTTGCTTTGAGTTTGAGAGGCACAGGAAATGGACGGCACTCCAAGTGCTGCTGGTAAATTAAGCACAGACACAAGCCACATTATTATTATTAATAATAATAATAATAATAATAAAAATAATAATAATAGCAATAATATCTCAGAAGCATGGGATGCACTCACTTAGTTAGGCAGTAATAAGTCTGGAAACACGTTAATATTGAGGAGATGCTGATGGCACAAAAAATGAATGCGCGCGCATTCATAATGAGAAGCAGGGCATAACAAACATCTCTTTTATGTAGAGTAATATTATTTATTAAAATTGCATCTTAAATATTTATCGCCTCCTCTGTTTCTGATTTTTACCCCAGTGGTTTCATAAGAGGGCTGGGATACATAAACTCTGTGCAAATTCTTTTCTTCCCTCAGTGAGCGAAGATAAAAATCCATCTCCGTTGTATGATGAATTATGTAGACAGTGACAAGGAAATTAAATGAAACGGGATAGTTTAAATTTTAATATTGGTGGTTAGGTAAATGGGAAAGCATGCTGAAGCTCTGTTCTTTAATAAAATATAAAACCAGTGGAGAATTATTTTGTAGGTTGCCTGAGGACAGGTGAAGCCAGCAGAGACTGGCCCCTCCTGTCTATCCCCTGTTTATAGTTTGTTCTTAGTTACAGTTCATCCCTGTGGCCCTGCCATACATTTGATTATCAGTCACTGAAAAAAATGCATCAAAAATATAATAAAAAATGCATTTGTTGCTGCACATCTTGATTCGATGCTGGAGGTACTGTATTTATAATAAATTTGTCTCCCTTGCCATATTAATGTAAACCTGGGCTTTAAATTAATCTGTTCCATCAAATATTGTTCTTAATTATCACTTCTTTGTGAGGTGTAGAGGTGTACAGGTTGAAGTAGCATATGCCTCTTGATATGTGCATATAATGAGAAATTATCACTGCATGCAAATGTAGGAAAACTGCTTTGAAAGCCTTTTGTGTTTGTTGATACTATTAGGCTGGAAAGCCACATTTGCACAAAGGTAAATGACTTTGGGAAGCTTGCCGAAAATCAAAATGACAATCATAATAGCCTCCTTACATGCAGTGGAGCACGCTCGCTGCCAAAACAGAACATGAGTTGGTGTCCATATGAGATTTCGAGCAAACCGCTTAAATGCCAGCTTCTCATTGTGACATATTTCCAGATGTACTGTACATGAATTTCTGCTGAATCAAACCCCTGATATTTGCAGTGTAAAACAATTTGTGCAAAATTCAAGAAACTGCTTATTTTATTTTTAATGCACAGAATGCCAAAAAACCTTTCCCCCAAGACTCCTCGCCGAACTGTTATACACCTTGTGTCATCACTGTTTGAAAAATAGCATTGCGTTGCAGAGTTAAATTTTTATTCAGCACTTGGTGAGCAAGTAGAACCATGCATCGCACTAGTTGTAATTCATACCAACCCGAGTCCACTTGCGATGGGCCCTCAGATGGAATTAGACTTTCCACTTGGGGGTGAAAGCTATGGGGACAAGGCGGGAAAAGGGTTAACTTTAGTCCATTGTCATCAGCATTACTTAATATCGCACCATTCTCTTGTTTGACCAGTCTCACAACCTTGACCCCAGATGATTACATATGTAATGTAATGTAATGTCTTAATTCCCAGCACCTGCTTATGTTCTTGTTCTTCAAAATCAGGTCCATACTATCTGCAAGCAAGCTGAGCTACTATATGTTATATCCTCTGGTCTTATAGTTTATCACAGAGATGACTGATATTACATCATAAAGGTTGTTATAATTAACTATGTGTTGGTATGACTGGTTATAGCACCATTTATAATGCATTACAAGTGCATCATAAAGCCCTATTCTGTAAATACAGACATAGGCATATGTGTGCCTTAAAGAAAGTGTTACCACATTTCAGTAGAGTGGATTGCACAGCAAAGGCATCAGGATACAAGGCTCATATCTGGCACATGCATACAACAGTATTATGGCATTGAAATGTAGAATCTCACCCTTGCCACTCAGTAACCCAGTCAAATGAAATGCACAATGGTGCCCAATGCCAAATGAACTAAGTCTTTAAAAAGTGAACAGCCCAAACATTAAAATATTCTCTGTGGTAACCCAATGTGTTGATGTATCTGCAAACAAGGTGTACCATTGATCTTATTATGGGGCAAATTGACCACCCACACCTGCACACAGATTCAGACAAACACTGGACAGTAGTGCAGGGCCCTATTCCTCATAGCTGGCTAACTGTGCGGAGTAAAACCAGGAACACCGTTTATGCTAGTTCATATGTTCCATATTCAGGGGGTTTCCGGGTTTTATTCAGCACAGTTAGCCTGCTGAGTTATTCACACAGAAGAAATGGTGGTGTAATTTAACACCCTAGGGTGTTTATTTGAGGCCGTGGCCTCATATAAAAACCGTAGGGTGTTAAATGTACACCAGCAGTGTTAGATTTAGACTAGCACTTTTTTTTTGCTGTGCACGTACGAGGAACAGGGCCCAGGAAGGTTGCACAGCATGTTTATAAACAGCAGGTATCACATAGATCAACTACAGCACAGATGCTGACCGGTAAGGATAATTAGACCAATCAACTGCACAGATGCATCTTTTGAAGCAAAGTGTTAAAAGGGAAATAATGGTTGGGGGAGACAGTTTTACAGAGGGAAAAGCACCTACTTTCGATGATTTTATGTGAATGCCTTTGTTGCAAGGCACATGCTCATTTCAAAGCAAACACATGTTTTGGGTTAGATTTTTATGTGGATGTTTAATTATTTCAAGTTCAGTTTCCCTTTTTTACAATAATCTATAAACCCATAAATATACAGGATGTAGCCCATGCAATCTTAATTTCTTGTATTTAATTAATGTATTTACAAACAGGAAATTAAGATCTTTTCGATGTAACATCAAACAAAAGAGCTAAAAGTCTGACATGATGTGTCCATTACTGTATGGATACTTCACTTATAATTGCTAGGCCACTAAACAGTCATGTGCTGATTGGTTACCATACCATGAAATTTTACTTCGATCACAACAATGGTTTATGTCTCTCATACTACTGTCGGCAGTATAAGAACTTATTGTGATGATTGATTGTAGACTATTAAGTGTGCAATGCAAGGGGCTAGCCAAAATTGCTATTGGAAATTGTAGTAGAATTTAATAAAATGTTTAAATACACATAGATTTCTAAAGTAAATGGTTAAAGGGGGGTGGTATTAAAAGGCTTTGACAGGAAATTAATTTAGAGAGTTTAAATTTTGCTCATTGTTCGTTTTCAAAAATCAAGTCAGTCTATGCTTTCTTTGCCTGCTTTGATGTTCGTAATCACATTAAATCAGACGGATGACTTATTCTTCTCCAAATCGAGCCAAATAATAAGGCTGAGGAATGGTTTAATGAGATCAACACTATGCAGTGGTAACATTGATAAGTAAATACTACGCCACTAAACGCCTCACTTAGTCAATTGCGCCCCTCCATTGTTGGTAAGCTCACGCCCCAGTGAACACTAAATTTTCCCTGTCACACTTCAATAAACCTAATTGTGCAAAATAAATGAGCTAATTTCTGAAGTTCCAGTTTCTGTGCAGAAGATAACGCAGACTGGCTGATTGATTGGTTTTTTTTAATTTGTAAAGAGTGTCGGTTCTGCTTTGAGTGGGAGCGTTCCTGTGTACATATATGTTATTTACAGCACAGCAAAGGCTTTGACCCTGGCTAATATTCATCCAGGTTTCTCCGGGCTGCGTGAGAGGGTCCCCGCGGATTGAGCGCGAGACCCAGCCTATCATTTGCATTTTTTCATTTGAGCTGTTATTTGCTGCACTGAATACAGCAGCGTTGTAACCCCTAAGGGCTGTAGAAGACATTCAGTAAAAGGCAGGTATACCACATAAATTAATCATCAGACGGCTGAGAATTACTGCCGAACTCAAGCACATCTTTTAAAGGGCTTAAACTAATCATTTGAAAGAAAAACTACAAAGATTTCAGAGGATAAGTTTTGTACATCACTGTGAAATATTATAGCGCAGGGAGAGAAGAGTGGGAAAATATATGTTAGTGCCCATTATGGTGAAATTAAAAGATGCACAAAGGCTAAATAGTGAGTTGTTTATTAACCATGAGAAGTCATGTACCATGACTTAATTTTTATTTAAATACACATGGTTTTGATTTAGATATGATTATTATTATTACAAAAGTATTGTCTAAACGTAATGCAAATCCTTCATGCTATCAATACAAATACTCTGGCTAACATTAGCATGAAATCTGATCCTACAGGAGAAAAGGCAACAATTAGAATTAATGTTTTATTGAGCCTTGAGTAGAGACTCTCTAAAGGAACTCTCTAACCCTTGTGTGGTGTTCATATTTTTGTTACTCACCCAGTGTTTGCGGGTCTGGTGGACCCACAACATTATTTGGTTTTTAAAACAATAAAGCCATAACAATTTACGTGAAAATACTTCACAGATATTGACTTTATCTCAATTACAAGCAACATAGACAGCATATATGGTTAATATTGACCATTTACCTCTGCTAGATCACATTTATCAATAAAAGTGATATTTGTTTTTTGTGATAAAATGTGATTTTTGTGTTCTTTTACATGTTTATCACAGAAAATGAGCCAAGGCCAATGAGTCTCAGTTTGAAAAAATTATGAATTGTATCATTTTTCTTTTAGTAAACATTGAATAGGGGTCCCACAGACCCGAACACCACACAAGGGCTAATGTAGTTCTATGAGAGGGGTCCCCAACTCTTCTCCTGGAGAGCCACGGGTGCTGCTAGTTTTCACTGATACTCAGAACTTAATTGATCAGCTAAGGTTGTTCACTACCCTGTCAACTCACCCCACCTGGTTTCTTGGATCTGATGTGATGTGGTTGCTAATTTTTATGTGAAAACAAAAAACAGCAGACCCTCTTAACTCTCCTGGACCAGGGTTGCCAACGCCTGCTCTAAAAAAGAATAAGCACAAAGGGACACATATGTTTGGATGTACAGGACCAAGCGCTTTAATCACTTTTTCCTAAATACTTACTAGATCCCACATGAAGCTACAAATAGACATGAATATTAAATGATATGTTCAATGTTATCCCCTTTATAGATTTTCAGTGAACAGCCCCGTGCAGATGTTCTTTAAGGTAGGAAATTCTCTAATTAGAACTTACATGGAATTAATCATCATATCTGTTTCCTGTTTTTAAAGCACGCAGTATGATGTACAGAAACATCATTTTGGTACTCGGGTGATTTTAGGTGGGTATGCATGTAAAATACTGGTTCTTAGTGCAGTGATGATCTCCACCTTCCAGAACTGTGCCAGGGCAGACTGTGGGCAGTCCCATGGGGCGACACACAGTCATATTGGCCTTCGTGTTGCTAAGAGAGGGAAGGTTTCAGTTGGGGAACATTTCCCGCCTCACTGTCAAGAGTAACTCTTCTGGTCGGTGTACGGTTTGGTTTATTTGAAGCCATATGGGAAAACCTATGATCGTGGCTTTAATCACACGTGGGTGTGAAACTCAGACAGAGTTGGCCTCGGACCATCTGGGAGTGGACTTGGCGTGTCTGTGGCGTCAGTCCGCCAAAAATGTGTGCAGCATTCAAGTGCAAATGGAAATAAACTTGGAAAAAAGGGCTCTAAACTGGATCTGAAGTCCAAATGGCATATTTTCATCTGCTTCTGCTATCATTCCCCAAGAATCGTAGGGACCTGAACAGTTTTTAAAACAGTGTCCTCCGCAGATACAGTAAATGCAACACTGTTTCAGCAACTAGCAAAAACACTCAAGAAGAAACGGGGAAGGACAAGACTGCACGTAGGGTGTCTGTATTCTCCATCACACCTGAATATTCTCCTGATGCTCCTTTGCGAATGTGTCTAATTCACACTACTGGAAAATGGACCAGACAATGGAACTTGAATTTGCTTGCAAATGAGTTCCCGTTCGACTGAATTTTCCTGTTCTGAAACAACGCAAACCTTAAAAAATAAAACTTTAAGAAAGTGAACTGCACGTGCTTAAAATGGACCACGGCAAAGGAGACTCGATGCGAAAGAGTCATAAGTCTGTGTTGAATTTCTTGTGGTGGATGGACTGACTTTAGACTGGCTGGGTACACATTACAGCGTCCAGCATATGTCAGATGAAACAACTCCTTCTGTGAACACGTTGCGGGAACAACAACTAGTGAATATATGACTTATTCATTCACATGGAGAAGCCAAATGGGGAAAAAAATGTATTGTTCAAGTGTTGTTTGTACTTGCATGCATAGTTTTGGGATGTTGGATCATGGCTAGATTTTAGATTCATGCACAGTAGCTAAGTGCTCTTTGGGAATCTCTTGGCAGGCCTGGCCCTTATCAATGGAGAGAACTGTTTGTAAATTCTGTACTAAGCTCCAACTCAGTGAACGTCTGGGTTGCTTTTTTCTTTCTTCTTCTGTCCGCACTGTTAGGAACATTGGCGCGTTTAAAATGAAAAACAACAAATGACGCCCACCCAAAGATTGAAGCCTAGCATAATATTGCATCACACTCGATCACACAATTTGACAAATAACCTACTCCAGCATTTATCTTTCTTACAGACAGTAAAACACACTAGAATTGCTGATTTATGCTACAATATGTCACGTAAACTAATATGTATTAGGAGCTCCTGTCAAGATGAGAAAGTGATGTCTGTTACAATCTTTCATCTCTTGGGTCCAAAGCTTTTTCAGTGTAATAGACAGCCTACTGACACTGGCAACGATTTACTTTGTCAAAGCTTTTTATTTTTTTTATGTTTGTCACATTTAAAATAAGAAAATTGATTGATTATTCATCTGTTTGAATGCCAGTACTGAACACAGAATGGTTGTGTCGAGGGCGGGCAGAACTGTGTTTACGCTGAAATACATCGCTTTTGCTGATCACCCCCATGGTTAATGTATCACAAAAGGGTAAAAAGAATAGAACGCACTACAGAAACAGGCAGAAAAGGTCATTACCATGAATAATCCTGGACCCGTGCCCAGCTGTTCCAAATATTTTGCCTTTGGTGGCGGTTTTCGCTGAGTCATCCTGTCCTCCCATCTGTACGGCGTAAAGCCTGAGCAGCCAGGATGGCGAAGGGTACACTGTGGAGGCGGTGCCATGTTTCAGGAAGTTCTGATTCAGTTGAGTTGGCAGGCGCGGGTACCGAGAGCGAGACTTATCTCTCGCGCTGACCTGCAACAGCTGTTGCTCAGCGGTGTGCATAAAATAGATGCCTGCTTATGTCTGCTCGATCGTTCTTCTCGGTTACCTAATCGTTCGGTGTCCTCATAAGGATGGGGATTCCCAAGCACCCATGGATCAATTCAGCTGAGGAGCAAATCACAATAAGGGGATAAAAAGTACATCAACACAGGGGAGAGCTGGCTTTCCTATGACCTTTTCCTGACGTGTTTCTCTCTTTGTGGCAGCAGTGCAGTTTGACGATTAGGGAACTAGTCTCTTAAGGTTGTAGGTTCGATTCCCAGCTGCTGATATTTACTGCAGTAATTCCAGCAGCAAACTGCTCAGTGTTACAGTAGGTTCCGTCCACCCTGGATTCACAGCATCAGCCTCCTTCTTTCTCTCTGGTTCCCCCCAGCACTATTCCATATGTCTATTCTCTATGTTCTCATTATTGTCAATCTGTGCCAAACTGTTAACCCGGTGGCCAGATTATCCACAAAATCTGATTTTGAAATGCAACAAACTAGTCCAAACTGCCTCTTTCCTCCTTTGGAAATTCTTTTGTCGTAATTTTTGTTGACATTTTCTTTTTCTTGTTGGAAGGTGGATTTAATCCTTCCTTGGTTGCCACACTCCTGGTTCTCATTATTTGTTAAATCTTTATTTTAATTTGATGTTTAGCCTTTTCTTAGCAAATCTGGAAAGGTCAATTTTAATTATTATTTTTTCCCCATTCTCAAGGGTGTACATCAGCACAACCATTCTGGAATATGTGCAGCCAGCCAACCGTTTCCCCATTCTGAAATCTACCATTTGGGCCGTGCAGGTGGTGCAGCAGGTCACAAGGGCCTGCTCAACTAGAGGGGTCCCTATCGAGTAATAAGGCAGAATGTGCGTCCCAATATTCTTCACTCATGTATTTGCATGTACAGTATACAATGTACCTGACATTGCGGTTTGCTTCGAGACATTAATTAATAGTAACCATTAATGTGTAATTAAGATGTAAACAGCAACATTAGATTAAAACACAAAGATCCGTTTCCGGGGCACGGAGGAGAGAAGGTGATAGTGGAGGAAAGGAGGGTGCATTTTTTGAGTATTGGGACGCAGCCTCGGAATGTCCTACTATCTGAAACCCTCCCTCCCTGGGCAAGGCTGTAGCCCATATGACTTCTGACTGCAGTAGGGAACATTAATGACAGGATTCGGTTGCGGACTGTGGGGTACATCACTGCACCAAGGACCAAGTTCTTTATTTGGATAGTCCACCTGGGATCCCAGCTCGGTAGGTTTTTAGAACCATAACATAATGCTGTACAAGCAGTTGGAAAAGCAAGGAAAGTCAGTCAGTGATTCACATAACTATGGACATTGCTGAAGCTTGATTGGTAGGCCATGGGTACGGCTTTGTGAAAATGAATATGTATGCACGTCTCCGGGAGACGTCCTCCCTGATTTGCAACCGTTTAGCGGCATGGCTGTCACCAGGGCTGTTTCGCTAAGCAGCTGATGACTCCCCTGATTAGCGCAGTTGCCAAGAACAGGAGCGGTGGATCGCGGGCGGGGCAAAAGGCCATTTCCTTTCCTTGGCCCCTGTGGGTCATTGGGGGGGGCGGGGGCGGGGGGGGGCGGGGGGGGGGGGGGGGAGCAGGCTGAGCCTGTGTCCTTTGTTACCTCAGCGGTCGATCGCGCTGTGCCGTGCGGGTGGGCGGAGGGCCGTCGGGGCGTCGGAGTGGTGTTGACCCACGGATGACTCGGGTTCTTCCGAGGTTTATCACTAGCCCCTGTCAGTCAAGCTCACACAGAGAGAGCAGGGCCCAGCCATCTGCTCCAAAGTTAATGAGAAGGAGAAAGTGTTAGGAGGTGAGCGGTGTCACCGGCTGGGCTGAGGGGAAGGTTAGGGAAGCTGTGTTTTCAAGGGGAGCGCTCTCATGTCCCTGCACGCTGAAAACATATGCATAACCATATCCCTCCTGCCTCCCCGTCCCCCCAAAACACACACCGGACCACTGGAGGGGCAAGGCACCACCAAAGACAGGCATCAGAACACCCCTCATTTAAATACAGTCATGCATATTCATCTCTCTCTTTATTATTATTCATTTTTCACCGCTGCAGTGATAACTCACACATATATTTACGTATAAATATATGGATTTGTCTTCGGTAAAACATTTGTCAGGTAAAAGACCACACGTCAGAAGAAACAGCGTGGAATAGACAGGAGGTAGTAAAAATAGAAAACTCTGCTTCCCTTTGTGGATGTTGACAAATAATTATGCCCTCATTGGGTTACTCTGAACGTTTGCGGTCGTTAATTTCCCAGTGGCAGAAGAAAACTGAATTCCCAGATTGCCATTTACTTACCAATCTTACAGAGACCTTTAAATGTAGCAGGAAGGACCTATCTGAGGTGACTGACCTTCATCAATGTGACAGTTCAATTACATCCTATTCAGATGCAGAGCAGCTTACGACAAAGACCCTGATTTTCAGCAGGGAAAGAGCAAAATGATTTAAGGCAATGCGCTTCGAAGGCGTCCGCACATTCCACTCACAAATTCACACACAACGCAAAAAAAAACAACGGAAACACTGCTGTAAGAATGCAATCTGCCTTTGAAAACCACAATAAATCAATAAATAAATCACAAACATCTCATTTGTTTTTCTAAATGGAAGAAGATGTAAAGCACTACTTGCAGCGCGAGTGCTGATCGGGCTCCACTGAGGATCCTCCCATTTTTAGTTGTCACGGTAACAACAGCAGAAACTCACAGCGTACAGTAAAGCGGCTGAAACTGTACAAAGACTTTGGGGGAGGGATCAAGGTCCAGCGCAAACGCTCCTCGGCAGAAGCTCCGGGATGCCGGGCCGGGTGACGATGAGTCGTGAGAAGGCCGACACCTCTGGCCGGATGACAGATGGAGAGGCGCCCAGCGAAGAGGGGTCCTCCGGCTTCCCCGCAGTTAGCGGGCCTTTGCTGCCGCGGTAACTGGCGTGATCCCCGTTGTCTCCGGCTGACATGTCCATCCGTCATTTGCATTCGGCGGGAAAAAGGTCCGCTGTCTTTAGTATCACTCTTGGCAACGATGGTGTGCTATTTCTGAAAGCCTTGCTCCCGCTCAGTCCTTGGAATAAGAGGTTTTTATGCAGCTGTCATCCATAGCCCTCTGTTTCACCGACATTGACACAAATCGAGTGAAAACATTCGCTTATGAAAGATGAAAGTGCCTTTTCCCCATATGAGTGATTTAATACTTTCTTTTTTAGGGCAGAGAACGGTTTTCCATAAGCAATTTGGTTGATTTGGTGAGCATGTTGCACGAACAACTGTGTTGCACGCACGTCTGTGTGAGCGAGCTGAGATGTTCCGAGAGCGAGCAGCAACCCCCACACTAACATATAACCTGTGTCAGCTCCTGCCACCATACGTTTATGAAAAGTAAAAATTAAAAATGTATATTGTTACGGCACTCATTACATTCATTGCCGCATCCTCCACTATCGATTCAGGAGAGCGCACACCAGCACATGCTGTCCTATGAAGCACGTGATGTCAGCCACTGCTTGGTTTGCAAGCCGAGCTCACACAGACATGAGCTGGGGGAAGACACTTAACCCGCAGTGTAACAGGCAGACGTACGGGCACCTGCTCGACCAGTGAGGTTCGCTGGTGCGCGATCAGACGCTGTCACCCCAGACGAAACCCTCATATCCCTGGGCGACACCAAAAAATAGAGCCTGTGCTATACCAGTAGAAAAGTTAATTTAGAGCCCTGTCTGACAGAGCTACCAGACCGTGGAGCCATGCACTAGATCGGTGCCTTAACAGGACTTAACAGGACTTAACTGACTGTGTGGACTGGCCTCTGTCCCATCTGAAACATCAGTCCTTTCCCTCTCCCTCTCTCTCTCCCTCCCTCTCCAATCTCCATCTCCCTCTGTTGACTCTGCAGTGTGGTGAGGCACAGCTGCTCACTAATTCTAGCCTGAGAGGCAGCTTCAGTACATAGTCCCTGACCCCTCTGTGGCATTGGTGGGCATTAGCTAGCATGCTAGGCTCCTGTATGTCCAGCTTCAGCAGTATCAGTCAAGTTAAAAATAACGACTTTCAGTGGCTGGGCAATACCTGTTTATTCCTCCAAATGCCTTGCAGGCCTGTAGTTTGTATTGCACTAATTCACACCTGCCACCAAGTGACAAGTGTGTTTACGGTATCATTATCTGTATTCTGTCTAAACCTCGACCCACCAGCTATATGTAGTAATCAGAAAAATGGCAACGCCTGTAAGATAAACGGTTTATGTTTTGTGTGAGGACTTTTTTGCCTCCAAAATTGCAGCCCGCTGGGGAACTGATTGTACAGCGGGCGTGTCTGTTCTCAGGAATCTCCTGCATTTGTGGTTGGAAAGGTTCTGCGTTTTAGTTTCAATTTGACAAAACAGCACAACAAGGAAAGTTCTGTATTTTAACTGTAAAGACAATTTGCCTGCACTTTCAGTTTTGATTATATACTTAAACATCACAACCACATTTCCATCTAAAAATGGATCTTAATTTTGTGGGACGCAATCACGGTGAAGTGAATCACAACAACAACAACGTTTTATAAAAGTTTTCTGAACCATGTGTAATGTAGTCAGTGTGACTGTGTGATTTTGTAGTTTGTTTATTGTAACTATTTTATCCTCACATGTTACTTACCAAAATGAACCCTGAAGTTGGTCTGAATAACCTATTATCTGAATAATCATAGACCTTGAAATCCTCATATAGCTTTCCAATACCACAACCTTAAACCTAATTCCAAGCCTTTAAGTTATGTGCCAATGCATAACGGCACAGCAGTTACACAGTTCTCACTTTTTAATATGCACTACATTTTCTCTTTGACTTCACATGTAGTAAACAGCAAAAAATAAAAAATAGTAAGTTATGGTATGGGAATATATGCACGATCATCACTATAATACCCTGTGGCTTTGTTTCATTCCAGAGGAAGGAGATTCTGGGTAGGTCTATTGATTACTGTATTGAATTTCCTTTTATTTTATTATTTATTCACCTTAGTGATGCAAGAAATTTTGAAACCATTCAGCTGTAAGGGGGATGCTTCAGTTGCCAGGTTTAGAGTTAGTCTTGGGAATTTAACCAGGACACCAAGGTTAACACCCCGACTCACATGAAGAGGTCCATGGGACCTTGAATGGCCACAGTGAGTCACTTGAGAAGGCCCCAGTTGTTTTCATTTTTTCATTATGAGGGGTAGTGGCAGTTACATTTAAATCTCTCCAGTCACTGCAATGATTTCCCCAGACACGTGTGAACCGTTGTAGCTGTAAATCAATAGAGGCAGATGACGATGGTATCCGGAACCCTGTTTCTGAGTGTTAATTCTTTAAGTGGAGCGAGGCTCATTTCAGGACCTACTTTCCTGCCAGGCATATTCAGGATGATAAACCGCGTGCCTGCTCGGGCCAATCGGATTCACAGCCGCGGCGCCGGGGTGAAAGACGAACGGCCCTTTTGTAGGGCATGAACGGCAGGTAGGTGGCAGGTGATTCCTCATTTTCACCTTTGTCCGTTGTGTGCCTGCGGATTGATTACAGTGCCAGGGACCGCTGATCCCCTGCCGGCCGCGCCGAAGGTATGCGCGAGAGGGGAGCCTATCCCGCCACCCGCAAACCCGCCAGGCCCTGAAACTAGGACTGGGACTGGGCCTTGACCTGCTGCCTCCCCCCACAGGGATCAGGTGCTGTGCCTCTCGGGACAATATGGAAACGGAATGAGGCCAAACCTTTGTACATTAAAGCAATCTATTTATTTATTCTTTTTTTTTAACAAAAAGCAACATCTGATCATCCCTACGATCTGGGGTCTCACTCGCTGTAGAAGTGTAGCGGACGCATGATGTAAGTATTTTTGTGGGTCAGCAAGGACTACGCGTCCAAATCTGTACTGGAGCATCAACCTTTCATCCGTTTGTTTACAGCAACAGCTACCTTCTGAGTGGAAGGCAGGGGTTGCAGCCCATGCTTATAGACCACAGTCAATTAAAGGCAACGCTTAGATTATCGAAACATCTAACATGTTCAGTTCATACAACTGTCTGAATAAACTCGTTGTATTTTTTATTTTTTTGCCGGAGGCTATTTTAAATGAGACTAGCAAATTACTTGTTCTGCCTCGTTCATCCTAATGGCCTATGCTACCCACTGTTATAGATATGGATTAGCACACACACATTATAAAAACTGAATTCCACACAAAGGCCAAATGTTTTACGAGACAAAGTATAAATGTCAGGCCCAGGCTTTGGGTGCACGCAGAGTTACCTCCTGGAAAATTCAATTGAACAGAGAATGTGAATTGTTTGGGAAGGAAAATATCCAGTGGCGTGTAAAAATGTGGGGCGTTTGACAAATATAAAGTGCATACTGTGATGCTTCTTTTAGCATTCCGTGGATTGAATAGCTGGAAGGCCCACCACAGCAAGATTCTCGGATTGATTCATAGATCTGAGTTGCTTGTTGCGCTATGAACAAATGCATTGCCTGTCTGAGTTGTTTGTCGTTCTATAAACACACAGATTGCCTGTCTGAGTTGTTTGCCATGCTATAAACACATAGATTGCCTGTCTGAGAAGCTCAGTCTGCTATAAACCTATTAGGCATGGAATCAATAAGATGTGAATTACAATCGCCATCTTGTTTTTTCTATAGTTTGTGTGTGTATGCGTGTGTGTGTGTGTCTCTGTCTGTGTGTATATGTATTACATATTGGTGGCACATAAACTTAAAATTGATATTTTTTAACGCTGAGATCAGGTCTACATCTCTACATCAGGAAATGGGCTATTGGATGGTGGCTCCTTTGCATTACCACAATACTCCAAGCTTGAGGATTCCGACCCAGTCTTTGAGGTGCTCGGGAAACTCGGGCAGCGGGCTCAAAAACTGCTACCGTCACCAGTCCGGGAAAAGGTGCCATGGATGTGCACGCTCAGAAAGGGGTGACCACATCCATTAAAAGCGACCGTGTATAATGAGTACACTCAGTGAGCCACCACTTTCATTTAAAGCACTGTGCTGCAGCAGAGTCAGACATATTGTGCTTATTATGGAGAGCAAGGAGGAGAATGTTTGGCTTGCTCTATGTGGGAATCGACACTTCAAAACCACAGCTGTCACACAGAGAGGACTTTGCAACAAAAACGTTCAATTCTGAAGAGCTGGCAGCAAGAGATATGCCTTTAGTTTGGGATGCATGCCGAGGGTGCTTATATGAATGTCTCTCTCTCTCTCTCTCGATCTGAACTTGAATAAACAATCAGCACTCTGTGACCAGTCATCTCCTTACCACTTTTTAATGGAATGCTATTCACCGCTTTTGGTTCACCATGGTTACTGGGAATTTCAGCC
This sequence comes from Synaphobranchus kaupii, assembly GCA_029718625.1. NCBI lineage: Eukaryota > Metazoa > Chordata > Actinopteri > Anguilliformes > Synaphobranchidae > Synaphobranchus > Synaphobranchus kaupii. Next base: position 36,786,954 of record CM056382.1, read on the forward strand.
TTGTGGTAAGGTGGCCACGTCTTGCACAGCTCACAAGACCAGACGTTCACACTCAGAGGTCCATGCCCCTGCCAACACCGAAAGGTGGTGATCACATGTTTCTCTGTGGGTGAACCTACTGTCTTTAGGGCGTACGGTGCCATTTACTGTTGTACCTGGCACTGCTTACTCAGTTATCCGTAAACTTGTTTACAGTACCCAAAAGTACCTCTATTAAAAAAAGAGGGAGAAATAGAGCTTAATTGTATCGGGGACTAGAGGCCATGGGAACAATAATCCACTTTTGTCAGAAGAGACCCCTGTGTTCTTAGAGCTGGGAATGGTTCTTTTGGTTCTGTTTGCTTCTTTTCATAAATCTATAGCTCTCTGAAAGTAACCCAATGTCATTTCCTTGAAATACCTTTTCACGGCCATTCCTTAGATGCCCATTCACTCGTTCACTCTGTTGGCCTGCATGTTGGGCTATAAAGACTACAACATCAGCAATCCCTACATACAGTAAACGTATGAAAGAAATTAGCGATTTAATTTTCTCCCTCCCTGAAGTAGGTGTAATATTCAGCTCAAAGTATGGTTTTGGTGGAAATGTTATTCTCTGAAGTGTAATCCTGTAGTATATGTGACATAGTACTATAGCCAAGTATAGTAAAAATATTCATTTGGAAATTGGATGATAATATGGTTACAATATTTTTTTAAAGATGTTGAATCGAATGCTAATTAGTTAGTTAAAATTAGGCATGTACTTTCCTTCTTCATTTTTTAATTAAATATATTTATTTGAAATGGTTTTATATTCAAATCTCTGTATGGCTGTTGATAATAGTGGGAAATTAACAAAAAAAAATTACGATTTCTAAATAAAACTGCTCAAGGTTACATTCATTGAACTGTCAAAGAAGAGAACAGCTAAGCCATTTATCAAATAGCAAAGGGTACAGTCATTCTGTTGCCTTGCTTTTCGCGGGATTGTCAAGGGCTCAGTCCTCATTTCTGCTTTTCTAGGACATTTTAATCATTTTCCTTCTGTTTTTCTTCAAATATCAGTTGAGTGTAATTTTTAGCAGCTGTTCAGTTATAGATCATAATGTGACATCTATCTACTAAGCCATAGTCACAGTTCTTTGCACTCTTAAACATTTAAATAGATCTAGATTTTTTATTTTATCTTATGTTTATTACTCTTAACTGGATTTTGTTTTACTGTTTTTTAAAAAATATTTTTCTTTAGTAAGTATGCGATTGTTTTATGTTTTTAATATGGAGTCGTGGAGGCGGAGTTTGTGTTGGACTGCTTGATAACACTGGACAACTCGGGCTATTTTTAATCATGACGGTTGGCTGTAGGCTATTACACTTTAATTCACTTAATTAGTTTGATTATTGCAATGATGATATTGAATGTCTTTGTTTGATATGTTTGTGTGTTGTGGGTCTGCCCCACACTGTCTATGTCTTTTTTGTTGTTGCTGGGGCTACAACTGAAGTTCCCTTGCGGGAAAATAAAAGTTATTCTATTCTATTCTATTTTCAGGATGTCACTGTTCTAAAGTTGTCAAAGCAGGTTGGAATACAAGATAGAAAAACTAAACATAATCTCAATTTGCTCTTCCGGCAGTGTTCTGTAAACAAAGAGATTGAATGCCCATAGAGCTAGTTAGCCCGATACACGTATGTTGTGATTGTGTGTGACAAAGAGATAGGGGAAGAACATGTCACCTGCAATGATGAGTAATCTTGACAATCAGTGTGTGTGTGTGTGTGTGTGTGTGTGTGTGTGTGTATATGTGTATGTGTGTGTGTGTGTGGGGGTGGGGGGCGGGGTGCTTAATTTGAAATAGATTAAGATAAAATTGCTTTCCAGGTGTTTCTCTGTGACAGCAGAATGTTGATTAGAAACAGCTACTGCCATTCTGGATCAAGCTTTTTTAAAAGCAGAAACTACATCATTTTCTGTCATATAAAATATAGCTTTTCATAGCATTTTACAACACCAATAACTGAACTGTCCTGTGGAGATTTGCCAGAGTGAAGATAAACATACCCCTGGCCCTGAGGAGCAGTGACACACACTTTTTTATGCAAATCTAATTTTGTGTGCCTCCATCTCTCTCTCTCTCACATACCAGCCCCCCCGCCCCCGAATCCACCAGCTCAGCTCCAACTCCACCATTAAAGCCATTTGCATCTGACTGAGAAGCCATTAGAATTTTAATTAGCCTGACCTGAGAGGCAAGCCTTCCTCAGCCCCCGAAACAAGCTCGCTGAAGGCAAGAGCCCTTAAAGCCAAAGAGGGCAATGCACGCATGTAATTCCATTAGCTAAATCCATTCCTGCAATCAATCTGCTCGCACAAATATTTCACATCCTCGCTAGGTTGAACAGAGGGTTGCTTTTGAAGCCTTCCGAGCTTTTCCCACCTCGACAACAGGTTTATTATCGACCAAAGGAAAAAGATGCGTACATAAACGGACTTTTTTTTTTTTTTTTTTACTGCCCAAGAGCATTAACACAATTACTTGAAGTGTTTCCCCGTGAATGTGATGGCAAGGAGAACCGTGGACTCAATGCATACTGGGCAAATACAAAAAATGCAGTTGCCGGGCGCATTTAGCATGGATGTGATAATAAGCACAATTTCCTAGTTTTGTTGTGGAAGTAAGCCTAGAAATCTCTCACCTGCTCGCCGATTATTCAGACAAGAAGGCAAGAGCAATTACATTAAATTTTTAATTAGCCGTCAGAGAAATGAATACGCTATTTTCATTGTGTGATCCATGAGAGCACTGATTACACTTTTTTTATGCCGATTTCTAGACAAGACTGTATTGTGTGGTGAAAAGACCACAAAGCAGGAAGTTCTCCTACATTGATTTTTTTTTAAATTGTGCAAAGTATTATATTACGATAACTGTTTAATCCGTGGGTCTATCTCCATAATATTGGTTTTGTTAGATCCATGGTCTCCTTTAAGAGTTCTGTATCGTGCAAGGACTAAAAGTCCTGCCGTGATATTTCGAGACCCTTCTGCTGTTAACAATCTACTTACATACATTTTATTTTTAATTTCTGTACATTGCACTTATATGCAATACCAGAAAGTGGCAGATATGCATATCACATATGAAATTGAACACCAGCATTTAAAAGTAAAATATATATGTTGATCAGTTTAGTCACACACATGAACATTAATGCTACCAGCACTTGAGATGTCTAACCTGAACATATCACATTATACAGCATGTCTTTAAACCCATATCATACAGAAATGGTGGTATAGCAGGTATAAACAACATATTGGCCACCCCTATGATGGCTCTGTCACGCTGAGCGAACACTTGTGTGACCTCCGTGATCCATGCATAGTGCAACTGAATGAGGGTTAAGTCCATGAGCCTATGTGAAAGAGCCCATTTTTATCCTTATCGCTACTGTGAATGGAAACATGCCAACTCATGAGAACCAGTCGTACTGATGAGTCCACCCTTGCATCTCAGTGAGAGGACTACAGTCAGCAGACTGTTCTTTATACCCCTCACAAAAATGTAGCCTTGTCTTGCCTCTAGCCTCTTGTGTACCACGGGCTGCATGTGTCAATAAATGCACACGTTCTATTATATGGATCGAACAGGGTAAATTTCAGGTGCATCCATACATTCTGTTTAAAATTATTCATAGCTGGTATTTATATCTTCTGGAGGAATAAGAAAGATTGTTGTCGTATCAAATTTGGCATCCTTAATGCTGTGATTGTTTCGGGTAGATGAAGAATATGGTCAAGCTCCTCCAGTAGAGTCTATGTACATTTGCCAGTAAAGTGCTGGTATGGGTAAGAGAGCTGAAGTTCTAAAGGTCTGCATAAAAGAAGATTTTTAACCCTTGGATTGGCAAGACTTTTTATTTTTTGTTCTTAATATTGCAGGGTTTTTTTCAAATGGATGCTTTATGGCAGTTTCATTATATATATTTCTACTGTTCTACTCTCCAATATAATGCTTTTGCTTCACCAAAACATGTATTGTTATCCTAATTTTCCAGGGTTCAGCAGACATAATCACTTGTCTCCACACGTAGCCTACACAGATTCTGCACATTTCTTGCATTTTAAGCAAATGCAGTAATTCCCAAACCATTTTATTTTGCGTACTTACTAGAACTAGAGAAATTCGGATACAATGCAACTGAAAAGCAGAATGGTGTCTCAGGGAATTATGAACCTCCAATAAAGTACTAAGTCAAAAGTGATTATCACTATGGTCGACTGCCCACAGTGTCCACAAGCTGTCTACAGCAACTCAGGTGTGAGGATTTTTAGTAAAACATCAATCGAGTTCATATGTTAAATCTTATACACTTCAATGGAAATACGTGTGATATTGAAGATAAAGCGAGCACTTAAATGAAGACGTCTCATTTCATGGGCATTAGCAGGAAGGAAACGCTGCACTCTCAGCGTTTACAGAGTACACATGTCAGCGCAAGGCAGTGCGCGAGCGGCGGTGCGGTACGCGGACGCTGGCTTCTGCGCGAGTTTCAGCCTGGAGATGACTGGCTCCCCCCCAGGGGATCCTCACTCTCTGCACCATGCGGAAACTATGGCGCGTTGCCAGGATACAAGCCCCCGGTCTGTACTGACAAGAAGACATGAAGAGCAAAGATTAATTATTTACAAGCAGACCCCTGTACACCGCAACTACTTGGCACATTTCCTGCATTAAATGTCACTATCTATGAAGCCATGGGTTTTATTACTTATTTATTTGGCTATTAATTCTGACCTATGCCCTGTTCTAGCAGAATTCCAAAACCAGTGCAGTGCCTGCATTTTCTTTTGCGTTTACGTTCATATTCGTAATGTCAAATATTCTGTTGCTTGTAATGCGCGTTAATAAAACCTGTAAAAAAAACTTGCTATACTACATCAGTATTTTCACATATTATCTAAAATAGCAAACCAAAGTCGTATGCGCAAAGGACATTCCACTTTCCATATTTGGTTGGATATTAGGCTACATTGTTTTACTGTTTGGACCGTATCACAATATTTCCTCTGGGTAACGTTCTCCCCTGATTCATTTAATATTTATGGAGTCTGTGCCATAGTGTGAGAGATCGCATTTCAGAGCGCCGCTATTTACACAATAAATTAAAATGATTTATACCATTAGACATCTTTTTTTTCCACGGTCCTGTCTTTTTAAAATGGGGGGCATATTTCAAAGGCGCTGAGGGGGGTCATTGAGCGAGTTAGCGGGGCTGTTGCCGCGCAGTGGTTTAATTTGCTGTGGCAGATTTCATTCTCCTGTCCTCACTGTGACGGTGCTTCGAAGTGATGGCATCCATGCTGCTTCGCCCAAGAGGGACTCTCTTTGTTCTACCTCGAGCTCTTTGTTGTGCACTGCGCGGGGTTTTATTTGCATTCTGTAACATAAATATTCATGACGGAAGAGGTCAGTCAGCGTTGAGAGGCAGGTTTTAATTGGGCTTTGGTCAAAGGGGAGCTTCGATACAGTCGCAGGTGGAGAATTATAAAATCGCGAGGCTGTTGGTGTCATTCGCTAGGTATTGTTATTTGTGCATTTATGGAATTATTACTGTGACGAATATTAAGTTCTTTAATCTAAATCATCTAAATATCGTATATAGCTGTATATTAAATGCCCTGCATATTTACGTTTACCTATCCACAAAGATAATAGCCTACCTTATAATAGGTATCAAATATATGTACATATGAAATAAATAAAACTAATATATACATATTTTTAATTATTCAATAATATTTTTGGTTATATAGATTGTATAACTGATTACAGATCCTGTATGGCTGAAATAAAAATATCAACGTGCTCATTGCAGTTGATAATCACGAACATTCTCATACAAATCTTTCCATGTGGACTGTGGAGGAATATAATTTAAGGGTGTGTTGAATATGTGTTTTGGAGACATTAATCAGACAGAGAGAAGAATAAGCACTTTCAGTTCATATAAAATAAAGGCCAAAATTAACATACGTTTTCTATCACAATGCTAACAGCACTTCAGCAACAAAACAATAACAATAGAATTGTCTCCAGTGTGAATGCACAGTGCAATCACTGTAGCAGTAACATTAAAAAACATGAACATAGGGTTTAACTAAATCATCAGCTTAATTAAATACAAAGGCAACATATTTAGTTTTAAAAATTAACTTCCTTTTTCCTTTTTTTCTTCAAAATGTTAAAGCTCAACTTAGTTGTCTGTGACTTACCTGAAGTGACGTTACTCATTGTCCCCACCCCCTGCCCCCAATGTTTTGTCCAAAATGGCAAATGCCAATTCAAAGATCTCAAATGATTCAAACAGATTTTATAGAAATTTCATGTATTACCACGTGGTTTATGAATATTTCATCTCTTTGTATTGCAATGAGAGATCAAAAAATGGAGAAGGGGGCTGTGCAATTGCCTATTACTGAAATGAGGTAGATGACAGCTTCCAGCTACTGAAATGCTTAGAGTGAATTATTGTGTGGATAACTGCTGAAATAGAGTTTAGATATGCTTACAAATTACTTTTAATTATATAATTTAGCTCCATATAATGGCATCACGCCGTTTTTGCGTAAACTCTGTAAGGCAATAATAATATGACTTATGATGATATAATAGTATTATAATGACCTCTAGTTTGTCCAATGCCGTGTTGCTATCATTTAAAACAGCCCAATGATTATAGTAAGCAAAAAATGACAACAAAAATGCATGTTAGTTGCTATCATTAAAGGGAGGTTAGAATGTGTTGAATGCTCCAATATGTGTACCAGGAGGTTGGGGTAAGTATTTGGCATTTGTCTGGTGTTAGCAATTGTGGCAGAGAGATGACTTAAACTACTTCAGAACATATTACTGTGAAAGACATACATTAGCGTTCATTCTGAGGGTTGGTGTGTTTGTATGAGCGTGAGAGTATGTGTCTTATTCCGAATCGTCGGAGGGGGAGGGGTGTATTTGTGCTTACTACATTTTGTACATCAGTTACTGCATTGTTGGGTTGTCAATGTTTTCAGATTGCTCCCTGGCACAGTAAAGGTCAATTCATTTGGTTAGCTGAAAACAGATTTATTAGTTTGCTGGCTTATTGATTGAGTATTTGATTTATTAAAGCATTGGGGCATTGGGGCCGCTGGGTGGCTCATCGTGATAATGCACTGCTCTAGCGCATGGATGGGACCCATGTTCTGGCACAGAATCCTGACTGTGCCGGTGCCAACTGTGGATGACAGCCACTGGGGCCTATCTAGCCCCCACTCCCCGTTATTGTCTGCTTGTCTGCTGAGATACACATGAAGTGTCTTCCCTCGACTCATGTCTGTAGTGTGATAAGAAGTGGTGCCTGGCATGGTGTGCTTAATCGGAGGATTGAATATTGGGCATTCCATACTGGGGAATGACAAAACAGCATTGACATTGAGATCTTGAAGGAATTTCGCATGAACATGATGTTAGGATAATCAACCTCTATGTATAAAAACGTTTCTTGTCAAATATTCTGTCAATAATATGAAGTATGGACCCAAGCAACAACAGGTTAGTTTGGTATTATAAGGCAGTCAGGAGTTTAGCTTCACACAGATCTCCACCATTTCTGCTGTTTATCTGGCCCTTCCAGCTGTTCAGTGTCTTCTAGGCCACCAACTAGCCTGCTGCAGTATTTGCTACTGCATGTGCTACAGCAGACGTGTGCTAATGCAGCGTGTGCTACTGCAGTGTGTGCTACTGCAGCATTTGCTAATGCAGTGAGTGCTACTGCAGCTTGTGCTAATGCAGTGTGTGGTACTGCAGCATGTGCTAATGCAGTGAGTGCTACTGCAGCTTGTGCTACTGCAGCGTGTGCTAATGCAGTGTGTGCTACTGCAGCGTGTGCTAATGCAGTGTATGCTAATGCAGTGTGTGCTAATGCAGTGTGTGCTAATGCAGCGTGTGCTAATACAGTGTGTGGTACTGCAGCGTGTGCTAATGCAGTGTGTGCTGATGCAGCATGTAATAATGCAGTGTATGCTAATGCAGTGTGTGCTACTGCTGACATGTGCTAATGCAGTGTATGCTAATGCAGTGTGTGGTACTGCAGTGTGTGCTAATGCAGTGTGTGCTAATGCAGTGTATGCTACTGCAGCGTGTGCTAATGCAGTGTGTGCTAATGCAGCATGTGCTAATGCAGTGAGTGCTACTGCAGCGTGTGCTAATGCAGTGTGTGCTAATGCAGTGTATGCTAATGCAGTGTGTGCTAATGCAGCGTGTGCTACTGCAGTGTGTGCTAATGCAGCGTGTGATAATGCAGTGTGTGCTACTGCAGCGTGTGCTAATGCAGTGTATGCTAATGCAGTTTGTGGTACTGCAGTGTGTGCTAATGCAGTGTGTGCTAATGCAGTGTATGCTACTGCAGCGTGTGCTAATGCAGTGTGTGCTACTGCAGCGTGTGCTAATGCAGTGTGTGCTAATGCAGCATGTAATAATGCAGTGTATGCTAATGCAGTGTGTGCTACTGCTGACATGTGCTAATGCAGTGTATGCTAATGCAGTGTGTGCTAATGCAGTGTGTGGTACTGCAGTGTGTGGTACTGCAGCATGTGCTAATGCAGTGAGTGCTACTGCAGCTTGTGCTACTGCAGCGTGTGCTAATGCAGTGTGTGCTACTGCAGCGTGTACTAATGCAGTGTGTGCTAATGCAGTGTGTGCTAATGCAGCGTGTGCTAATGCAGTGTATGCTAATGCAGTGTGTGGTACTGCAGCGTGTGGTACTGCAGCATGTGCTAATGCAGTGTGTGCTACTGCAGCGTGTGCTAATGCAGCGTGTGCTAATGCAGTGTATGCTAATGCAGTGTGTGCTAATGCAGTGTGTGGTACTGCAGCGTGTGCTAATGCAGTATGTGCTAATGCAGCATGTAATAATGCAGTGTATGCTAATGCAGTGTGTGCTACTGCTGACATGTGCTAATGCAGTGTATGCTAATGCAGTGTGTGCTAATGCAGTGTGTGCTAATGCAGCGTGTGCTAATGCAGTGTATGCTAATGCAGCGTGTGATAATGCAGTGTGTGCTACTGCTGACATGTGCTAATGCAGTGTATGCTAATGCAGTGTGTGGTACTGCATTGTGTGCTAATGCAGTGTGTGATACTGCATTGTGTGCTACTGCAGCTTGTGCTAATGCAGTGTATGCTACTGCAGCGTGTGCTAATGCAGTGTATGGTACTGCAGCGTGTGCTAATGCAGTGTATGCTACTGCAGTGTGTGCTAATGCAGTGTGCTACTGCAGCATGTGATAATGCAGTGTGTGCTACTGCAGTGTGTTCTAATGCAGTGTGTGCTACTGTAGCGTGTGCTAATGCAGCATGTGCTACTGCAGACGTGTACTAATGCAGATATGTGCTAATGCAGTGTGTACTACTGCAGCGTGTGCTACTGCTGACATGTGCTAATGCAGCATGTGCTAATGAAGCGTATGCTATGGCAGACGTGCTAATGCAATGTGTGCTACTGCAGACATGTGCTAATCCAGCGTGTGCTAATGCAGACGTGCTAATGCTGCTTGTGGTACAGCAGTGTGTGCGACTTCAACGGGTGCTAATTCAGCATATGGTACTGCAGCATGTGCTAATGTAATGAGTGTTAATGCAGAGTGTTGTACTGCAGACGTGTGCTACTGCAGAGTGTTGTACTACAGACGTGTGCTACTGCAGAGTGCTGTACTGCAGACGTGTGCTACTGCAGAGTGCTGTACTGCAGACGTGTGCTACTGCAGAGTGTTGTACTGCAGACGTGTGCTACTGCAGCATGTTGTACAACAGACGTGTGCTACTGCAGCGTGTTGTACTACAGACGTGTGCTACTGCAGAGTGTTGTACTACAGACGTGTGCTACTGCAGCGTGTTGTACTACAGACGTGTGCTACTGCAGCGTGTTGTACTACAGACGTGTGCTACTGCAGCGTGTTGTACTACAGACGTGTGCTACTGCAGAGTGTTGTACTACAGACGTGTGCTACTGCAGCGTGTTGTACTACAGACGTGTGCTACTGCAGCGTGTTGTACTACAGACGTGTGCTACTGCAGCGTGTTGTACTACAGACGTGTGCTACTGCAGCGTATTGTACTACAGACGTGTGCTACTGCAGCGTGTTGTATTGCAGACGTGTGCTACTGCAGCGTGTTGTACTGCAGACGTGTGCTACTGCAGCGTGTTGTATTGCAGACGTGTGCTACTGCAGCGTGTTGTACTGCAGACGTGTGCTACTGCAGCGTGTTGTACTACAGACGTGTGCTACTGCGGACATGCGTGGTCCAGCGCTCCCATTGCAGTACTGCTGTCTCCACCTCGATTTTTAAAGCAGTGGTTGGATGAAGATTTTCTGTAAAAGTGCTGATTGTTTGTGCTTCAACTTTTTATTCTAATACTTCAAATCATGTACAGTGGGGACCAAAAGTCTGAGGGCAGTGACACAATTTTTGTTGTTTTTGCTCTGTATTCCAGAACATTGGATTAGCAGTGACTAACAGTGACTATGAGGTTGAAGTGCAGACTTTCAGCTTTAATTTGAGGGTATATTCATCAATATCGGATGAACCGTTTAGAAATTATAGAACCTTTTGTACATTGTCCCCCCATTTTTGGGCATCAAAAAATATTGGACAGTTTAACATAATGTAGAATAAAGTAATCATTTTTAACATTTGGTCGCATGTCCTTTGCATGCCATGACTTCCTGATGTCTGTGACCCAACAACATCAAAAGACTCTTGATATCTTATTTTCTGGTACTCCTACTAATGGATCTCTATGGGAATTGGGGGGTGGGATAAATTTAGCTGTAAATTACACTGGAACAGTATGGAATACATGGTTGGCTGAATGGCTCTAAGTCATCAAGGGTCTGACATATCAAACAAGCCTTAAACCATCACTCTGCTGCCAGAATTACAGTAGATATGGATGGATAACCTGAAGGGTTTCTCCTCTTGACTTATTTTTCCATAGAGTTCAATAGGAAAATTTGTCAGGAGAAACAACCCTGAAAGTGATCCATCCATATCTACTGCATATCTGGTAGCAGAGTGATGGTTTGAGGCTCGTTTAATACCACAGACCCTTGATGACTTACAGCCATTTTACCAACCATGCATTCTATAATGTTCCAGCATAATTTACAGCTAAATCTAGTCCCCCCAATTCCCATAGAGATCCATTCAAATGCAGAGACGTTATAGTATCGCTTGTAAGAGTACCAGACAATAAGATATCAAGAGTCTTTTGACGTTGTTGGGTCACAGACATCAGGAAGTCATGGCATGCAAAGGATATGCGACCAAATATTAAAAATGATGACTTTATTCTACATTATGTTAAACTGTCCAATATTTTTTGATGCCCAAAAATAGGGGGGACTATGTACAAAAATAGTCACTGGTCCATTTCAAATCCAATGTTCTGGAATACAGAGCCAAAACAACAAAAATTGTGTCACTGCCCTCAGACCTTTGGTCCCCACTGTAGATCGCTGCTTGCAGCTGCTTATAGCTTTTTTATAAACTCACCCGTCGGGGCTGCTCGGTGGCTCATTCGTTTAAAGGCACCAGCCTGTGGTCAGTAGCTCCATGGGACAAACACACAATTGGTGATTGTGTCGCCCAGGGTATGGGAGGGTTCGGTTCGTCAGTAGCGAGCTCCGCTGTTTGATCTGGCGCTGGTGGACTGCATGCTAGAGACGCATATGAAGGATCTTCCTTTGAGTCTGCTCTGTGCGAGCTTAGCTGTGAAAAGAAGCTGCCGGTGACACCACACGTTTTGGGAAACGTGGATGTCTACACTCTCCCAAATCGGCAGTGGGATTTGCACATGAATGCACCTGTGGTTGAAGACAATTGGCCATTATAAATTAGGGTGGGAATTGGGCAGGCTCAACCCAAATATATATTTAAAAATGATAAATTATAAAAATGAAAAAAAAAAGTTTAATATCCTACCATGTGTGTATTAACTGCAGTGGTAATAAAACCACCTTCTCTTGCAATTCTAATCTAAATTACAAAAATATTAGCAAATTAACATCTCATCCCTGAAAGATGAAATTGCAAATCTATTGGTTAATGTCATAAAATATTATTTTTCGGTTTGTGTATTCAAGGTCACGTGTAGTGCGGTCTGCAGGACAGGCAGGGCCCTTACAGGGCATGTGAATGTGTACTAGGGCATGTGTCCATCATGCCCCATTACAAAATATTATTATGGTTTTACTATTATTATTATTATTATTATTATTATTATTATTATTATATACTGCTACAACTACAAACAATAAAAACAACAAAACAACAACAATAATAGAAAGAAGAAGAAGAATGCACATACATAGCACCTTTTACTTGATGATCTCAGATCACATTGTAGTGAAAGGGGAAACAAGGCACAACCAATTACATATTATCCACATGTGGAATGCAAACACTTTGTGAGTGGAGTGTTTGGAGGTAGCAGTTTTTAACATGGCATCTGCCAGTGATCAAACCGAGAATACCCTGCAAGCACCCATCCCCCCAGTGTAGCCTCCTCTCTTTACCGACTGCTCACTTCTTGTTTTGTTTGGCTCTTCTTCCCATCAAAAATGTAATTACATTGTTCTTGGTGAAGGACAGAGGACAAAAAAAAACCTCCCTATAAGATGACGCGGAGTACGTGCCGTGCATTAATTGAGACGCTGTCGTGTACTGTTGCCTTGTTTAGATGGAAAGCGGGTGTGCCCTGGTGGCATTATAAAGCATCGGCTTTCATTTTTAGATTTTTGATGGCTTTTCACTTTCATACATCTGCGGACGCTCTGAATTACTTCTGGAGTGAAGATACACATCAGTTATAAAGCAATTAAATGGAGATGAAAAATGCAATTCAATTCAAAATACATTGGTTGCATGTAGTCTGGTTCAGTGGATTTGGTTACTAGGCCCTGGAGAGTTAGGGGTTCAACCTTATGCTGCCTGAATTTTACATAGTAGTCACAAAGTCATTGCATACATATGTAATAAGATTCATAAATGCACGCGCACACACACACACACACACACACACACACACACACACACACATGCGCGTGCGTGCACACACTCATAAATATATATGTATAGACTATCTGGCAATCATTTGCCCAAAGCCAGAATGCAAAATGCAAGACTTTTTTAAAGCAAAATACTTGAGCTTCAGACAAATACATGTATGTAAGCACATTCATAAAATCTTATTATGTCTTTCCAGCCTTTTTAGCCTATAACCTTTTATACAGTCACTGCTGTGAAAACATTTAAAAAAAAATATATTTCTTTTGAAAAGATTGAGGAAAGCAAAGTGAAGGGCAAGGCTTAATCCTTTGCACACAGATTCCTCAGGCATACCTACCTACTGATGAATACCCCAAAATCAGCTAGGAATGCAGGTAGCTGTCTGCATGCAGTCATCAGTGAAAGCCTCAGGACAATTGTGGCAAAATGTATGTTTGATATTTTTGTAATTAAATATGAGTGTGCGTTAGCTACATGTGTTTATATATATGTTTGTGCTTCTTTGCTACAAGGAGCTAATTTCAGGATCCAGTATGTACATTTGGGGGGGGGGGGGGGGGGGCTACAGTTTTTGTCTTAGGCCAATCCATCAGGAGGCATTTAATTAAGACAATTTATGAAACCACACTCTTCACCGTGGAATAGGCGATGCCCTTAGCGGTTGTCCCCGATTGTCTATTTTTGCACAATGCCAAATTACATCTATCCATCTCATTTTTCTGAGATTGCACTTATATTGCAGAATATTGTGTCACAAATTCAAGGTAATTCCACACATTTTCCCGTTTAGAGGCGAACAATTAGCGGCTGGGTTTGATGAAAGAAAATCTATATGGACAGACATCACAACGGGACTTTACAGTGCTTTTTAAAATCCAATTAACTTCTGCAAGCTAGTGGCTCTCAGCAAACGACATGCTGTAAAAATGCATCTTAGAGAAACATTGTGGAACTTAATTGGCAGCTATTCAAAGAGGGATTGGCTGCAATCACCAAACTGTTTTGGTGAAAAATCAAAATACCCTGCTTTGAGAGAAACCCAAGCAGGCATTTAAATCCTTTGTATCATTGCTAAAATGCACTTGTGATGTTTCCGTTCTTTATCCCTGAGTCATCGACCTATAATCTATCACCTCAGTTCATTATAAGACCAGAACATGGATTCAGAAATAAAGACATTAATCACATGTGAATTATATAGAGTGTAAATACCATCTGTTCACACATTTACGGCTCGGGTGTACTCTAACCACAACAAATGGTTGTTCTTCAATTTGTTCTGAAGAACAAAAATTTTATTGTTCTATTTTGCTATTTTTAAGTTCATTTGGGCAATGGGCATATACTGTATAGGAACACTGCTTTAATTCCTGTTTCACAGTTAAGGGCTAAGCAGTTTGACGATGGACAGAATCTGGGCTAGTGTTACAATTCTATCTGCCATTGTTTAGTGATATTTGATTATTTCATTCCTCTCCATACAGACAATAAGGGAGTGCAGATAATTGTAATAGTGTACTGATATCCATCAACCTGTTCTGTGACCTTTCAGTGTGTAGCCGTTCCACAATTACTGAACACGTTAAGCACACACTTCTTGGAGTCATTGAGCCTAATAATTGAGTAATTAATTGATATAGATTGAACTAAATGGCAAACTGAATCCATCTAGGATGGGGCCTGACCATTCCTGACATGGGGCAGGTCTGCAAAACTCAAGCCGACAGCGTGGCAGACTCTGTGAGCACGGCAGTGCAGTTGCATTGCCTTCCAGTTTCGTAATTTACATAATTTTTAATGAACACATTCTTCATTCTCTGCACAGTGTTCTGTAAAGTTTATCTCTCGTAAACAGTTTTACGGCTATTCGTTCATTCCCCGATCCCCGTGCGTGCAACACGACAAGCGAGGAACAAATGTAAATATCTACGTAAGAGAGCAGGATAGAGGGGCACGTGGCCCGCAGATCGTGATTTCATTCAATTTAGGGGGTACATTTTTGAGCGCCTTTCCCCGGTTGCGGCCTGGCAGCGCGTGGGCTGGAGCCTCCGGGGCGAGTATTTCACAGACACGCCGCTCCTCTTTCAGATTGGTGAAGAATTTTTCATGTTAGAGAAGAGCGGCGCCTCCCGCATTTCCCCTGTGCCTCGTTTCCCCGCCTTATCAAAGAGAGGAGACATTCCTGCTGCCTCTCCTGGATCCGCTGGGTCCTGGCGCTTCCCTCCAGGGAGAGGCCATTCATTACCAGCCTCCACTCTGGCATCAACCAGACGAGATCCCAGAATGCACTGCTCTCAACCACCGCAATGTGCGCAGAGACGTACCAAGTGAAATGCGGTGGGGTGAGATTAATGCCATTGATGAGTTTTGTGTTTGGTGCGTCCATTTGGTGAGTATAACAAAACACTGTTATGCACATTATTACTTTATTTAAAAAAAACGGATTTCCAAGGATATCCATGTGAAACAAATGCTGTCACCCAACCGGCTTTAAACATTACAATTGACTTACAAAGGTGCGTTAGCATGTACCCGTGTGATGGTCTAACTACTGTCATGTGTTATATCTAACTACTTGTATTTATTTTCAAAGCCAAAAAATAATTTCCACAAAAAGTGGGAAACAAAGACAATATAAAGTGATTTAATTGTTGCTATTGTTAAATTTGGGCTGCACAGCCATATGGATATTAAGAGATTTATCCCTCTTTTTAATGTCTGATTTGCAGAAATACGCACAATTCTCTGAAAGGTGAAGGTTTTCAACCCTCTGGCTCCAGGGGAAGGCTTTTGTTGGTGGCAGTTCTCCTCTATGCCTGGGGAAGTACTGTGAACATAATGATGCTATGATATGGTTGCCCTGGAAACAGAGGCCAGGGAGAGCAATGTGGAAAGATTATTTTTTGGATGTGGAGTGCCGTCAAACAATGTGATGGTTATGCTATTATTTAAGTTTGTTCAGAAATGCTTCCCATTGTACTATTAGTGTCTGTTGGCCAGTATGAGATATGTTGCTGATATCAGACAAGCATTTCATTTGCCCAAGTGGACTTGCTATGCTGAGAAAAAGATATCACTCTAAAACTTTGAAGCCCTTTTCAACGCATTTTTAAAAAGAGATGACAGAACTGAGATTAAACTTGCAAACAGGATTAAAAATCGTGCAAGGTTTTGATCAGCAGGGTGTTTTCTCTTTTAAACTTTGCCTTTAATCACAGTGATAGGAAAAAAGCAGAAAAGATAAACAAAACATCAATAAAAAGTCGCTGGTGACAAACAGCTATAATCGTTTTAAGATGTTGGTTTACATTCTTCTTTAAAATTCCCTGTGCTGCCCTGGCGCTCATTGAAGATGTTTTTGGGACACGAAAGGCATGAATATACAAAAATAAGACTGCAGTTTTTGATCTGTTTAAATAATGCCCAAAATTCTGTCTCCTTTTGGTCTCAATGATGCAAATCCACTTTAAGTTTAAAACTATTTACAAGAAAATGCCGATTAGCTACGAGTCATATGCTTTTTAATCTCACAGAGTGTGAAGATTCATGTGGACATCAGCACTGTGACAACTGTACATTTTCAAATCTAAATGCTGACTTGTAGTGAAATGTGGGTGAGTGATAGCAGGCCTCCGGCAAGTGCATACACCTGTGGGGTAGGCACTACATCAGTGGTTCCATCCATTACCATAAAAGGAGGGAAACAGCCTCTGATTATAGAGAACAGGAACGGAAATAGCAGGCAGCACAGAACAACATTAGCATAGTCCCAGACAGCTTGTTAGTTGAAGTGGGTTTTAATTAGCTATTTTCCTGCTAGCAAATGAGGAAATTATCAGCAGCCCAAAACAAGCTGTAGACAACTGGGCCCACGACCAACATGCATACACACTCACACACACGCACACACGCACACGCACACACGCACACGCACACACACACACACACACAAACACTCACATACACACATGCATACACACACTCAGATATTTTCTCATACAGACATACACACAAGCACACAAATATAGACACAACAGCAATAATTTATTTCAGCCTTTGGCAGCTCTGTTCTTTTCCTGTAATAAATATGACAGTAATACTATTATTTTGTTTTAAGCGCTTAATAATGTCCAATTCCTTTCAGATTCATCAAATAACAAGCGCTTCTGCCTCAGTAAACTGTTTATCTATTTGCACGGGGCTTTCTTAGCCAGGTTATCTTATTTGAATGCAAACAATGGCAGCATTATTAAGTTGGCCATTTTTAATTGGATTGAAAATTCCAGTCTCGCATTAGTTAGTCAGTACATTAATAATGAAATGAAAATCCCACACTTGCCTCCCAGCCTGTTGATAAATCCAGTTCCCCTGCTCAAATCGTGTTGTTCCTTCCTGGAATTCCCTTGGCGTTCCTTTATCTCTGCTGGTGTCTCAGTGATGCGTTGCACTAATAAGGACTTTACATATCCTGACTCTCTCTTTGTTACTGTTGCGCCAATTGAAGGTTTCCCATGGAATATGTAGTATGTAGGAAAAATCAGTGGTGGGTTCAAACTGAAATGTGTTTATTAAATTAGCAGAAATAGTGTGTGTGTGTGTGTGTGTGTGTGTGTGTGTGTGTGTGTGTGTGTGTGTGTGTGTTACAGCACTAGGTTGCCATTTGGGCATTGGAAAATTATTATTGCAATCAATACGCTATTAAAATATATATTATTATATTTAAATGTAAAAATATGAATGCAGCTGAACCTCAGAGATACAAACCCAGAGATACAAACCCTAACCCAACGTGCATCTATAGAGGGAGAGGTCTATGTCCAGTTTTTAACAATAGAAAGTGTGACTCCTTTCCTTTTTTGCATCAGTTATAATAACAAAGATAATCTATTTTCTGATAAGGAGCTTCAAAAGGCATAATTGCTTATGCTACTATGATACCTGATCAAGACCTTCTGGTGGAAACGTTGTGTCTGTGTCTCTATTAACAATCTCTTTGGGTGATCTCTTTTTCTTATACCTCGGGGCTCATACCCTGTTTGGTTGACCAGTCTGCCTGTAACTCTGAGATTTCATTTTGCTGATGTTCAACTATATTTCAGGGGATTTTAAAGTTAAAAAAATCCCTGGATCTGTTGCTGTGGGAACCAACCAGAGAGAAGCACATATTTCAATCTATCCCTTGGTATAGACATGTCAAATTCAAACCACCCTCAATTTCCAAACTGCATAACACTTTAAAAAGATGAATGATTTGATCAAATGTGAATCTGTGTCGACTTTAACATTTCATAGTTTAATGGAAGACCCTTGTACTTCTGAAGTTTACCAAAATAAAATATGAAGCAAAACAAAGCACTTGGTTCCTGCGAGACCTCTCCACGTTTAAATATTTCAAATGTTTTGCTCCCCGACGGAAAAAAAAATTACATTTTCTAGTCTGTCTCCACATCTTAGACGACTTGCTATGTGCCTGAGGAAGATGGATGAATATGATATGACTGCTGTCTCATCCCTGATCCTGCCTTGGCTGGTAATTGGAGAGCTGGCACATCACACAACCAGTGACCTAGAAAAAAAAATGTGTTGATAACAATCTTGGCTCCTCATTCTTGGCTGCATGCACTGACGTCTCGAGCGCGATCATCACAAGGCATTTGTGAGTTGGGGGGAGGGGGCATTTAAGTTCAGCCTTCCACAGGAATAATTTTGGGAAACTAGGGGGACATTTCGAGAAAGTGTACCTTTGTTCTTTGCAGAGATGGTGGGGCGTATTCATGTCAGGTGCTCCTGTCCTTCAGGGCCTTAGGATCTACTGGTGTTCCCTCTACCTGCCCCATTATTGTTTTGTGGACATCATTATTTGGACAGTCACCTCACCGAGTATGGCACGTTCAAATCAAATGTCAATTGAATAGGGACTTTACCACCTCCAAGAATTTGGACCAACAGGACATAGTTTCTCGTCCCTAATCTGCAGTCTTTTGCTTGCTCCACTGAAAGGCACTAGCTCCGACGGAACCAGGACTGAAATCCACAGGTGGTTCAGGCTGGCTTTAGTTGCAAAAGCATTATGTTCAACTACCCATTCTATAGGCTGTTTAAAGTGTATTTCAGTGGAACAAAACCCAATGGAAAATTTGCATTTAAAGGTACAGATAGGTTTGCCCTGAGCAGAAATGTGTGTATCTCCATTTATAATTAGGCTTTCACTGTGTGGTGGTACAAAGCATATATATCTGTTCTCATCTTGGTAAAATCAGCTATCTGAAACCCAAAAGGCGCATCTCATGTTGAAGTAAAAGCATTACACTCCAGTTGCTATTTATGGCACAGGCTACAAAGTGACAGGGCACGGGTTATACATTTATAATGGGTTTACCATAGAGAGACAGTAGTATACGTATATGAAGTAGGAACCTGTGTGAAATCAAAGGTAAGGTTAGAACAAATGAAAAAACAACATTGCTATTGTGAAAAAAGAAACTGCATTCAATGAGATCATAGTTCTGCTCTTTCTAGCTAGGAGAAATGAGGTATTCAAAAAAAAGTAGCTTGAGGTCAAATCTGACAAGATCTACATCGATCATATATGATATTACACCGTAAGCCTTTTTAAGTGGGTGTACTTTTGAGTGGTTCGACACAAGAAAATGTATTGTGTCTGTATCTCCCATCTGAAATGCATCGGTCGCACTGAGCCCCTCTGGGATAGACCTGTCAGTATAGCCAACGGAAGAGTCGCGGTATCGCGGGGGCCGCGTGGCTCTCCCCTTGCCCGAGACGCCCGTTTCCCCCAAATTATTATGCCGCGGAGAAGCGAGGCATCAGATACCTGGATGAAAGCGGCCCCCTTCCTTTGACCTTCCTCATCTCTGGGTTTTTAATGAGGCGAGCCAGGCGGGAGAGATGGGAGAGTGGCATGCGCCCTCCATTAGCGGCGGGCGAGAGCGCCGCTGCGTTTCCCCCCGTCAATTAGCGCTGCCAAACTCAGGGCGCGCTGATTGCTGGAGGAGGCGCGGAAAACGAGAGGCGCGAGCTCGGTGCTCAACACCCCGCCGCATATTAATTAGCCGTCCTCCCCTGGATATTCTTCACGCCGGCAGGAGAATCCGGATCACCGCAAAACACTATATCGTTTGTTTATACCAGCAACAACGTTTGCTTTTTTGAAAGGTGCTCAAAAGAGAAACGTGTGGCTATCACTCAATAGGCTATGCAGAATGAGGCTCGCTGTTCATATTTAGTCAAAGCTTTAGCTGGTGAACTAAATTAATGTATGTTGGTGAATGTATGTGTACGCATGTGCGTCGATGAGTGTAAGTGTGTGCTTACACTTACATGAGTGTAAATGTGCGTGTGTGTGTGTGTGTGTGTGTGTATGCTGTGTGAAGTTACCGTACTTTTGTCACCCCTGGTGACCTGTAACGAGGCGGAATAGATGTGATGAAAGGCTACTTGCGTGACTCACTTAAGTAACACTTCTCCAAAAGACACCACTTCCCTGAGCCAGCTTGGGACAGACAGTGTGGCCCGGCGTTCATCCATGTGCATCACAGACCCTCCACATTAATCACCCGTCTGTCGCTTTTACCATCCCTGTCTCAATTTATTCACACCGCTCTTCCTTCCTTTTCCCTGAATCATGGCTAATTAGGTACCCCCCTGAATCTGATTTTCATAAAAATCTAGGCAGTGGGGGTGGGCCAAGATGCTTGGCTTTTGTTAT
The DNA here is from genome assembly GCA_029718625.1 of Synaphobranchus kaupii. NCBI lineage: Eukaryota > Metazoa > Chordata > Actinopteri > Anguilliformes > Synaphobranchidae > Synaphobranchus > Synaphobranchus kaupii. The sequence continues at coordinate 36,807,774 of CM056382.1, forward strand.
GGAAATTATTTTCACATATTTTAAAAATATATATCATTCAGAGAATCTATTGTCATTTACTTTAAGGGCATCCGTATTATTACTTAACCCTAAAATAATATAAGTAAGTGAAAATTGCAAATCCAGATTTACTTTTTCATTAAAAAGGCCCCTTGGCTTTTTTCTTTATATAATTCATTTCCTTATTGATATCATTAACATTTCCTTTTATATGGAACATTACTATATATCACATTTTACTGTTAGTCATAAACGAAACTCAACACAAGATTTCTTACTCTGGAAAAATACCCTGTTTTAAAATATACATTGATGTAGAATTCCATAATGTAGCGCAATATAAGAGCTGACTTTATAATGATATCCGTATCTGTAGATTTTTTTTCTTTCTTTTTAGAATTTAATTTATTTTTTACATTATTTGGATGGTATGTAATTGTGATATATTTCTAGCAGAATACAATACATAAAACTTACTCATACACGACGAATAAATGTGACATTCAAGTTACTATACAGACATATATGGTCTAAAAATATCATCCATTTATTTTATTCATGCTGAACACATCCTCCATACAGTTTTATGGCCTTTTTGTTTGTGTCTCATGCACATCACTGCAAAGTGGTGGAATAGCTCCTCTGTGACAGTGGGGGGGCCCAGTGCATTTCTTGCCTGATGGGCCCTATCACTCCCTGTCCCTGAGCTGGGAGGCCCAAGGGCTCTGGCTAACACTTCCAGCACAGAGCCGACTGCAGCCTCACCAGAGCTGTGCGCTTCTGCAGTCACGCTACTCAGGCAGAGGTCAAAACAAATGATGCTCATGCTTTTCTGTTGCTGAGCGGTGAGTCTCAGGAACTTGAAAACGGAATTTGGTACATGCTAAAATGGTAGGTATTTCGCCCATTACTAATACATACAATGGAAAACGTTTAGGATTACTGTGCCTTAAATTAATTTGAGAAAACTCTCAATGCTTCTCCTTGGTTCTAAGCTGTACTGCCATTACTATTTATTTGAAGGTTTTACCTCAGCTGAAAACTGATTTGTTTAGGATAGCTTTTATTGTTGACTTAATCAAATTTTCTAGTTATTATTAGGGAGGCACGATATAGACACTCTCGGACTGATATCACTAACCGATATTTGTCGAGTCAAATTGGCCAATGCCAATTTGCCTCCCCGTTTTATATTAAAGCATAAATGCAAACTGCAACCAAATTTCCATATTTGTTTGTGGAAGAAGTAGGGGACAGACATAAACTTATAAAAGAAAAAGATAACAAATTTTTTTGTAAAACAAAATATTTAATTGTTCTTACTTTATAATGAAGTAAAAAATGTATAATAAAGGTTCAGATGATTATGGTTGCTTTTCAAACGTCAAATTATTATTATTATTATTATTATTATTATTATTATTATTATTATTAATAATAATAATAATAATAATAATAATAATAATAATAATAATAATAATCAGCTGCTACTTCCAACAACAAGCTATCTGATCCCATTGCTGTTTCTGAAGATTTAATTCCTTTCAACTCTGCTATCACTGTGGTACTTCAGCTTACATCAGAGAGCCGGGCTGGAATACCAGAGGGGAGTCTTGAGGCGCATTTGGCGAGGGTGTGATTAGAGATGTGCCAACACTGGGACCACTTTGTTAAAGGGGCTCCACTGATCCCCACAGTGCTCCAGATGGCAGGTGTCTTCTCCCATGCCTTACCCGTCCTGAGGGGAGATCAGCATGCAGCGTGAAGTAGTATTGCATTCCAGAGTTCACCGTTGTGACTTCATCTGTTTCTCCAGAGGAGACAGGTATCACGGCGGGAAATTCCTTGCTCAAATTAGGGAACACCCAAAATGATCTTGGGATAATGTTTTGACATGGAAATTGGAGGTAATGGCTGGAACGGATGGTTATGGAGAAGATGGGCACAGTTTATTGAAGAGAGATATATTTCTCAGGGAAAGACAGTCATTGCTCTTGCGTCCATTCGGCCGCTGAAGAGAATCGTCACTGACATCTCAATAATCTGTGACCTGGTTGGTCAAATGCATTCTGTAAAAAAAAAAAAGGTCTCGTGTGCAAATTTTGAAAGCAACCAGCTTTGTCAGTTAAGATCTTTGGCCTGTGTACAAGTACCTCTAGCTGTTAGCTCTGTAGAGGGTGAAAAGGCAGACTACTTCAGAGTTGATGAATGGAGCCTCACTGGACGATCACTATCATCTCTTTTTGGTAGCTTACGCTTAACATATGAAGAAGCTTAACATATTTCACATGTATTAGTACAAGCTAGTGCATACATAGAAATGTTAAAAACGTATAATGATATTGTAGAACATTTATGAACACGTCTATCACTGTGCCACTCGTAGAGTGATCCCCTCTCCCATTTCCCCCCCACTGTAGAATCCCAAACATAATGGTCGACTCATCCAATAGCTGTAATGTCTTCAATTTAAGAGAGCATCGACGATGATGAAATCTTGGGACAGCAGGGCGTATCATTATTGACTTCTGTCACTCTACCATTGTGAAGGTTATTAGATGGGTATATTAGGTCTATCTTTAATGATAAGCACTGTGTTTAGCGTATGGACTGTGCTATACTACTGATGCATTGTGTGAACTACCTAAAGTGAGATCAAAATTTTCTTTTCAAATTCCTTTGCCAACAACCTGTGTTCTGGTAACGAAACCATAAATTTACAAATTCAACATAAAGTTAAAGTTTAACATAACTGTGTGCTGCTGTTAATTAACATAATCCTCCACCATGCCTACATTTCTAATAAGGAATATAATTTTGTATTGGGAAAAAGGCTTATTTATTTAAAACTATCAAATGCTAGGCTTTATGTCTGGCCAGCACATGGCTGTGGGGCCATCAGAGAAAATTAGTTGATCTTGTTTGGAAGTACAACACATGCTAGTCAACAAGAGCCACATGTATTTACACAGTAGTGCTAATAATATATTGTGGGATACTGCATTATGCTGTTTATTCGGTTTGAGTGCATGGTTGTTGTTTCCAGGTCATGTTATACTTGTACTTGAGTCTCTGATATTAGGGAATCTTCTTTTCACTTCGTTTTTATGCTGTCCACTCAGCAGTAACCATTTTTAACAGGGAAACAGTGGCTCACCTGAAGCGTCATCAGCGTATGCCCCCAGATTATTACAGAAAGTATTGAAAAAATACAAACCTTCCTTTTTTCATCTGAGAATGAGGGAGGATATTTGAACCTCCCTACACAGCACAACAAACACCCAGCAAATGTACTGACAGGTCAAATCTATTGGAGGCAGGACATGGACCTTCCCATTTCAGCTAATCTGCAGTTTTGCTCCAAAAGTGTGAATGCACCATAACGTTCATATATTACACAACCACAAAATTCCAAATACAGTATCAGCAACATCGTCTACTCATTTTACGTACATTTGTACAACCTGGGTTATATCTCTGAACAATTTTGCAGCTGTTTCCAAGTATAAACAATCCCTTCTTATTGTCCAGTGTTAAAAATGCATGTGCAAATGTATAGTTTTAGTCCTCTTGAGGCAATATCATAGAAAGTCTTTGGCAGAAAGATGCATTGTGTCCTTATGTAGTGGACACTGCAGCACTTTAGTTCACACTCTAAAGATTACAGCAATACCCTGGCACGCCCTGTCACTCCTGGCAACAGTAGACCTTGAGCCGCATTAGAGACCACTGTTCATTAGCACCACAGGCTCAACCCAAGAACCCACAATAACAACATTATGCACTCAGCACAAACTGCTGCATTTGCATTCCATTGGCTGACTGCTCCAGAGGTTAACCAAGGCTTCTCTGCCACAGTGATATGCATACTTAAATATGAAGCATGGTACAGTATACAGTGTCCTCCAAAATTATTGGCACCCTTGACAAAGGTGAGTAAAAAGGCTGTGTAAAATAAACATTACAGGTAATGGGCTATACTGAATGCATTTATACTAATAAAATTACTTAGGGGGAAAAAAAAAATCTTTATTGGCGCCCCTGTGTTCAGGAATTTGCGCACCCTCTCTTTGCAAGAATAAAACTTCTGAGTCATCTTCTATAGTACTTTATGAGATTGGTGATCATATTGGGGGACCTTTCCCCCCTATATAGTCTTTCAAGATCCTTCATATTTTTTAGTCTGTGCTTGTGGACTGCCCTCCTCAAATCAAACCACAAATTTCACAATTTAATTTCAAGTCTGGAGACTGAGATGGCCATTGCAGGGAGGGGGGGGCGGGGGGTTTCAGGTTTTTGGCCAAAATTTCATGAGATGGAGTTCATGATTCCATTGACCTTAACATACCGCTAACTGTTGCTCCATGTTGCCTATGTTGGAGTTACTCAGTAAATTAGTTATAATTTAAGCACACAGGTATAGGTGCAACTTTATGGAAATTGTTACCAAACTTTACATAATGTTACATAAAATGTTTTATTTAAGTACAAGATACACACATGACATACATCCTCATGCGTCAGTGCAAGAATATAATATCCTAGTAGGAAGTAGGTAAAACGGTAAACAATACATTTCCAAGTGCCAAAAATCCAATTTAAATCACAATTACATATTAGTACTGACTAAGTTACATATTTTAAGCATAAAATTGGTCATCTATGAAGCCCACCCAGCAAAAAATAAGGATATGTCTGGATTACATTTGAATGTGGATCAGATTCAGTGCTATGTGAGAGAGCAAGGCCTGACAGCCACATACAACGGTGTCAATAGCAACCTGATCTAAATTAGCCACATGGCACAGATATATTAGCAAAGGAATAGAGTGTTAAGAGACTGCAAAAAGATTGTCAGTTGTTTTTTCCCCCCCCGCTACGTTCCATTCCATATTTGTGGTTCATTCCTGATTCTGTCAGACTCGTTTTGATCGAAGCAGGGTGGGCCTTCACGAGCGATGCGGAACAATCCGGCAGGCCCCGATGGTGCATATTCCTGGCATCTCTCACGGGCTCTCTCCGCTTTTTTTCCCCCTCCCAGCCTGCTTTCCTTTTCCCCCTTCAGTCACTCTAATAAATTATTTACACGTAGTATAGATCTACAAGCACTCAATACACCATAGTCACTCAGCCGTAGCGCCCCTGGGAGAAGAATATGGCCGAGCATTTTACAAAAGAGCAAGCAAGCGAGGCGAAAATGCGACGTTCTCCAAAAGGTCATCATCACCCGCAGGGGCTCCTGTGATATTTTCATTATTGGGGTGGTAAAAAAAAAAAAAAGAAGCATTTCCATGTAATGTGCGCCACCTTTAAAATCGGCGGCCATAATCCACATTCAGTGTTGAGAAAGAGAGGGGGAGAAAGAGAGAGAAAGAGAGAGAGATCCATTCAGTTCTGTTTGCATTACAGAAACGTCTCCCCTGCTAAAGCTTAAAATCAGATAGGCTTTGATTGTTTTTGTTAGATACAGTTTAATCTCAGTTATCTGCAGAACCGGTCTGTAATTGAATTCTTCGGGGATGATCGGAAAGGCTTCCTATTAAGGGCAGAGCTCTTTGTTTCAAAGGTCTGAGCCAGCAGCAGGCCGTCTGTTTGGTGAAGGTTTTATGATTATAATTCTCAGGTCGGGTAGATTCCTTTGCATCCTTGTATTTATAGCAATCCTGGAGCCCAAAAGGTCTGTTTTTCACATTACACCGGTCTTAACCACGTCTGATAAAGTACAGTTTCCCTGAGCAACTTTTCATTCACTCATTTAATAGAAAAAAACAGGCCATCATTTGTTCAGATGATTGTAAATCTTATAGCAATGTTTTCTTTTCACTGAACTTCCATGTAATTATTTTTCAGGGAAGACTACTAAATTTACCTCAGATAGTGAGTCTTGGTAATGAAATCAGCTTGGCAGTGTAATTAAAAATAGAATGACATATAGAATTATGATTGGGCACAGTCATCAGCAGTGAGCACATATTAAAGGCAATAACATTGAGGATACTGAATACTATGAAATGGATGATCTTGAAATTAATGATGAAATATACAGTATATACAAAGACATATATTTTCTTGATTTGGCTCCGTACACCACAATTTTGGATTTGATTTTGATTCAGATGTGAATAAAGTGCAGATTTTCAGCTTTTATTAAAGGGTATTTTCATACATCTTGGTTTCACCAAGTAGAAATTACAGAATTTTTATGCATAGCACCCCCCAATACTTTGTCGCATATCCTTTGCATGCAATGACTGCTTGAAGTCTGTGACCCATCGACATGACCAGGTTGTGAGTACTCTCTCTGGTGAGGCTCTGCCAGGCCTGTACTGCAGCCATCGTCAGCTCCTGCTTGTTTCGGGGGCTAGTTGCCTTAAGAAAAACTCCTTTGTTCCTTTAGCGGTATGTTTGAGATCATTGTCTTGCTGTACGATGAAGTTTTGAGGCATTTGCTTGAACTTCAGCAGATAAGATGTTTCTGTACACTTCAGAAATCTGCTGCTGCTATCAGAAGTTACATCATCAATGAAGACAACTGGAAGCCATACATGCCCAAACCATAACACCCCCACCACCACGTTTAACAGATGAGGTGGTATGCTTTGGATCTTGGGCAGTTCCTTTTGGCCTCCATGCTTTGCTCTTGCCATCACTCTGATACGAGTGAATCTTGGTCTCATCTGTCCACAAGACATTTTTACAGAACTCTGCAGGCTCTTTAGGTACTTCTTAGTAAACTGTAACCTGGCCTTCCTGTTTTTGCAGCTAATTAGTGGTTTGCATCTTGCAGTGTAGCCTCTGTCGTAGTGTTTGTGAAGTCTTTTGTGGACAGTAGTCACTGACACATCCACGCCTGCCTCCTGAAGAGTGTTTCAGATCTGGACAGGTGTTTAGGGGTTTTTCTTCATGACAGTGAGAATTCTTTGGTCATCAACTGTAGAGGTCTTCCATAGCCTACCAGGCCCTTTGCAATTACTGAGCTCATCAGTGCTCTCTTTCTTCTTAATGATAGTCCAATGATAGTTTATTTTGGTAAGCCTAAGGTTTGGCCTATGTCTCTGACTATTCTTATTTCTCAGCCTCTTAATGGCTTCCTCCCTTATGGAAAAATAATATACTGCAGTATATTGTAAATATATCTAAATTATCATCACAATATATTTAAAATATACTGCAGTATGTTACATTTCCATTGAATTTCATTCACACAACTCGGGTCCTCATGTTGACAAACACCAATAACAGACTCCAAAGGCAATCTAAAGACTACAATCAAGACTAGATACTGAAAGATCTTTTATACCTGCACTAAGGAAGAAAGTGAACACACCTGACTAATGACAAACATCTGTGAAGCCATTTTCCCCAAACATTATGGTGGGGGGGGGGGGGGGGGGGGGGGGAGGGGCTATGTATAAAAAGCACTGTAATTTCTACATGGTGAAATAAAAAACATATAAATAAAAGCTGAGAATCTGCACTTTAACCACATGTGAATTGTTTGATTACAAATCGAAAAATTGTGGAGTACAGAGCCAAATCAAGAAATATCTTTGTCCCAAACATTATGGAAGGGCACTGTACTTCATAAAAGTCTAAAACAAACCCTTACTGTGTGAACACACAAAATGTACCTAATGTTTAAAAATGTAACCAGTGCTTTATATACTCAGGTCAAAGAATCTTTCATCCAGCTAATCGTATCAATCTCAGTAAGTAAACCATACGCACACAAGCACACACACACACACACACACACACACACACCTACTGCTGTCTCTTTCAAATAGGAAATAAAGCATGAAATCCTGGCTGTATAAAGATGCAAAACTATTTAAATTATAAGGATTGTCGTGTCTTGAAATTATTTTTTCTTTTCTCTGTGCTCAGAGGAAGGGAAGTGGACGGTGGGGGACGGATGCCACATTTCAATCCTAACAAATGGCACTTATGTTGTGGTTTCAGTAGCTATTGATGTTAACAGCCAGAAGACCTCCTACCAGCCTGCTCGGCAGGCCCAAAGCCTTGAAAAGCCAGCATGTCTGAAACAGCATGAAAGAGGGAAACGCACTGAAGCGTCTTTCTCGTCCGGCCGCACGTCCATGCCGATCGCCTGGCCCGTTACCAGGACCAGCACCTGTGAGGAGCCCAAGTCCTACAATGTCCCGTATCGTCTTCAGCTTTTCCAATCAACCCCCCCTCACCCCCCCCAGCCCAATTTGGCAGCCACCACAGTGCGCGTTTGTTTGACTCACACAGCCAAAGATACTAATGGAGCCAAGAAGTGCTCTTTCATTAGAGAAAGAACTCTGTCTTTTGAGCATCCTACTTACTCCTCGAAAAGAGACAAAGCGGTCTTTTTGTGTACTTGAGGACCAGATGCACTGGAATCTGCACCACAAGGCAAAAACTTTTACCCCCCCAATTCTGTTGTTTGTGGACCTTTAAGAGAAGGAAAAGGAAGTCATGACCCCATCAGTGAGCTGCAGCTCATCATGAACATGGGGATAGAAGGTCATGCCAGCCATCTTTGCTTTCAGACACAACCCCGGAAGGCACGTCAAATTAAACAGATTGCCAGTGAAAAAGACTGTCTGTGAACAGACTGTAAGCGAGACAATGTGAGGAAACAGAATGTCGGTGAAACGGAATACCGCTGTGAAAAAGGCTGGCGTCGAAACAGATTTTCAGCCGAATATTTTCTATGAAACAGAATGAAAGGCAGCAGGACGCTGACGAAAAAAATGGCAGTGAAATAGAATGTCGGAAATGATGGAAATAGCATGTCAGTAAAAGACTGTTGATGAAACAGTTTGTTAATGCAGTGAATGTCGGTAACAGAATTCCAGTGTGAAAAATCAGGGAAAGAGAATGCCGTCTAACAGAATGTCAGTGACATAGAATGTCCATGAAGTATTTTTCATGAAAAAGAACATTGGGGAAACACAATGTCAAGGAAACGCAGTAGTCTTCATTGTTTCTGTCGAGGGTAACTTGGTTTTGTTCATAATTCAAATGCACCCTCAACAGAGTGTCTCAACCTTCAATAGGTTTAGAAACAAGTATTTTACGTGTACCTTCTAGATGGTAACGGATAACTGCTGAACAATTCCTAAAAGAAAACCGCATTAAAAAAAATCAGAGGTGAAAAATAACTGGTCTTTTAAAAAAAAAATCATTATTATTTAAATGTCTCTCTGGCATTCAAGACATTATGAATGTTTAATCCGGCATGGCATTGGAGCCTGACTTCTGCCACGAGCACACATAGTATGCCTTCCACTTCCGAGATTTACACAATAGAAAACAATGGAGCCGGAATTGAAGTCGCGCTGGGGTCACTGCCTCCCTCGTGAGCAGCATATGAATGCTGGCACAGTCCAAAAGGGAGAATAAAAAACAGGCCTTTTTTTGTTTTTAAACAACCCATACGATGGGCTCTATAACCACGCCAATGAAAGTAGGCTTAAGGGGTAAGCCGTTATTAATTTGATTATAAACATGTGCTGTTTATATTGCGATAAGCTCAGATGCGCTGTTAGGGATGTGTACAGGCCATTTGTTGACCGTTCAAATTTGGGAGCGAGTCCTTTGATCGATTCATTTTTGCACAGCACTTTACATTTTTCGTGTAGGCTACAAGTCAGTGCGCTTCGACCCCAGATGTAAGGAGACCAATAAACACAACCAGTTTCACGGTACATGCATGTTAACGGCACAACGCCTTTAATAGATGCTTTAAACTGGAAGTGATGAATAGATGAAAACCGCAGAATTTTTAAATCGCATTTAAATATGAATCACAAGCAAGCCATGCTCCTTGAAAAATAATATGTTTAATGTGAATTACTGTGTATGGGAATGCTGCTATCAATACTGCTTTGAGGGTATTGGTATAACACATGTATAATGGCAGGGAATCTCTTCTTTATATTTTTCAAGAAATTGATGCCGTTGTTTTATTACAGTAGTGCCTCTTTTCTAAGAAGACACACCTTCACGTCCTACAGAAATGAGCATTTCCTTCTGTATATATGCAAACTTAATATTTAATATTAATACGGTTGTTTATAGCATATCTTAAGAAAGTATAGAAGCTAGAATAATGTATTCCCAGCCAAAATGTACCCATTAATGGTCAAATTGGCAATGCGGGTATAACTCAATGTTTATTTATTAGAGGGATTAAATGTCATATCTTAAATATTCATAGAAATGACACAATTCCAGTTGTGCAGAAGTGAAAGATCTCATATGGATAGCAGAGTGCACATAATCTTCAGTGCAAGCAATGTTTGAATACAACACAACCATTCCAAATATGTTTCAAAGCCACATAGGATACACTGCCCATTGGACTACTTAGCAATTCTCTATAAATTAGTCTGCACATTTACATGTGGCAATATCTTTTTTGATGGGGTGGGACAGAGAAAACACAAAAATGAGGACTGAGTTCAAAATAACTGGCAATGGCTGGAAACTTCTGCATTTAATACTTTTTCTGAAAAAGTAATCTGATTCAGAGCTTCAAAGCACAGCATAATTGGCCATTCAGCAGCAGGAGGAGTTGATTGATTGATTAATTGATTTTATTATGGGAGCAAAAAAAAAAGAAAACACACAGATGAGACAAAGATGAGAAAGAAAAGTATGTTGAAAAATGCTTCAAATAAGATAAGTTCAGGCTGCTTATTGTCAATGGGAGGTGATTACAATAATTACTCCAAATAAAAGAAACAATGAAGGGAAAACAGATGAATACAGTACACTTTTCTGACCATCCCAACTCCAACTCCCTTCCATAGGTAAGACACTATTCTCATAAATATTGTGACATGCTTCATATGTACTACTTATCTTACACAGAACACAGAGTGCACAAACAGAATACACACAGATATACACGCGCATGCACATGCACATGCACATGCACACAGACACACACACACAGACACACACACACACACTTGAAGGGAAAACATGTTTCCCTTCAGCTCAGAACCCTTTAACCTCAGAATAAGTTCATTTATTTTCAATGATTACTAAATATTCACATATTATTCATACAAATCTCAGTTAACATACAACACACTTAGTTACGAAAATATTGTTTTGAAATTGACATTACTCACCACTGACATTCAAATGTTTTTTTTTTTTCATTTTTATGTTTTCCAATTTGTAATTGTAATTTGTATTCAAATAGCATTTCAGAATGGGAAGTTTGCCTTTAATTTAGGTAAATTTATTCAGTCCCAGGGTACTCTCTTGCCAAATGCATTACACAGTATTTTGCCTATTGCTGAACATTCTCACAACTTCTTTGAGATGAACGGTTTATCAAAGTGTTATCGAAAGAACAGGACAAGATGGAAACAGCCAATTGTACAAATAGACATAATGGTCAAATGTAGGCAGTAGATTTAATTCTCCAGCCAAGTACCTAGAAAACACATGCTGAACCCCACTGGCCAAGGACACCTTCATTTACAAATGTTCCATAGCTGTGAAGGTCAAATGCCAAGGGAAATTAGAATCTCTCATCATCTGTGCGCCTTCTCTCTCTCTGTCTGCTCTTTGAGTTGTGTGGTCTTTGTATCACATCGAAGGCAATTGCAGTAGGCAATCTCACTTATGAGCCCACATCAAACAATACGAAGAGCCCCTTTTTATTCTTCAAAATATGAAAATAATAATAACCATGAGCCTCAAGGCTTTTTCACGGCACGACGATATCGATGAGCGTTCTGACCGAAGAGAAAGGTACAAGGGGAGACGATATCGATGAGCGCTCTGACCGAAGAGAAAGGTACAAGGGGAGACGATATCGATGAGCGTTCTGACCGAAGAGAAAGGTACAAGGGGAGACGATATCGATGAGCGTTCTGACCGAAGAGAAAGGTACAAGGGGAGACGATATCGATGAGCGTTCTGACCGAAGAGAAAGGTACAAGGGGAGACGATATCGATGAGCGTTCTGACCGAAGAGAAAGGTACAAGGGGAGACGATATCGATGAGCGTTCTGACCGAAGAGAAAGGTACAATGGGAGACGATATCGATGAGCGTTCTGACCGAAGAGAAAGGTACAAGGGGAGACGATATCGATGAGCGTTCTGACCGAAGAGAAAGGTACAAGGGGAGACGATATCGATGAGCGTTCTGACCGAAGAGAAAGGTACAAGGGGGAGACGATATCGATAAGCGTTCTGACCGAAGAGAAAGGTACAAGGGGAGACGATATCGATGAGCGTTCTGACCGAAGAGAAAGGTACAAGGGGAGACGATATCGATGAGCGTTCTGACCGAAGAGAAAGGTACAAGGGGAGACGATATCGATAAGCGTTCTGACCGAAGAGAAAGGTACAAGGGGAGACGATATCGATAAGCGTTCTGACCGAAGAGAAAGGTACAAGGGGAGACGATATCGATGAGCGTTCTGACCGAAGAGAAAGGTACAAGGGGAGACGATATCGATGAGCGTTCTGACCAGAGAGAAAGGTACAAGGGGAGACGATATCGATGAGCGTTCTGACCGAAGAGAAAGGTACAAGGGGAGACGATATCGACGAGCGTTCTGACCGAAGAGAAAGGTACAAGGGGAGACGATATCGATAAGCGTTCTGACCGAAGAGAAAGGTACAAGGGGAGACGATATCGATAAGCGTTCTGACCGAAGAGAAAGGTACAAGGGGAGACGATATCGATAAGCGTTCTGACCGAAGAGAAAGGTACAAGGGGAGACGATATCGATAAGCGTTCTGACCGAAGAGAAAGGTACAAGGGGAGACGATATCGATGAGCATTCTGACCGAAGAGAAAGGTACAAGGGGAGACGATATCGATAAGCGTTCTGACCGAAGAGAAAGGTACAAGGGGAGACGATATCGATGAGCGTTCTGACCGAAGAGAAAGGTACAAGGGGAGACGATATCGATGAGCGTTCTGACTGAAGAGAAAGGTACAAGGGGAGACGATATCGATGAGCGTTCTGACCGAAGAGAAAGGTACAAGGGGAGACGATATCGACGAGCGTTCTGACCGAAGAGAAAGGTACAAGGGGAGACGATATCGATGAGCGTTCTGACTGAAGAGAAAGGTACAAGGGGAGACGATATCGATGAGCATTCTGACCGAAGAGAAAGGTACAAGGGGAGACGATATCGATGAGCATTCTGACCGAAGAGAAAGGTACAAGGGGAGACGATATCGATAAGCGTTCTGACCGAAGAGAAAGGTACAAGGGGAGACGATATCGATGAGCGTTCTGACCGAAGAGAAAGGTACATGGGGAGACGATATCGATGAGCGTTCTGACTGAAGAGAAAGGTACAAGGGGAGACGATATCGATGAGCGTTCTGACCGAAGAGAAAGGTACAAGGGGGAGACGATATCGACGAGCGTTCTGACCGAAGAGAAAGGTACAAGGGGAGACGATATCGATGAGCGTTCTGACTGAAGAGAAAGGTACAAGGGGAGACGATATCGATGAGCATTCTGACCGAAGAGAAAGGTACAAGGGGAGACGATATCGATGAGCGTTCTGACCGAAGAGGAAAGGTACAAGGGGAGACGATATCGATGAGCGTTCTGACCGAAGAGAAAGGTACAAGGGGAGACGATATCGATGAGCGTTCTGACCGAAGAGAAAGGTACAAGGGGAGACGATATCGATGAGCGTTCTGACCGAAGAGAAAGGTACAAGGGGAGACGACATCGATGAGCGTTCTGACCGAAGAGAAAGGCACGAGGAGAAAGAATTCTCACTCGTTTTCTTTTGCTTCCTCTTTTTTGCCTTTTCGACAACAAGCTCATTAAACTGTGAGTAAACTGACATTTCACCCTTACTTTGCCTCCCTTTCTCTAGCTTCAGATCATTAAGTAGCAGCGTGAGGCACAAAGGTAGCTCGCCGAGTCTTTGAGAGAATGTCTCGCATGGCAAGCAGGCGTTTTTGATGAGCTTGTCACTCCCCTCACCCCAAACATGTCTCATTAATAGTTCAGTCAAACTGCCCCCCCACCCCACCCCCACTCCTTTCCCCCTCTTTTTGGTGCTAATTAGCTCGCTTTTTCCCCTCTTCTCCGCTTCCCCGGTTACATCTCAAAGGGAGACGGATATGATTTTTCTTTAACCCAAAGGCCAACTTAATCAGCTGAATTAATGACTTTATTACCCGTTAGGCTCCGGGCCATGCAACACATTTCTCCAATACCCAGAGTTCCCTCACTCCTCTACCCCTGCGGGAGTCACCACCTCTAAATCAAGAAACAGTAGGGGGGGGGGTTGTTCCAGATATGGATAGAGTTATGGAAATCATAATGTACACCATTAAACTGTTTGAAGGCAAATGGAATATATACTACAAACAAAGCATTTCCAATTTCTTTCTGTTGTTTCTGGTCATTCGAAAACTAGAAATATGTTGGTAAGAGAAGGCTGCTTGTTCAGTAAAATAAAGTACTGTGATTTTTGTTGTCGTCTTCCACATTACGCAGCAGAAGCACCCTAAGTCAGTTGTTAAAATAATCACACCTTTAATCTCTGCGGTGTTTGCAGCAGCGGTCAGGTTTGGACCCACGTGCAATCGGAGAATCAGCACTGAAGACTTAATTTAATTCCTGTTTAATTCCAGCCTGCCGGAAAATGCCAAATGGACTGAGATGAATGTTGGCTTGTTTGCTTTCATTCGGGATCTCCTGATTTGAAAAGAGAAAAGGCCTTTGACAACAAATCTCTGGCAGCGCATTTACAAAATATTTAATAGACAACGGATTATCTATGTGCAAAGGTATGTAATGAAAACACTCTCATTAGAAAAAATGTACATAATAGTTTCTGAATGCAATCATGACAAATTAAAAACAGACCATCTGGGAGTTGAACATACTATTAAGGAGTGGAATCAGACCCAGTGAATAGGCTGGATCGCTCGCTCTTTATTTATTTCCATTGCTTTAGAATGGGTGTTATATAAACTAATTATAATTAAAACAAATTGGTGACAATTATCACCCAGACAGTCCCTGCAAACGTAATATAAAAATAGTTGCAATTCTAACTGATATCTGATAATCTGATAATTGCAGCAAAATATTCTTCTATTTATTTTACAAAGAAGATTTGGGCAGATTTTAATAACCTTTTGATAAAAAAAACTTATAAACAAAATTCCACATCAGAAATACTTGGCTGCTGATAATACTAAATACATACTAAAGTTGTATTTGAACCAGAATATCTAAGAGTGAAAAATAAATAATATGTGAACTTAATCTGTGCCTATCCCATATTCAAAATAACCTATTTACACTTTAGGTTGAGATATAAATATGTTACAATATTTTCACATGCTATTGTAGTCTATTGCAAGAATATCTGAATCTGATACACCAATTATCACTTGGATTTTCTTATTTTTCACATACAAGAAAATGTCACTTTTAAGTCACACAAAGCACTCGATTTATTTATTTTAGAAACATCTCCATATATGCACGCACATGATTTGTGTGGCATACAAAAAGGCTAATACACTAGCATAATTAAGGATAGTCCTAGCCTGCTCCAATTTCCAGTATATTTAAAAAAATAATAATATGTACTTCAAGTCAATAATAATTTGCCTTACAAAACAAATGTTCTGCAACGTAACAATGAGTAACAATGAGTAGCCTAGACGATTATCTGTGTGACATTAAAATGATTGACATCACCCACATTTCAGAAAACACACTGTATATCTAAATACACAAAGGAATGCTGTCTGTGTTATGTTTTGGGCGCAATTGTACCTGCTTACCTGCGTTAATTTATGTAGTGCTAGGAACTCGAGCACATCAACATCGATCATCTCGCTAAATGCATAAATGTAGGGTATATGAAGTAGATTACAAGGCGATTAAAACGTTTAGTTTCTTGGAAAGTCTGGTGAAACTTTTGACTGTAGCCTAATGGGTGTTTTATCACTGCTGTTTAAACATGGTTTAAACAATACTGCACTTAGGCGCCCATGAGACATAACTAAGCATTTTATTTTTGTATTTTTCTCATGGATTGTGATCAACCATTGATAACTTAACGAAGTTCAAACCTATTTTCCACATACTTTTACGTCAAATTTAGAGTTTTTCTCCAAACGACAAACAAGTCAGCGTATTGAAGTTAAGTTCCAATAGTTTTCGTTACTTTATTCTTGCGATCCACTTTTCCCATTATTGGCGGCGCTTGTCCCGCAGGACCTATTAGACAATTACACCTGAATGACGCTGTTTAATATGAGGTGAAAAATACCTGCGTTCCTCACATCAAACACTTCCTCTCTTAACATTTCCTTTCCTCCGGTGCTGTAATGATGTGCGGAGTCGCGCGCGGTGTAGGAGGGGAGAATTATTCATTAGTTCTGCCGTCCTCCTGAACCGCGTGTTCAACAACTTTGGAGTGAACACGGAATTGTAAATTAGCTCACAGCGAAACTGAATTAATTGGATGTCCTCGCCCGCTCGTCAAATTCGGGTTGATGTCATCGCCCCCGTTGCACGAAAATATTAAGAATAGCCCTGTAAACTATTGTGAAGCTGAACAGTGCACCGGGATATCGAGCTTCGTGCCCCTTACTATTTATTATGCATCTACTCTCCAAAGACGAAAAGGTATTTAATTGTGACTTTCATCCAACTCAGAAAGGTTCTATTCAAAGTGCAAAAACACTTTTTCATTTCTTGCATTAAATTTGATTTCTGTTTTTTTCCCCCCAGAAAAAAAGATATTTCACAACATATCAAAAATAAAGACCACCTCTTGAACGCAAAAAGCATTGCATATTGAATTTCTAGTGAGGCGAATAATTAAGGGTGACATCTCCCCCAAAGAGCTATTGTATTATTTCCTTCCGAGTGAATCCTGATAGCTCACGATAAAAATATCTGTCAAGAAGTCTCAGTAAAATGTGTGAAGCTTCTCATCTTCTTCGCAATAATATAAATGAGTTGTGGAAACATTAAAAGTTTACCAGAGTACCCCGTCTCCTATAAAATTAACATGTGCAGACCCTGCAAGCAAATTATTTACCATGCAATTAGCATTGTCAAGTACTTTGAGTTGTTCAAAGAATGGAAAAGTGCTGTTAAAGAGTTGCACAACTCCGAGCCATGCCTCTACAGCCATACCTCCAACCTGTCAGTTGTACAACTGTTGGTGGTAGTTTATCTTCACTCTGTTATTAATTATTATTACCTCTTATTGGGTACTATGAATCTAATTGGGCACTATTATTTTGAAATAAAACTCAAGAACATTCACAATTTTCTTTTACAATTTCAAGGAGATGCATTGATTTTAACCTATCGATTTGAACAATTACAATTTCATTTTCCAAGTGAAATAAATGCATATCAGTTTGATGCCACAAATGGAATTGGAGGGTATTAACCTTTTTACCTTTACCGGAGATACATTGTTTAGGACTTGGAAGCCAACAGTCTACCTAATGCACATGCCATGACAGGGACTGCTGTAAGGTAGTCACAGCCACAAGAAAGAAGATATAACAAAGTCCATCCAGTGTTATTTTTCAAGCCATACCAGTAGAGCCCAAAGAATGGTTCATTAAGATGGAACAGAGATAATTCCAACCAAAATGATTAGGTACTTAATTAAAGAGGCTTAGCGTGCCATCGATGATTACCAACGTACAGGGCATGTTGTGCAATAACCCAACAATGGAGAGAGCTACAGCTCTCAAACGCCATTTTAAAAACAAATTCAATCGCTATCAATTTGTTCGGTCATCATATTTGACATAGAAGGTACCTATAAGCTAACATTGCAACACAGTAAAAATAAACATGCACTTTCCCCCCCAATTCTGATTGGCAGACACTGCCTGCCACTGAAGTATTGGCATATGATTCTGGAAATTAGGTTTTCATGATGATTCTTATAATAGTACTAATAGTATAATACTCTGATAATAGTAAGTTTAAAAAAGCTTGCATGGTGGGGGAGGGGGTGGGGATACTTTCAGGCACAAAATCAACCTCCCCAATGCCACTACTGCACAGATGGACTCTATTCTTTATACTCATTTGCCATCTAGTGTAAGGAAAGGAAACTGCATTTATTTACATCACTTTGGCCCCAGTTAAAGCATTTCGGCTAGATAATAACTAAACAGTTCTTACTGTAGCAAACATTTTTATATGTAATAGAAATATTGATACAAAAACAAACTTACAGAATCAGCAGTTACATGAAAAATCTTTTAAAGTGAATCCACATATACTGTAGTTATGTTGACTTTTATATCGGTTCTTAAAACATATTCTTAACTATGGATTTTTCATAATCTGCCAGGTACCACATCATGTTGTCCAGGTTGTCATTTAAAAAATGTTTACTGTTCATTTTAGCATTCCTGAAAGATGCACTGGTTTGGGAACTCTGCTCTTTATATTCCGTTTAAAAGTGCAATATTTTTTGTTGTTTTACTCCAGCTATATAAATCATTTAATAAGTTAGCAGCCAACTAAAATTACTACAAATTATAGAAAATGCATTACAAACAAAATAAAATTACAATTTACCAGCTCTGCACACTGGTCACAAGTTTTCATCTTGTAAATTATTGTAGGCCAGATGTAAACAGATCTTAACAGAAGCAACTGCGGAAAACATATGATATAATCAGAGACCATGAACTGTGTTCCTTACCGTTCTAACAAAGGAATTCCTGACACCATTTAAACTGCCAGCTCCTTTTGATTTAGAACTCAAGCCAATAACCCAGCTACTATGCTGTAGTTTAGTGGTCAGGTTAAGATACAGGGCTTGTAGTTCAGCCAAGAAATCATTATTTAATATATTATATTATATATCACCTTAAATTCCTCCATCTCATTTATAATATTTCACATAATATGAAAAGAAAATATGAACACATTACCTCTGTACTTCGATCACTGCACTGGCTACCAGTGAAAGCTAGACTTGACATGAAAGGTGCATGATGCAGGATTTTTACCTTGAATATATTATAAAATAAGCATGTACAGTAATATCTATGAAGCACTGGCAATCTCTGTCTTTGCGCAGATTTGCCGAATCCGTGCTCCTCTGCCTGTATTTATTATTCCAAGATGTGTTCAGGGCGTTTCTGGGCGTGGGGGGGGGGGTGGGTGTGGCTACAGAGCCTGCGGAGTGGGATCATGTTTCAGCAGAGCGTTAGCCAGCTTCTGCAATGGCGGAGGCGAAGAAATGCTAGTACAGGGAAGCCCACAGGGTGTGTTCAAGTGCAGAGTCAACCCAGGATTTGCTTTTCCTCGATGGTGACAGCTGAAGTTTAGCAAGAGGATAAAAAGCAGCGCAGTATGTTTTCTGTTAGAAAGTAAGTAACGTTACCTCTAGCTATCCAGCTAGCTACATTAGATAGCCGAAGTCGGGTAACTTGCGTGGGTGGAGTTGAGGACGGAGGAGGAGACTGATTTGATTGTAAACACAGGACCAGAGCAAGGCTAAAAAATCCTGCATTGTGCACCTTTAAGATATTGCTGCTTGTCTTTAAAGCCCTGAACGGTCTGGTGCCAAGCTACAGGTCTGACATGTTGACTATTTATGAGCCATTTTGGTGTCTCGGGTCATCGGGCAGTGGTCTATTAGTGATACCAAGAGTAAGAACAAGAGCTGGTGAAGCTGCTTTTCGTCGCTAAGCTGGTCTCTGGTCTCTGGAATACCCTGTCAGATGAGCTGAAATTCCCCAACATTCGCCAATTTTTAAAAAAAGTCTTAGAACTTTTCCTTTCTCCAAAGCTTTTAACTGGATCTTATTGATTTTACAGCTTGTTTTGCCCCTGGTTCTCTGGTGTGTTTTTTTTTATTGTCGTTTCTGTAGTGTTTGTTTTTAATACTTTCTTCTTTATTGTGCGTCTGTGAAGCACATTGAGATTTATTCTGCTCTATAAATTTTAATTGATTGATAATACTTTAGCCCACGAGAAAATGTACACCCTAAACAAGAAAATGTACACTCCCCCACCCAGTAGAGAATGGAAATTTAGTGAGGCTGAAATTCAGCCTCAATGAAACAACTTTCAGTTATATCTTAAATATTTAAAGTTCTCAAATTTAAAAAGACACTTAAATGATAAATACAGAAGTTAAATCCCAAGGGTGTCATCACTCCAAATGATGTTTTGGAGATACACAAGACTTGGTTTTGACACAAGAAACATAGTTAGTACCAATTATTCTGAATGTAAAACAAAAATGATGATGTTTCAAGTAGTTTTACTTTGACCTGAATTGCTGAATAGTTTGACAGTATGCAAGTTTCTCTGGACAAGGCTATCTACAAAGAAAATAAAAGTGTAATGGCTCACTGGGCGTTAAGTTTTGAGTGGAGGTCTGAAATCCTTTTGATGATGGAACATTCAGTGGCAGGGAGTACATTCAGTACTGCGTACTGTTTTTTATTGTTACTATGGAGAATCCCTGTCTTCCGACTATCACAGCAGATGTCGCATGGTAAAATGCACAGCGGCTCCAATGCTTCAAAGTGCCAAGACACCTCTGGATTTAACACTACTGGGACACACTGCCATGTGAAAATCCCGCTCGTAGCACAGAACATGTCCAGCAGATGGTCCAACCGTTTCCTTTCGCACCCTCCTTGCGAAGCTCAGGTGTAACTGTGAATTGAGACTATGGACCGGTTAAAAATGGATTGGACTGTTTATGTAGCACCTTCATCACTGAATCCCAGAGTGTGTTACACTTATAGCAGGAGAAACTCCCTCCCTCAGAATCAAACTCTCCAATTTTGTGTGTTTCATACAAGACACACGTCAGCCTTGGCGTAAAATAAAACAATCAATCATTATTTATTTACAAATAGTGTTGTATAAATACAATATAAAAGAGTAAAAGCTCAGTCTCAAGAAAAAAAAAAAAAGGTTCTGTACAAAGATGTAAACACAATAGACTGGGAATAAAGGTGGAGGGACATATTGGCTCCCACTTCCAGCAGACGGTGAGCCACGTTTTCGGGTCACAGCACCAACCGGTACTTGCAGGCGAACATGATCCAGACGGCGCAGGCTGACTCTGGGTACTCAAACACCCGGACCCGGACCGCCAGCCTAACATGGTCTCCGCGGCAACACACAATTTCGTCACAGAATGGAGACCTGATGAAAGAACCCAAAGACTTGGGTCACGCTCTGTGGCGATGCACAGTGTTCCCACTTTGTATTTTGCTCGTCTTTTCATTGATGTCTTAAGAATAAATGTATGGTTTTAGAACATTTATTTTTGGCAAATATACATTTTGAAGCACATATTATCTATATTTTTATGAAGGCATATGCTTCACTCTTGACTGAAGACTTTTGATAGTGGAATCAATGTACTATGGGCTATCCGATTTGTTTTAAATAAAAATGGATCGCGCTCTCATTTCAGCCTTTAAGTTTAAAAACAGAGGTGCATAGATCTAAGGAATTCAGTTCAGAAAAGATCCACAAAAATCTAAGGAACTACATTCAGAAAAGATCCACGCTCAAAGTTTTTAATTAAGATGAGGCTAAAAGATTAACATTTCAGCTTATTGCCTTCATTGGTGTATGCTAATGGTAGTCTCATATACCCAACTACACAGTGTTACCACAGGTGTACAAGCTAATTAGAGAAGAACTACCAATCAGAGCCTCTATTTTCAGGTAGTTGATTAACAAGTACTTACCCATCCAATTTGTTAGCATTATATATTAGAACTGCGTTAGCAAGCAAGACTGAAGCGTCTACAGGGCGGCAACAATTATATAGCATGGAGTGTCTGCTGTTGCTTGTCTTAGGTTAATGATTTGCGTTTTAGCCATGAACCATATATGAATCAGGGACGAGGAATTCCAATAGTGGAGGATTTACAATCAGAGAATCAGGCGATTTACACCAGATTTGCACCTCAACATGAAGAGAGGGGATTGTCTAATCAAATAATGACGTTATACGGTGACAATCCAAGGCCACGTTTTTAAAAAGCCACAGGCAGCGCAGTCTTCAAGGCCTGGGACTGCTAATTCCTGATCTACCCATTAACTCGTTCATTATTCTTTAATATCACTAAAGACCAGCAGCTCTGTCTGGGGTCTGCCGAAATTGTTCCAGCTTGTCTTTTAAGAGTTCATTCAATTTCAGGTCATACTGAGCAGGAAGTCTCTTTACCTGGTGTGCTGGTTGTAAATGTCTGGTTAATTGACAGACAACGCTAAAACCTGCAAGGTTGCAACCTGCAAGGCTTATTCTGGTGTAAGTGTTGACTAATGTAGGGTAACGTGGGTATGGCTTGCTTCTGCTAAAAAGGAAACAGACATTCTCACATCCTCCTAATCCTTAGGCCTCTCTCTCCAAACTAAAGGTCCCAAAACCTAGTCTTCGAGAACTGCAGGGTCTGCTGGCTTACATTTTCACCTTAAAAATCAGCAACCGATGGTGAGGTCACTTTAATCCACTACTTCAACGTAGCGACTTTAACCAGCAGACCTTGCAGCTCTCCCAGACTGGTGTCGGGTTGGTGACGGCGGGCGGTCCTCCTGTCGTACCTCAGGCTTGTGGCGAAGGCCCTCCTGGTGTTCCTGTGGGTGAAGTGTATGGGGAAGCCCTTGAAGGTGTGCCCGTCGGGCACCGCCCTCCTCACGGCGTCCTGGAACTCCTCGTTGCCGCAGGACACCCCGGTGCAGCGCTCCAGCTCGTAGGCCGCCAACGCCGCCGACAGCAGGTAGGACAGGTGGTCGTCCCAAACCGTGGCCAGGCCCAGATCCTGACGCGCGCAGCGGAACGGGAGAGTTTAACGGGGGACGCGCAGAGCTGACGCGGCATCGTCGCAAATCAGGGCCCGCGAAGCAGGTCTATCACACAATCTAACTCATGGCACGGAACAGAGAACTTAATAAGGCTTAGTTTTTTTCATTTTTTTCATTTTTTAGCTGACAGTCCAGTCCCTTTAGTATATTTTGCTTTATCCAGACTGGTAGAACGCAGAGAGGGTAACAGATAGAGAAGGGATCACGGCTCAGAAGGTCCCATGGCGGGGGAATCGAACCCCCACCCATGCGGGGGGAGGGGGGCTTGTATATGGCGAGAGACCTGGCCGCCTACAGACTGCGTTACACATCTCGCCAATAAGTTATTTGAAAATAACGCCTTATGAAGTTCTCAATAAAGGAAAGGCAACTTAATAGCAAAAGAACGCATGCACGACAGGATTCAAGGACTTCAACACAGAAGAGAGGATTCACAAAGAGCACAAAGGAGATAGCCCTGCACACTGTACACTATTCACTAATAAATGCACTACAGCAGAGCTATTACACGGAGGTACGGTCTCGACCGGAGCCGCCGCCCTCCCCTGACAAACGCAGGGGCAGCGGTGGGTTAGGAACGGGATGACACCCGATTTATAACCTGGAGGTTTTATGGAGCCTTTAACCTGCTCCACCCTGATTGATCGTGTCTGTAAAACCGGCGAGCGCGTCAACGACGACGACTGGTACTGTTGTGCTGGCTGGCTGGCTGGCCGGCCAGTGACTTCGGAGCAAACATCTACCTCGGCTCCTGAATGCTCAATCAATTTCAACTTAAACTGGGTATAAAATCTGTCAAGCCATGCTGGGAGATTGCACAGCACAGAGGGTTATGTGCTGTGGAGACAGCAGGGGGCAGTATGGAACTGTAAGTGAATGGCCACTGTAAATTAATGCTTTCTTTTGATTTATTTATATGCTAATGCTCCTAAGTAAACACGCAAAATTGAATACATAAATAAACGTATCTTATAGTAATGCATTTACTTTAAACCGAGAAAAAAATGCCCTTATTGTGGGAGGCATGCACTCAAGTTTAAAACAAAAGGTCACAAGACGGTCACAAGACTGCAAGCCTGGGCAGCAGTTACCTTCCTGTGCTCAGTCACCAGGTGGCGCAATTCCAGCTCCAGCTGGTTGCTGGCGCCGACGGCGTCCAGCTGGGAGGCGCAGAGTGGCGGCAGGGGGGGCAGGGAGGTGGTGGAGCCAGGGGCGCACACGGAGCGCACCGCCTCCTCGCTCATGGCCTTCCAGCGCGAGCCGTTGCGGAGGTCGAAGACGCACACCTCCACGGCGTCCGACGGCTGGCAGTTGGCCAGGAAGGCCACGTGGTTGAAGACGCAGCCCACGGTCCTGTATGGGTGCGTGGGTTTGGGCTGGGGGGCCAGTGGGGGGTCGTCTGGGTCGATGGGATGGTGGAGGTACCTGCAGCAAATAAACCCCCAAATGCGTCAAAAGGGGTTTGACAAAGACAACCACCCCACAAAAACAGTTTAATTTTGGTAATCGTTGGACTCACCTGTGAACTGTTTGTGAAGGACAAAAATAGCAGCACAGCACCATTCACACCAACAGCTGCAGAGCACGCAATGGGAACGGGAGTCTTCTGACAGACTCATTATTGCATCTTATCTGTCGGTCTGAGAATGGGCCCTGATCACCTCTCATCCCCTACACCACTCAGCCTAATGGACATTCCAAGAAGATGCGCTGCTTCAACGTTTACCAGTATCCAAGAGTGTTCCTGCACGTAATATGATGCTCCCATTTATATACATACAGCGAAGAGAAATGAACCGGTAACCAGCTCCAGGGGTTCCGGCTCCACAGTATGGTTTCTGTTATATGTTAAAAGTTAAAGTTACATTAAAAATAAATGTAGGAAACATTGGGTAGCATTGCTTTGGAGCAGAGCTTGTTTAATTTGTGTGAGCTAAGATAGCCAATATTGTTTTTTGTAGCATGGCCTCATTTTGATATCAATACTTTTAATGGCAGGCCTAGATTTTGCAAGTTTAATTGACTTATAGACAGTGATTTGTATGCGTGTATAAATTATTGAAATGAGTACTGTTATAGCCTACATAAGTTCTACGTCATTAGTTCTGCAACAGGTACTGCCAGTACTATAAATTGACATTAAACTAATGACTAGTAGAAAAATATGACTAAACGTAATAATATTTATTTTGTTTATTTTCATTTGAATATAAACCTTTAATGGGGCAAACATATCTCTGGATAGGTTTGGAAGATTAAATATTATGAGTAACTGATAATGCATATAAACGCATTAATCATAAGATAATTGAATGTGGAGAGAGAAATGCTTACACACACACGTACAGTTGAAGTCAGAAATTTACATACACTTAGGTTGAAGTCATTAAAACTCATTTTAGCCACTCCACAGATTTCATGTTAGCAAACTATAGTGTTGGCAAGTCAGTTAGGACATCTACTTTGTGCATGGCACAAGTAATCTTTCCAACAATTGTTTACAGATTATTTCACTTTTAATTTGCTATATCACAATTCCAGTGGGTCAGAAGTTTACATACAGTTGACTTTGCCTTTAAATTTTTTATATTTGGTCGCATATCCTTTGCATGCCATGACTTCCTGATGTCTGTGACCCAACAACATCAAAAGACTCTTGGTATCTTATTTTCTGGTACTCTTACAAGCGATACTATAACATCTCTGCATTTGAATGGATCTCTATGGGAATTGGGGGGTGGGACTAGATTTAGCTGTAAATTATGCTGGAACAGTACGGAATACATGATTGGTAAAATGGCTGTAAGTCATGAAGGGACGTATCAAACAAGCCTTAAATCATCACTCTGCTGCCAGAAATACAGTAGATATGGATGGATAACTTGAAGGGTTTCTTCTCCTGACTTATTTTCCAATCATGTATTCCATACTGTTCAAGCATAATTTACAGCTAATTCTAGTCCCACCCCCCAATTCCCATAGAGACCCAGAAAATAACATATCAAGAGTCTTTTGATGTTGTTGGGTCACAGACATCAGGAAGTCATGGCATGCAAAGGATATGTGACCAATATTTAAAAATTTAAAGGCACAGTCAACTTAGTGTATGTAAACTTCTGACCCACTGGAATTGTGATATAGTGAAATAATCTGTAAACAATTGTTGGAAAAATTACTTGTGTCATGCACAAAGTAGATGTTCTAACTGACTTGCCAAGACTATAGTTTGCTAACATGAAATCTGTGGAGTGCTTAAAAATGAGTTTTAATGACTTCATGTATGTAAACTTACGACTTCAACTGTACATGCAAACACACATACATTCTAGCTCAAAGAAACACATAGGCATGGATTTGGTCATTTTTCCTTTACCAGGATTTCCAAATAAATGAAGTATTTCTAATATTACTATTATTTTTTATTGGAACGTAATTCGATTACATGAATAATTCGTTCCAGAGCTGCCCTAATATAAGTAAAATTACATGTACAGTATTGTGGAAGTTTCAGTAAATATACAAATTTAAAAAGTGTATAACCTGTATAACCTGAGGGCCTTGCTCTTGGCCTAGTTTGTGTGCTGCTGAGAGCAGGATAATTGACTGAAGGAATGCTTTGAGTGTGTGAATTAAGGGAACTGCTTGGAAACCATAATAAAACTCCTCCCACCTGTGTCTGTTTGCGTGTCTGCAACCAGGGCCGTGAGACCTTGGGTCATGGGGGTTGAGGATGATAATGAGATATATGTTCCCAAAACAATTTACGGTGTGAAAGGAGGACAGTCTCTATCCTGTTTTATATAACCAAAAGCGTATAAGTATGGAACATTTCACAGGTAAACAGGTGATGCCATCGTGACTGGGTATAAAAGGATATCAAAAGACTCTTGATATCTTATTTCCAGGTACTCTTACAAGTGATATTATAACCTTTCTGCATTTTGAAGGGTTGTTTCTCCTGACTTATTTTTCCATAGAGTTCAATAGGAAAATGAGTCAGGAGAAACAACCCTTAAAGTGATACATCCATATCTACTGCACATCTGGCAGCAGACTGATGGTTTGAGGCTTTTCTGATACCTCAGACCCTTGAAGACTTACAGCCATTTTGCCAACCATGGTTTCCATACTATTCCCGTGTAATTTGCAGCTTCATCTAGTCCCATCCCCCAATTCCCATAGAGATCCATTCAAATGCAGAAAGGTTATAATATCGCTTGTAAGAGTACCT
Source organism: Synaphobranchus kaupii (assembly GCA_029718625.1). Classification (NCBI taxonomy): domain Eukaryota; kingdom Metazoa; phylum Chordata; class Actinopteri; order Anguilliformes; family Synaphobranchidae; genus Synaphobranchus; species Synaphobranchus kaupii. The sequence continues at coordinate 36,834,859 of CM056382.1, forward strand.
GGAACTAAGATATAAAGAGTCTTTTGATATGCTTTTATACCCAGTCATGATAGCATCACATGTTTACCTGTGAAATGTTCCAAACAGGTGTTTTTTGAACTTCCCAGTCTTTATTTATTTTATTTATTTATTTTTTTTTTTTGCCCCTATCCCTACTTTTTTGGAATGTGTAGCAGGTATTAAATTCGGAATTAGCGTATATTTACAGAAATCAATAAAGTTGATAAGGTAAAACATTAAATATCTTTTCTTTGTACTGTTTTCAATTAAATGTATGTAAAAGACCATTAATAAATCGCTGCCTTCTGCTTTTATGTGCATTTTACATACTGTCCCAAGTTGGTCAACTGAGAACTCAATTCTCTTTTGGAGTGATGACAAAGGGAATTAATGTGGGTAGGGAATGCAAGGGATTGTGTAGCCAATCAGCTATAAGGGATGATTAGGTGGCCAGGCGGGTACCAGTTTTGTGGGAATTTGGTCAGGAGACTGGGGTTAACACCCCGACTCTTTTGAAAACTGACACTGGACCTTTAAAGACCACAGTGAGTAGGGACCTCGGTTTAACATATCACTAAATGGATGGAGTGGTGCCTTGTTCCAGGGTACAACAGCTGTGTTCTTCCCTGAAACAGGACTCTCTACACTTCAGAATATTGTACAGTTATAAAGGCTTAATAAATTCTTAATACCTGCATTATACACTATTATAAAACATAAGGTCAGCTGACATCAATGTTAGTAAATGTGTTATTATGGAGGGGCCAGGGTTGGCATATTGTAACCTTCTTCGATAAGATAGTATATATTAAACAGAACAGAACCGAGGTAAATGGTTAGAGAACTGGGCTTGCAAGGTGTAGCTTAAAGGCATACTGAACTTTTTGTTAGAACATAATGTTGTATGGCTACCTGACCCCTGATATGAGCCGTAATATTCAAGCTCAACTTCATGACTTCCATTGCATGGCTAAACAGGTCTCAAAAGCACAAACAGCACATAAACGAATACAAACAACGCGGATTATGCCGAAAAACAAAACCACAACATCCGGAACCAACCGTTTGAAAAGATAAAAAGCTCCATTCGTGATATTTTACACTTTTTCCAAACAAAGGTTTGGAAGAAGATCCGGTCGTTAGCTTATTAACTTCCTTGTTTCGTTCTTGCACTCGTACCGGACCAACTCACTTCCTGAAGTTAGTAAACAAACTGAGCAGCAAATAGGCTAGCAACAGTTGCTAGTTCTCAGAAAATAGTTCTTCAAAATCAAATCAGTCAAAAATTGGTTCAAAAGTTTTTAGTGTTCGGTTCCGGATGTCGTGATTTTGTATATTGCCATAATCCGCGTTGTTTGCATTCGTTTATGTGCTAAAAGTGTGTTTTTGAGACCCGTTTCCCATGCAATGCGAGTAAATGGAGAAAGAAAAAACGTCATTCTTCGTTGGCCAGTTGCTGACCACTGGAGCAAGTCATGAAGGTGAGCTTGAATATTACGACTCATATCGGGGCCACGACTATACAAAATTATGTGCTAACAAACTTCAGTATGCCTTTAATTTCCCAAGTTGGTGCTGCTATTGTACCCTTGAGCAAGGTAATTAACCCTAATTGCTTCAGTAAAAAGAATATCCAGCTGTAAAAATGGATTGTATGAAAGAGTGTAAACTGTGACTCTGGATAAGAGTGTCTAAATGCCTAAAGAAAAACAATGTTTAAGATTTGATTTTGGATTGTGACTACCGTGCATTCAAAAATGTTTATATAACTGGTACATGTCCACGCTTTTGAAACATCAAGCTAGCATCCTACATGGTAAAATTATTTATTTATTTATTTACAGTAAAATCTGGCAACCTAGTTTACCATACAATGTACAAAATGCCAGTGCATTTTATGGTAAAAGTCTGTAAAATAGTGAAGGTACAAAATTGTAAACAGATGAAAATAAATAATTGTATTGTTTATGGTGAAACACCATTATATAATTAGATATACAACCTGTTACTCTATGCTTAACATAAAGTTCTGGAAACCTAGTTGCCTAGTTGCTAGTATTTTATCGTAAAGTAAATTAAGCATGCATACAGCAGGCTGTATATCTTATTATGGTGTTTCACCGTAAATAATACTATTATTTACATTTCAGCTACAATTTTGTACCATTCGCTATTTTACACTATTCCTGTAAAATTTACTTTTATTTAATTTTATTTTTACAGTGAAACATCATATTAACACTTATAAACACTGACTAATAATTTTTTTTTTTTTTTAATGATCATTTATTAATTTAGAATGCCACGGTATTCTCCAGAGTAATCAATGTTTGCAGGTTCAGAGCTTGTCTGTGGTAGCCTTGATGCTAACATGTGACATATGGAAGTAAACATGAGAAACTGCACTGCAGTCTAATGTGCTGCATAACATTCTGGCCACAGGTTAAGTAAAGAGGGCCACCTGTGTGCTGTGAGGCTCTCCCAGAAGGTGACGGTGCCGTCGGTGCTGAGGGTCATGACCCAGGCGTGGGGTATGGCCTTGGCTTTGGTGCCCACACAGACGTAGGCGTCCAGTCCGAAGCCCATCAGCAGGCTGCACAGGAGCGTGGCGTGGTCCTCGCAGTCGCCCTGGAAACAGTCAGATGTAGAGGGTGATTAGGTAGCCAGACGGACATGGAGATTTTGTGGGAATTTTGCTAGGATACTGGGGTTAACACTACACCTAAAGCACAGTATCCCCATCACTGTGGTGGGGATTTCTATTGGTCCAGAGAGTCCACCTACTAACCCACCAATCAGTAGCAACTCAGTTTATCTCAGGTCTCCCATCCAAGTACTAACCAAGCTCACACCTGCTTAGCTTCAGTAGAAAGGTCTAGAGTGGTATAACTAATAAGGGGGGGGCTGATGAAGTTCCAATACACTCTTCTCATAAAGGCATTCTAATATAAGAAGGATGCCTTAGAACTTCTTTCATTTACATCCTTTCCTAAGAACACCTTCCAAATATTTGCATTTTCTCACAGTTTATTATCCAGAGATCCAGAGACACCACACAGAGGCATCACAGCACATGAGCCGTGGGCATGGATGGGCGGAGCCCTTTCTGAATTTCATGCCAACACTGGATCTTAATTGCTACATTTGCAAAATCATATTTGTGATCTGACATCAGCCAAATGTCTTGATAACCTCATGAGACACACTGGTGGTGTTCGCTGCTAATCAGCCAATGCAGCCAGGGCAAGAGGCGGACAGGAAAACCTGCTTACACACCAGCCCTCCCCGCAGCACATCATTCTGCAGCTCAGGGACCACCATCAGCTTAATATTTCATAACTGCCGTTACGCGAATAAACTCGGACGGGAAAGTGGCCCAGTTCCAGCCGATCCCGCCCAGCGGTGCGGCGAGACCTCCTTCTGTAATAGAGGCCGCGCTTTCTTGTAAAGAGGAAAAGGCAGGAGCGGGCAGAGAGACAGATGAGTCCCAGAAGCGCTGATACGGACAGCGCGGTCAGAAAGAGGGGCAGGAACAGACACTAAATTAATTTACCTGGAATGGAGCCCATAAATCAAACGTGACAAGCCTCATTACTTTTTATGGGAGTGGTGTGATCGACTTCTGAGAAAGGGGGGAGAAAAAAAAAAAAAAAAAAAAAAAACAGCAAGGCATTCGCAGGGGCTGCAGCCAAGAACTTCCAGGAAATGGCTCACTTTTCCAGGATGTTTTACTGAGTCTAGCACAAAGATGATACGCATACATCACTGCCAGAAAAAACATGTTGAAATAAGAGCTTATTTTTACACTCATATAAATCATGGCATCAAAATTTCACAAAAACAGAAGCACTCTGCTGAGAGAAACCTTTGTGTAAACAGAAATCCCCACAAGCCTTTATCTACTGGTCATTCAAAAAGCCTTGTGTACGCCAAATATAAACATTTTATATTTTGTTATTTTGCTATTTTGATTTCATTATAGGTCTGGAATTGTGTACTTGGAAAAAGGTGCAAAATGTCTATGCCACAAGTCAGAGGTTAAAGGTCAGCAAACAGGGCGGAGCCCCTCATTTAAACTAGATTTGCATTTAGGAAATATTTCCCGGCATAAAATTACACTAGACAGATATTTTGCAGCCAATTTTTTCAGCCAATTTGGTGCCAGTATCAGCACCGACATTGCTAAATGGCATTAAGCCTGTGATATAGGAAGTAAAAATTTAAATAGTGAAAAATTAGCTGTAATAGACACACGCACACACGCACGCACGCACGCACGCACTTTTCCCCATATTTTTCTTTTCTTCCCCAATCTAAAGTGCCCTGTTGCTCATAAACTTGTAGGGTCATCCCATTGCTGCAACCACCTTCTTCAATCTCGGAGGGTACACACTGGCACGCACTTCCTCTTCTTTTCACTGTACAGTGAGTCTACAAGCCAATTTCTGGGAATTTTCCCATTTTGTGCAGATGCCAGTAATTCTCCCATGTCTATTCCAGAATGAATGACTACCTTCCAAGAACGAAAGTGGCGAAACCCTGTGGGAACAGCCTTACCTTGTTCCTGCAGAGGAAAGCCAGGAGAGTGCACCACTGCTCCTGTTTGGCCCCTCCCCCCACCACGGGGGCCCTTTCCATCCCCAGCAGGCTGACGAAGCGGGCCGCCTGCCGGGGGCTGTCCAGGAGCCGCCCAGCCCGCAGCGCGCGCACGTACGAGCACACGGGCCGGTTCACGCCGTTCTCGTCCTGCGCGCGTCACAGAGAGAGACAGGGCATCAGAGACCGGGCTGCACTAACATCCTGCGCGGTTAAAGGAGTGGCGGGAACGCGCTGGTCGATGCCGCATGCTGACCTGTGCAAAGATCTTGACCAGCTTGCTTTGGTTGGAAGGGCGGATCTCCAGGAACTCCCTCCACCACTGCTTGGCATAAACCAGGAAAAGACGCTCTTTCTCTGCTGTTCTCTGACGCTCTAGTGATTGCTGGGAACAAGGACCTTGGCTTCAGTCAGAGTAATGCAGTGACTTTCACATACTGCATACAGAGAGAGTACACACAAGGACTGGCCAGAAACAGAGATGCACAGCTGAAATATAATACAAATGTATCGTGTATAGATCAAATTAAGTTCAAATATCATTCATAAAAGTGAACAAGGAAATCTGAAGGGGAATTCCACCCAAAAATGATGTTTGGTTTGTAGAAAAGTAGCTCTCCTCCTGATTAAAATGAGCTCTCAGCCAACTTTCTACCACGTAGGCCACGTAACTCACTGGATCATAATGTAACGTTAGTTGACATGGTTCCTAACAGGTGATTCAATAAGACAGAGGAAGATGTAGGCGACAGGGAATAAGAGAACACCAGAGGAGCTCCACTCTGTAACCGACACCACTCGAGTCCCGTTTGGTTTGTAATTTTCTGACATTATAATAAAATAGCCATGATAGCTAGCTTGATCTACGATGTATCCCGTCCCTATTCAGAACAGCGAGATGCAGGCAGCAATTCTTCCCTCGCTGGCTCCGCCTACTTGCTATGTAATTTACACGCCCACTTGAAAACACTGTAGTCTTTCAAAAACGAGGAAGTGGTAGAGGTATACATCAAAAGGACGTATACCTCTACTGAATTTTCAACTTTATATTCAAATAGCTCAGTATAGATTTGTTTTTGGCCAGCCACAAAGAAAGACTTAATTAGTTGTGCCTTGATCTGTTCAATAAGATTAATGTTGTTTTTGGGTGGAATTACCCTTTAAGTGGAATTTCACATTTCTTTTGGGAGTATCATTTTGGGAATAACAAGAGAAGGTGGAGACATAAATATGCAGGACACCGATAGCTATTGCACTGAATAACGGAATTCCTTCATTCATACAAAGGCAGGCTTGTGCTTGACGGACTAATTAAGTGCTTCTTCCTTACAACAGGATTAGCAAAACAGGAAGGATTGCTGCATTGGCAGGATCCACTATATTTTACACAAATATTATTAGATGTACAGTATTGGGTTTAAAGGGCAACTGAACTTTGGTAGGACTTTGGGTTGTGTAGTTACCAGGCCATGATATGAGTCCAAATGGTGGTGAAATATGTTAATTAGTTGCTCTGTGCTCCCCTGGGGTGATAATCCAGAATAGGGTATTTGTCGCTCTCATTCACTTCTATAGGGCAGCTAAAATGGTCTCAAAATGACACTTCTAGCATGTATACGAACGAAATTGAAGCGGATTCTGTCAATACAAACAATAACCTTGTACGTAGGAGGGTTAAATTAAATGTAGCATTTCTCAGTGCAGTCAGGCAGAGAACAATCTCGGAACCCATCGGCTAAATGACGATTTAGCCTCTGGGAGCGTACAGTGAATCTCAGGGCACGGAAGTACCAGCTACCATATCCACAGGAAGAGCCTTCCATTCCGGAAGTTCTGTTGTGTTTCTAGTCCGATAGGCAACTCTTCGAATGAGAATGCAATGGAGATTACAGACAAACTTTTGAACAGGATTATTTAACAAATTAGTAGGATACATTCTATTCAAAGTTTCAAACCACTGCAACGCCTTTGTTTGAAATATTTACTGGACAAGCGGGACCTATTAGCTTGTCTGCCAAGAGGTTACGGCAAAAGTTAAATCGTTCAAACATGGCCCACAGCTTGTTCGCTACTGGTTAATGACTACACAACCTATGGATGGGAATGGCAAACTTAACTATTGCTCCATAACCGGCTAAGTCAGAGTCCAAAACGTTCAAGTGGAATAAATAACTAAGTAAAATAAGCAGAATGTAGCTACTTTCTTTCCCTCAGTGATTACTGGATGGCAGACGTAGCCTACACCACCTCGTAGGCTGCAAATAGTAGGCTAATTTACTGCAACTGGGCTACAATTAACCTAAGTTAAATTTTGTCTTTGTTTTTAATGCAAATGCAATACATGGCTAGGTAACTATATAGGCCTAGTTACATTATCACGGAGTTAGCTACGTAATTTGGTGTTTCAACATGTTTATATGTGCAATCTTTTTTATTTTATTTTTTAAATTAACGTTAGCTATCTACTGCAAGTCATAAATTCATCTCTTTGTGAAGTTGCATGGTTATATAGTTTTTTTACTGGCACATCGTTTTTGTCGCTTTTATGTTTAATTTCTGTGTTTTCTCAGGTGTTTCATCCATTTTGTATCAATCATATCACCACCGTTACAAAAAGTTTCACTGTAGGCTATCGGTACATCAGTACCCATGTGGTGTTTCCCGTCGATTCTGTTTACATGCGCACCGCCCAACCGTGATTGGTCAGGCCAATCGGCTTCCGCAGCTTCTGACAGGAAGTTCTCGTCTCTGCTTTAATTTAGGTAATGCCAGCTTTAACATGTGCGCCGACAGATGTTCACATTTATGTGAAAATCTGTCAAGAGAGATTAGGCAGAGTAGAGCTTCAGGATATTGAAATAATACCTCTAAAAACATTACCCGACACCAAAAAGATGCAGACCTGAGTTGCGATGACTTCTGGGCTCAATATCTCTGTGAGGGGAGGGTAGAGCTCCAGCTTCAAATTCAGAACGCCGACTGGGACTTTGCACTCACTCCCTGGTGCCCATAAACACATAACAGAGTAAAATGCTCAGCCACCATCATCAGTTACCCCTCTTAGAAGAATAAGGCAGACATTACAATGAAAGGTTTTCCAGATTCAATCCATAAAACTCCATACAAGGTGATGGTAGTATATCATCTCTACGTTATTTTAAACTCAGGACATGGCATGTATTGTATGTATTAGCTTCATGCCAAATAATTTTTTTTCTGAATATATAATAATAATAATACCTGAAGCCTTAGTTTACATTCATGCATCTAATAATTACATGTACCACATACAGTCTTAAAGAAAATAAGCTTTGTGCCAGACTCTTTAATGTGCATGAGTTTGGCTGGAACCAATTGATTTAAATATTATAACTTTTTATACCTACCCACTCCCAGCAGCTCGATGGCCATGCTGTGTTTCCCACTGGGTGCGCTCAGGACAGACCGCCAATCCAGAAAGTAGGAGGAGACCAGCATGGTTTCACTGGAGGTGTCGGTTCTGATCAGTACCATATGCACCGGGTCGCTGATCGAGAGCATGGTGGTGGCGTCTACCATCCTGCTGCCGTCACCTGGGCCAAAATCAAGCGCAGCCGTACAAACATTCAACAAAAATAACTTGCAAATTCTGCTCGAACAAGCTCTTCATGACAACTTGCGGTCAAAGATTCCTCCACTGGGCGGACCATGACACACAGCCCTGTACTGACAGTCATATGTCAACTAACAATGTAAGATATCAACTAACTGTACAACCTACTAGGGATGGGCAGTATCCAGACTTTTACATTGTCATACATCCTTGAAAAATGGACATACGGTAGAAATTTAAACTCTGCAATCATATATGCTGCGCCGTGTTATTAAAGGCATACTGAACTTTGTTAGAACATAATGTTGTATAGCTACCTGGCCCCGATATGAGCCGTAATATTCAAGCTCACCTTCATGACTTGCTCCAGTGGTCAGCAACTGGCCAACGAAGAAAGACGTTTTTTTTTCTCTCCATTCACTCCCATTGCATGGCAAAAGTACACTTTTAGCACATACACGAATGCAAACAATGCGAGATATACAAAATCACGACATCCTGAACCGTACGTTTGAAACTTTTGATTGATTTGAAGAACTATTTTCTGAGAACTAACAACTGTTGCTAGCTTCTTTGCTGCTTGGTTTGTTTACTTACGCACGCTTCAGAAAGTGAGTGGGACTGTTACGGGCACAAGAACGAAACAAGGAAGTTAATAAGCTAACGACCGGATCTTCTTCCAAACCTTTGTTTGGAAAAAGTGTAAAATATCATGAATGGAGCTTTTTATCTTTTCAAATGTACGGTTCCAGATGTTGTGATTTTGTATATCTGCATAATCCACGTTGTTTATATTTGTTTATGTGCTAAAAGTGTGCTTGAGACCTGTTTCGCCATGCAATGGGAGTGAATGGAGAGAGAAAAAATGTATTCTTCATTGGCCAGTTGCTGACCACTGGGGCAAGTCATGAAGGTGAGCTTGAATATTACGACTCATATCAGGGCCAGGTAGCTATACAACATTATGTTCCAACAAAGTTCAGTATACCTTTAACAAAGCAAGTCCCTTATAATTCATATTGTTATAGGCCTATAAATAATAATATATTGTAAAGCACTTGTGCACAATGACAGAATTTCAAATAATAGTTTTTTTTTTTTACATACCCTGGTATGTGGTATTACCAGATACCAGCCTGATCCGACAACCTACAGGAAATGATTTATGCTATTCAGTTTGTTAGCCCAAGTGTCAATTTTTCACAATCCAATGAATTACAATTTCATGCTATTCCTCATTTTGTTTCTTACATCCCACACATTGTCTTCACCCTCCTCACCCAGATGTATATGTTTTACTGAGTGCTGTTGTACAGGAATCCAACTCCTTATCCTAATACTGTGTGTGAACGCTGGGCGGAATGATTTGCAAATGGACAACTGAATAAGCAATTTTACCACAGCGCACCTCGGCTGTCTTTGTGAACTTCCAGAAGGAAGCCCTCCTGCAGGTCAGGGTCACAGGCGCATGGCACGGGTTTGGAGTGGAAACGCTGGTTCCTGAAGTTGAGGTAGAGGGTGAAGGTAGAGCAGACCTGGCCAGGTAAGGGTTCCGGCTCCTGGAGGTGTTCCAAAAAGGCTTTCCCACCCAGCACCTGCAGGTACAGGCATCTCCTCGTCGGATCAATGTTGGCTGGGAATTAAATTTAGGTCAAAATGACTATTTGCTTTGAACAAATAAAACAGCCATTTTATTTTGGCATGATGGATCGATTATCTGGCAATTAAATTAAGTAAGTTCCTGAAAAATTTGAACAGCCCATGCCAACAGCACAAGAATTTATCAAATAGTTTGGGTACAATTTTAACCATAGTCATCAGAGATGGCTTCATTGTCAATTATAAGATCTTTCAGAGGACAATTGCCAAATAATAAACTTAACTTACTTTTCTTAAGCTGTGTCATCTCCTTATCAACAAAGTGTGTTGCAGGCTTGGGAGATGGACCAGCCTCTGTGCCTGGCACTTCCTGACATGAGACCAGCAAGGAGTTAGTTTTTTTTACATGTTTCCTTGATTTTTCATGGTTCAATGCTTTTATATGCAATTTTAAACACTATAACTAACACTAACACAATTAGAACCCATCATTTTCTTATTTTGCTTAGCTGGTGTTGAAAGGCTGACAAGAGTTAGTTGGCAATCGTGTGAATCACCTGTGAAAAATGCAGGTCCCTCATTACTTCATCTACGATTCCCCTGTGCTGTAGAGCTCGCATGAAGTCTTCTTCGGAAAGTGGCCGGTGTCCAGCACCCAACTCCTGTCTCACCGTCTCAGCCAGTACATCGCGAATTTTCCCATGGATGTCCATCTAGTCGAAGTAGAATTAATACTAAACAACTGCAACATCTCTGCATTTTTGTTATAATGAACTTGACAGCTAACCTTATCTACTGTGACTTAGGTAACCTAATGTTAACTGTTAATGCAAGTTGCATCGTGAAGCACCTGTCATGTAACGTTAGCAAAATAGCTGGAATATTCACGTTAAGTAGGCTACCATAAACAAATACAGGTTGTTAAGTGGATTTATAGATGACACAATAGTTAGATTAAATAATAATGGTCATCGAGATCATTACCGTCACGCATAATTAACTATGATTAAGTTAGCTAATTATAACGTTACTGGTTAACAGTGACTTAGCCAACGTTAATCACAGTATTGACAGCAATTATAGCGTTACAGCTTGAGATCAGACCACAAATTTATCAAGTGGCAATTTCTCACTCTCATCAAATGGTTGTGAATGATCTGCTTAAGCTCGGAAGCCTTCTCCGGGGGTAAAGACATATTCAGAAGAGATGATGAGCATCGGGTAACGTTAGCTAACGTTACATATAGCTAGATCATAGAACGTAGAAAAATAGACAGCTTGTCAATGTAGTTTAGCTGGGTAATGTTAGTCGCCAATAGAATGTTCCAGTCGTCGCTAGTTTGTTTGCAAGCTTGTTTGCGATTAGCTAGCTATCAATCTCATTTAAAAGCTACATGCACGACGCGAGACAGCAAGTTGGTGTGTTATTAAAAATTTAAATACAAAAAACATAAATGTGAGGCAGCAAAGCAACGTTAAAATATCCCAAGAATAGATCTCCTTTTAACAACTGTCAGTTTAAACTGTGGCGGAAAAATCAGCGGGAATATAATCTATACGAAGCCTGAATTATTTGCCGACAAATATGAGTCATAATCCAATAATTCAATAGTTATTTAAATATATATTTTCAACAATAATATGGTGGTTAACTAACAATGTCGTTGAACGCAGAGTATTATTTTAATTTTTAAATAAATGAACGTTTTAATCCGGCATTACCGAAAGAGTGCTAAAACTAAAATACGTCACAAAACGAGTCAATACAAGAAGGACCCATATGTGCATGGAAGAAAATTAAACCGAAAGCAAGAAGTGGTTTTCTTATGACAATAAAGAAAACTTCATTTTAAACTGTTTAATGATATTTAGTAGCGTTTATATTTAACTGTAATCATGTTTATACCGACTGAAAACACTTCACCCAGCTTCAAAGAATTTACCTTGGTTATGGTATGTTAAGTACGTTACTATGCCATTGGATAACGAAACTTTATTCATGCTGCATTGTCATTGCTGGTAATAATCGTTAGGAATGTTTGATTGGCTTACTTGATTACATTTTTATGTATTATGTAACGCCTTTGTTTAATGCTTTCTTTGATATGTTCCTCTTATTCGTGTGTTTCAACAGCCTGCTGTATCAGTGGGGAACGTAGGCCAACTCGCAACAGATCTCATCATTTCCACCCTCAACATGCCTCGAGTAGGGTACTTCCACACCGACTGCCTTATTCCCTTGGCAGGGTACAATCCTTATGCACCATCCGCAGATAATTCAACTGAACTGTGCACGACTGCAGAAGGTAAGTATATAAGTTCACTCCATCAATGACATCGTCACGCAATTGCATACGTTCTTGTTCTGTTTGCTAATGTTAAATGTCGCCAATGAGTTATGCTACAGTGCAGTCCATAAGTATTTGGACAGTGACCGTGAATTTCTGTTATTTTGGCTCTGCACTCCAGCGCGTTGGATTTGAAATGAAACAATAAGTGCAAACTGTCAGCTTTAATTTAAAGGTTGTATCAGCGATTTTGGGTGGAAACATAAATGATCACATTCATCTGATTTTTCCTCACGATCCGCTAGCTGCCCGCCCCATAAGCAGGCCGTCAAAAAACCGCGTCTCTGTAGGCAGCCTATGCTCCGAGATCGTACACAAAAACAATGGTATCTACCAACTACTCAAAACCAAAATAAACAGTATTCCCAACCAATCACAATGATCTGCACAAACGTGACGTCACTTCTGAAGCGAAATCCCAAACAAACATACTTATGAATAATTATGTTATGTTTTAAAAAATAGTGTTCAAGCATCCAGAATTATAACCACGTTAATAACGTTTGTAAGAAACCAAACCGTTTGTAAATCCGTCAAGATTTCAGCGATGATAAGAGTATTAGCGTTTGTGCAGATCATTGTGATTGGTTGGAATACTGTTTATTTTGGTTTTGAGTGGTTGGTAGTACCATTTGTTTTTTGTGTACGATCTCGGAGCATAGGCTGCCTACAGAGACGCGGTTTTTTGACGGCCTGCTTATGGGGCGGGCAGCTAGCGGATCGTGAGGAAAAATCAGATGAATGTGATCATTTATGTTTCCACCCAAAATCGCTGATACAACCTTTAAGGATATTTACGTTCGTTATCCCCGTGATCCATGTAAGAATTACAGCCCTTTTTACATATAGTCCCCCCCATTTTAGGGGACCAAAAGTAATTTGAAAAAATTAACATAATCTTAGTAACGTAATATACTAAATCGTCATATTTAGTACTATTTAGTCCTTTGCATTCAAAGAGTGCCTGAAGTCTGCGACCAATAGACCATCACCGGATACTGGGGATCTTCCCTGGTGATGCTCTGCCGGGCCTGTTCTGCAGCCATCTTCAGTTCCTGTTTGTTTCAGGGGATTTTTTGCCTTCAGTCTTGTCCTTCAGCAAGTGAAATGCATGTTTAATTGAATTCAGGTCGGGTGATTGACTAAGAACATGGCCAGTCAAGAACATTCTAATTGTTGTCCCTGAAAAAGTCCTTGGTTGATTTCGCAGTGTGTTTGAGGGTCATTGTCCTGCTGCAAAGTGAAGCACATCCAATGAGTTTTGAGGGCATTTGGTTGGATCTGAGCAGAAAATGAGATGAAAAGAATTCATCCTGCTTGCTACTGTCAGCAGTCACAATTATCAGTAAAGACAAGTGAGCCAGTTTCAGTGGCAGCCATACGTCCAAGCCATAACACCCCAACCATGTTTCAAAGATGAGAGGGGGTGCTTTGGACCTTTCGCTCATTTTGCTTTGGTACAGGTTAGTACTCCTCATCTGTCCATAAGAGTTTCTAGTTTTTTTCCGCAATTCTTGTTTTTTTCTTTTTATTATGTACTTTTATGCAATCTCTATCCTGGCCGTTCTGTTCTTTAGGCTTACCAGTGGTTTGCATGTTGCAGTGAACCCTCTGAGGTTATGCTGTGTAGTGTTCTCTACATTTTAGTCTTTGACACATCAATTCCTACATTATTGAACCATTCGACAGTTGAAAAGGTTTTTTTCCTTCGCAATTGAAAGCATTCTTCGGTCGTCCGCTACAGTGGTCTTCCGTGTTCTACCAGGTTGTTTGCTGTTGCTGAGCGAGCCAGTGCATTCTTGCTTCTTAGCAATGTACCAGACAGTTGATGTTGCCACACCCAATGTTTTGGCTATGTCTTTGATCGATTTATTCAGATTTTTCCACCCCATGATGGCCTGTTTTACTGGCATTGACAGTTCTTTGGTCGTCATGTTGAGAGGCAACAGACACCAAATACAAATTCCACACCTAGAGTCAACTTTAGACCTGTTGTTAGCTTTCTTGTGCATGAACCAATGACACAAGAACACAGAGCTGTACAGATAATTGCCCAGTTAATTTTGGTCCCCCAAAATGGGGGGACTTGTGTATAAAAAGGGCTGCAATTCCTACATGGTTCACTCTATATGGGCGTAAATTCACGCAAATTAAAACTGACAGTCTGCACTTTAACCTCATTGTTTTTTTGTTTTTTTAAATGAATTGTCACTGTCCAAATACTTACGGACTGCAATGTATATTCTACTTTTATACAGTTTACTGTTTGCCTGACTTGAAGTTGGCTGTACTGCAGATTCGGTCTCCAATCATCCAGGTAATGTTGAATTCTAATCAATGTGAACATATTATATGTATGTATTATTTAGGGCAGATCGTCCCTTGTATACTGAACATTGGACCACAGAGACCACTGTGAACAGTCAAGAATCCTCACTCCTACGTTAATGACGTTCCACTGGAAGTAGTTTTGTCAGACTGCTTATAATGTTAGATAACAAAGTTAATTTAATCAGTTAATCCTTTATAAAATTGAGCCGACGAATGTCCTTTGTCTTGAATATTTGTAGTTATACCAATAATTTTGAGGTCACGTTTACATGATCTGTTGACATTTTTTTTTTTTCACCTCTACTTTAGACGAAGCATAAGAAATTTCGTAAGCTGATTGTCTCCTGGATCAAATCTAGTGGCTTTGCTCAAACTGTTTTACTGTCCAGCAGTCATGCTTACCAGAGGGATGACCAGCAAATTCACAGGTATGAAACTTAACTCTTAATTTATCTAAAAATTTTATTTAGATTTGTTAGAGTTGTTCTGCCCTTATAAACAATAGTTTGGTTGCATTTTGTTACCATCCATTCCACCTTTAGCTAAACCGGGCCAGCCAGCAGAGGATGGGCTCCCCTTCTCTAGCCAGGTTCCTCCCAAGATTTCTTCCCATCGGGAATTTTTACCTCGTTTTATTTTTGAGGGTTCAAGCCTGGTTTTTGCGCAATTTTCCTTCTGTTTCTCTGTACAGCGTCTTTGAGACAGTTCCCTGTAAAAAGAAATACAAATAAAATTGAATTGCATCTTTTTTTTTTAAATGACCACTTAAAAATGGATCCCAGTTTTTGTCACCATTTCATTGTTCTTGGCAACAGAGACAAGAAGGGGAAACTAATACATTTAGGCGCTACACCTTGCCTTAGGATTTCACCAAACGATGATAAGCTGCAATTAATGTGAACTTGTTGCTGCCATTTGTGTTGCCTGTATGCAAACGTGCAAAGTGGTGTGAAAATGTGGATGTGAGCATTTTGATGCCATCTGCCCTCTTTCTGTCCAGCACTGCTCTCCGATACCTTCTCAGCCCAGCCATGCAGCGTATAGCCGGCGACGCCCTGAAAGAACTGGAGTGGAGAGAGATGGAGAGGGTGAAACCTTTCCCTGGGATCAGCGAGACGGAGCAAAGACTCTACATTCCAGGAGGGGGCGTCACTAAAGGCCTCTACACAGACTGGTACGTCTGACTTGAACGTCTGTGATTATTTTCCCTCCCTTTTTTAAAAGGATACACATGCAATGCAGGATTTGTAAGCAACTTGAATAACCTCTTGAACTGCCACTGTTTCTGTAGCAAGCAAATTAAAGGAAAGTCAAAACAATCCACTGTGAATGAAAACATTTTTTAATTGGACCTTTTGTTCCCAGCTGTTCTGAAGAGATCCCGCTAGCAGTGGTGTTGACCTTCTGCTCTGAAGGCGACAACATCCCAGACGCCTTCGCCCTTGTCAACCATCTTAACGACTGGCTCCACCTGGTGGGCAAACCTGTAAGTGTCCTTGTCATGGCTGCCGTGTTGACTGTAGAAAAAAAATCTGGGCAAAGTAACTGACATCACCCATTGACTTTTCATGAGCTTGTGAAAAGGGTTTCGAAACTGCGGAAGTGCTGCCATGTTGTACAAAACTTGGAGCCAGAGACTGCGCAGTCAGGAGCAGGGGGACCCTTATATGGTCATTAAGTCCAGACTGGGTCCGGTTCGTCCAATAAGCATGTGAGACACTAGTGATGTGCAGTAACTAGGAAGTGCCGCAAACTGTCCCGGATTCATCCTCAAAATATTAAAATATTGTCCAAACGACATAACTTCAAAAATTGACACATGAGGAGACCTTAGACTTAGGGCGCTTTCACAAGCCAGCATTTAGTCTGTTTTAATCTAACCCTGGTTGTTGATTTCCGTGTTTACGTTTTCCACCACCAAATTTCTGACCAATGAGAAAGACTTCTGCGAGTACATTTTCGGCCCTGCTCCTTCGTACACGCCCCTCAGCAAAAAAAATTTTTTTATTTGATCCGCTTTAATTTGTGCACTGTGAAACCCAACCAGACTAAATAGAAAATGAACCAAAAGTATCAATTTCACTCTTCATTCGGACTAGCCAAATGGACTATACTTGTGAAAGCTCCCTAAGAAAAAGCACCTATTGACTACATGTTCTCGTGGGAAAAATCTATTGACTTCATATTTTGACCGCATTTGGTACCATTGACTTGCATTGAAAAACGGGCCTGAAAGACCTATACTGGAGCCATCCGCACTGGCACCAGAGAGCAACGCTCTCAACAAGACCAGGAAGTGAGCTTCAACAACGAAGCCCAGTTTTGGCCCCTTGGTTGAATGTAGTGGTGTGGATAACGCGTGCGGCTGAGTTTGCTGATGAGAGCATATTTATTTTCTTTTCCTCTCTTTCCTGCCAGAGCGATGCACCCTCACAGTGGAGAGCCCCTTGCTCGTGGAGACTGCTTTTCGGAAATGCCATCCCCCCGGCCCTCTTCTGAGGGTGGGGCATCCTGACCAGTCGCCTCGTAGCTAGCGCCCCCTGTTGCTGGCGCAGGGAAATGGGCCATCTGCTTGCCCTGAAAAAGGATCATTTGATGAACTCCACACAGACTGACGTGATCATTTCCCCTTTATATCTCAGTTATCTTAATATTGTGACTAGCTTTTTTGGGCGCCCATTGTCTACTTTGGTTTTTGGATCTCATTCAGTAGCGCTGGTGTCATGGTGACAATGTAATGCACTTACTGTTCCTGTGAATATAGAGGCTAAAGTAAAATATGGATATTGTTCTTGGTGTTAGAAAGCACATTTAATTTTGTATCACCAATTCTGAGCTCAGTTGATAATTGCAATTATTTTCACAACAAAAAAAAAAATGATGTTGCAGGAGTTCCTGTGTGTACTCACTGCAATGAATTTGAACAAATAAATACATTTGAGGAACACTGATTTCAAAACAGAGGTTACATTTATTAAGGCACACAAAACAACCAAAACCCACTCCAAAGTACCTGTTTTTAATGAGTATATTTTGTATGTTACATTTACTTTATCACAAGAAATTTACTCCAGGGTTTTCAATCCTGGACCCACGTAATTAATGCATTACATCATGTTGCTCTTCAGTTATGTAAAGAAATCCTATTGGCTATTGCACACCTTTTGAAATCTTGTACTAAATGTCATGACAAGTTGCATACGTAAGCATTATAGATTTATGACTTCTAATTCTAGTTTGCATTGCTATTTCTTCCTCAAGTGAAAACCCCTAAGTTTTGTTCAGAGACTCCTTTTATGTGCCTCTTCCCCCGGTCATTAAATTAAACTTAAGTGGATTCGGTTGTGCAAATGCAACCATGAAGCACAATGATGTGTTAATCTTGGCATGGTGGAGTGACTTGTGGCCTGTCGCTGCTAGAGAACGGCTGCAGTATTTTTCCAGGTCGTAAACTTCTTGTGTGAACACCCCAGATCCCTGTTACTCAAATCATGGTCCTAGAGGGCCGGGAACGGCTAGTTCTCCACCCTCCCTTTACCTGGGAGTCGGGTAGGTGTGAAGACAGTCTGGCCAATCAGTAGCACTAATTGTTCAGTTAATTACCTGGGAGAAAAGAAAGCCAGGGCCGGATTTGGATTCAAAGGCCAGATATGAGTATCCCCGCCCCGGATGATGTGCAGCACTGTCCTGATTCAGCCCAAGCTCCAGCCGAGCTAGGCTGGTCATGGCTGGTGTCCATCTTGATTATTCCCTAATTTCTCTTCCTCTGCCCAGTGGTATTCACAGGCTCTCTCTCTGTCTTTTAGGGACGGCTCGAACGGGCACGCTCTCCCCCTCTGAAGTGCATGCTACTAGCGTCTGCCTCTTCGTTTTCCGGGCCACTGGCCGGGCTGCTTAGTCGTTGAATCACAGTAGTGCGCTTGAGCACATTTGTAAATTACATGCCACCCTACGTGACTCCCGTCCAGAGGCGGCACTGGTATGGTCAGGATATTCGGCGGCAGTGTAGTATAAAGGTTAGCGAACGGGCCTTGCAACCACAGAGCCTGTCTATTCGATTCCCAGCTGGGGCGCTGCCAATGTACTGTTGAGCGAGGTTCTTACTATGAATTGCTTCAGTAAAATATCCAGCTGTCTAAATAGATTGTATGTAAAATGTGACCTGTGTTGGTTGCTCTGGACAAGAGTGCTAAATACCAAAATATGTGATGTCATTTTCATTAGGCTTAATGTTCAGCAGGTTAAATCACCTCATAACTTACGCACAACCACTTCGCTGATTAAGGAAGTGATGCTGTGCTTTTGCTATGCAAAAATAGCAAGTTCAAAGAGCATGCAACAAAATGTATTGTATAATGTAAAAAAAAGTTTGGCGCTTAAATTTCTGAAAAACTTTCACACCGGTTTTCACTCACTAAATAACAGGTTTAGATAAAACTGGACTTTTGAGGTATCTAAATATGCCCCATTGGACTCATTGTAAAGCCGAGCAGAGCCGTTCTTTGGACGACCAAATCTATTAAAAAGGTAATTCCGTTTTAGTTTTTTTTAAGTATGAAGCCGAGTGGAATATTATGCGTGCTGCAGCTCAGACTGGAGAAATGAATTTGCAAGGTTCTGTTGAAAATTTTATTCAGTTTGAATTAAGTAAATAATTTTAATAAATAATCCACATACTCCCACGAAACAGATGTCATGACTTATTGTGACATGAGCTTTAAGAAAATAATTTAGTTTTTGTAACTGGGGAAAAAGTACAGGATGTTATTTCTGGCAAATCTACTGAGGAATGGACTATCATTTTGTTGCTTTACTTAAATATACTTTTTAAATGCAGGCACATTAATGATGGCAGTACTGTGAGAAAATATTGAATAGTTGCTAATACTGAATAACATTACTGAATAAAATTACTCAATATATTATGACTTGACAATTTATGATAAATTAAAATTAGGATTTCAATCTTTTTCCATTTGTTGTAAACATTTCAGCAAAAACGAAATCCTTATTTCCTGTCAGTGGTGATGTCATAAGTGCAATATATTCAACTACTTTTTAAATTGGGACCGACCCATGGCTTTAAATAGGTGTTATTACTCCCGTAAACCCAAATAATACAAGTTCCGAGACACAATTCAATTGGCTGTGATTAAGCACAAGACATGCCTTTTCACTCTAATGCTGCCGGTCACTTTGTTGGATTGATGAAATTACTGCTGCCGTCAGCCTGTTCTGGAAACGTTGAATCAATTCCTGGAAAGGGGTAGAAATGATGCCCGTGTGTAATTTTACCTGCAGTGATTCCGCTAAGTAATTCAAATCATAACCATAATGAAATTGTGACTCACCGGTATCAAGTGGGAGGCTGAGCGCGTGCGTGAGTGGGGGAAAAAGGGAGCCTGGGCCATTTTGACCTTTCTGAAGGGAGCTTGTAACACCCACTTAAACCCCCCCCCCCAACCACCACAAACCAACACCCTCTTCAACGCGTCTGAATGGAACCACTTGATTTAGCATAAACAGTTACGTGCCCACTAGAAAGAAATAGACCCATTAAAAATGCGAGTGACTGGAAGGCCCCCTTTGAAGTGTCTGCTGTGACCTCTCTGCAGCAGTTCGCTGCAGGGAAATGTGCATTAAATGCAGCGCAGTCAGAGGATCGACTCCTGACACACAGCGGGCCCCTGAGTGGGACTCAATCCAATTGAGTGAGGTGGGGGTGGGGGGCGTGGTTGAGCAAGCGAGAGAGTCAATCGTGCGCTGCTGGGAACGAGACGCTCATATACCCACTCGCAGCCTCTTCCTGAAAAAAGAAAAGTCATCGGAGCGAAGATTCCAGAAAATCTTTGATCCCGGCCCCCAGAGTGGATAAGTGGATCAGAGCTGGCAGATTAATTAGACATGGTCCTACATGCGCCGAACACGAGGGGCCTCACGAAACCGAAGAATTGTGTTCAGAATCCACGTCAGAGCTTTGATCCTGCTGACAGCAGGACTAACACATTTAGCGGTATTTCTGGCCTAAAAATCACTCTTTTTGACAGAAGATTTTTGTCATCTTGTTGTGGAAGAGTCCTACCATTACGATATTAACACACACGAGTACAATGAGCATGATGAATCAAGGTTTTTAGATCATCCTGAAATTGACATGTGTTCCAGAAGATGACGGTGATGTCAGGGAACTGGACAGTGTCACGGAATCTTTTGAGAATGTCGCAAGATACTGCGGTTTTGAATCTGGCACAATTCCTGGAGTCTCCCATTCAATATCTTTGCATCTCTGCGAGAAAGAAAAAGGGAGTATTTTGAGAGAAATATATTGTTACGGATGTTGTCGCCTTTTGAGAACACCAAGCGCCGTTGTTAAAAAGGTCACCAGTGCATTTCTCTGCTGTTCCAGATTGCTTCACCTGTAAAGCGCTTCATTTTGTCAATTTGTAAAGCTGTCGATGGTAAATGAATTTGGGGTTTCAAGGGACTTTAAGCAGAGTGCCCCCCATGTCTCAGCGAATCAATAATGATTCGGAGAAAAGGCATTCCTCTAAGGTCAGATTTAATAACAGGTTGCAAATGTGACGATTGTTTATCCTGCTGTGGCTGGAATGGAATTAAAATGTGGACTCGCCAGGTAAAACCCACTTTAAACCTCACTGCAGCTCTGTACACCTCTCATAAGGAGGCTGAAAAAATGTGTGAGAAGGTGATAGTACTGTTAGTGGTATAATTTGTCATTCTAAAGTGTTTTTCTTTTTTTTAAAGAAATCTTACTTCCTGATAAAAGAAGACTGAATGGTGTAGCGCTGATTATTGTGGAGGTTCTGTGAGGTTAACACAAGACAACAGTAGCCAATCCACAAATGTAAAGAAAACAATTTTATGAGAACAAAATTATGGTTTTAATAAAGGGATTATATTATTAGATAAATGGCAAGACTTCAAATGTTTCAAGAATATATACCAATTTATACCAATTATGGACAATATGCTTAGGGTTTTAAAATAATTATAAAATAATAAATCCAAATTACAAGCAGGTGTTTCCAGAATGTTTGTAAAATAACATTTTAAGTATAGCTGTATCTGAGAAAATTCTTCCAGTTACACAACTAAATACACAAACCATGTGACCATGTTTCTACTGTTTTTTGTCTAGCAGAAATGTGTATTACATTTTCACTTGTTTATTATTTTATGAGGCATTCAAGAACATGACCAGTGTGTTCTTTTGTCCCAGTGACGCTTTAAAGTAGCTTAATGTGTGGGGAAAAGTGCTTATTAAATACATGGTAGTTAAAAAGTTGTTTCAGACCAAGGAATATGTTAGAAATGTCTTAACTAGTGAACTGTCTCCCTCCAGGATAATGGATAAATCCACCTAGTTAAATTGTGCAAAAATACTAACATTTTCAGTTACACTACTCACAAAAAGTTAGGGATATTCGGCTTTCGGGTGAAATTTCAGGATGAACCTAAAATGCACTATAACCTTTACAGGTGAAATTAATTTGACCTTCTCTAAACTTTTGAATGCACATGTCCAACTATTCAATGTTTCAGTACTTTTTGCACAACTTGCTGTTCTCTAACAAGGAGCTGAACGGCAAAATTCACAACAGGTGTTTGATCCATGAATCGACCAATAAATTTCCTGGTTCAATTAGAATTGGTATTTAAACAGTCCTCTTCATCATGCTGTTCACATTTTGACATCATGAGACCAAGACGACACCTAACAATTGATCAACAGTACCTCGCCATTGCGAGGCTTCAAACAGGATGTTCTCAGAGGGAAGTGGCCACTGAGCTTAGAGTGTCACAGAGTGTCATCAGCAGGTTGCAACAGAGATACAGAGAGACTGGAAGAGTCACAGAAAGGCATAGAAGTGGACGTCCTTTGGCCACATCCCACACTGATGACCGCTTCATTGTGAACAGTGCCCTGCAGAACCGGATGATGAATGCCACTCAACTCCAGGCACATTTAAGGGAGGTGAGAGGCACCCAAGTGTCACGTCAGACCATTCAAAACCGTTTACATCAGCGTGGTCTGCGTGCTAGACGACCTGCAAGGGTACCTGACCACACCACCAGGCACAGGCGTCATCGTCTTGCATGGGCCAGGGAGCATTTACGCTGGACGAGGGACCAGTGGGCCTCAGTGCTGTTCTCTGATGAAAGTCGATTCACGTTGAGCAGAAATGATGGCCGCCAACGATGTTGGAGACGTCAAGGAGAGCGCTATGCATCAGCCACTGTTGTCACCAGACGACCCTTTGGTGGTGGCGGTGTTACAGTGTGGGTAGGTGTGTCTAGTCAATACAGAACTGTCCTACACTTTGTGAATGGTACAGTGACAAGCCCATACTACCTGAATAACATCATTAATCCAGTCATTGTGCCCCTGCATGAACAACACAGGCCTAATTTCATCTTCATGGACGACAATGCTCCAGCTCATCGAGGTCGCATCATTAGGGAAAGGCTGCTGGAGACTGGGGTACTTCAAATGGAGTGGCCTGCACTTTCTCCAGACCTGAATCCCATAGAAAACCTATGGGATCAGCTGACTCACCGTGTAGAGGCTCGTAACTCTGTACCCCAGAACCTCAATGACCTGAGGGCCGCCCTTCAAGAAGAGTGGGATGCCATGCCTCAGCAGACAATAAGTCGACTTGTGAACAGCATGAGACATCGTTGTCAAGCTGTAATTGATGCTCAAGGGCACATGACAAGTTATTGAGACATTGACATTTTTGTTGTGGTATACCCACCACTGTTGTTGGCTTTTGTTTCAATAAATTGTTTGAGATGAGGAAATCACCATTGCATGCTTCTACTTAAATGCCCTACTTTCATGATACGTATAATATCACTGTAGCGTGAACTTACATTTTCCATAAATTTCACCCGAAAGCCAAATATCCCTAACTTTTTGTGAGTAGTGTATTCAGGCAACATAACTCCACAGATTTCTGTAGCATCTGAATTTTACCTTGAAAACAAACACCTTCTCTTACTGAATTCATCAGCTTTACTGTGTGTTAATCTTCACTCTGGTATACTTGGTTGATCAGTGCTATCATTGTGTTGCTAACTTCCAATCTGATGGAGAAGCCACTAAAATACACTTTGCTGTTAACCTGCTATCTGTTTGGACAGTCACGAAAACACACTTTTCCATTTACCTGGATTATGATTGGACAATCACTAAAATATTATTGGAGACAACCGATAAATTACACTTAGATGTTATCTAGTGAATGTGGCATTTTCTGCCAATTGGAATACCCCCACCCACTAAAATAGTGTTCTAAAAAAGCAGCACATAATATGTGAATTGGACACAAGTCATTTTCTCACTCAAAAAGTTTATAAAAGTGGTTGCAGTTTGTTCCCAAGAACTGACTCAACTTTAATTCTGTCATGGAAAAAAAAAAAATTACTAAACTGATATGTTCTCAGTATAACACAGTGGAAAGGCCAAGAAACCAACTTATTTTTCCTTTTTTCCTTTCTAGGAATACAAGTGAAATGAGAATACATTTTTAAAAAGCACAAAACAAAAAAAGCAAGACATTTCAAACACGGCTTCAGTCTAATGCTGGTGTTTTTTTTTTGTTTTTAAAATGTTCTTCATCCAAAAAAGTGTACATTTACATTGTAAACGTTTAGTGAGAAGGCCTCTCTGCGTAGGTGTGGAGATTCCTGCTGGTGTGGCTTTGTGGCCCAGGCAAGAGCCGCAGAGACTTTCAGCATCTGCAGGTTTAGGTGTCACTCGATCTCTGCCTGCCACACACACACACACACACACACACACACACACACAAAATGCAAAACATAGAGAACACTAATTCAGTACACAACCTCCCCCCAAGCTCCAACAAGCCAATACACCAGGCAATAATCTACACAGTCCCAACCCAATTTCAGCTAGGGAAGGACTATCATTTCCTGACACTCCAGCCCTAACAATTGATATGACAGTTCATCACCAACAGGGACTGAAGGATATTGGTCTGTGGGTCATTAGACAGCCCAGTATTCCTTCCTTGAGGGTATTAAGCTATAACTTGTACATGGCCTACCTGCAGAAGCATTTTATTCTCATTTGGACAAATTAATGAAGCGTCTCTTAACCGATTTAGTATTCATAAAATATGCCTTTTGGATTCTTATTTTTTATTATTTTACACTTACGACCTTGTCACCAAGCATTTCCTCCTTCCCGCAGTTTTCTGTAATCTACCCTTTCATCTTACAAAAGATGAGCCTATTGACATTTGATTATGCTAACTGAATTGTGCAACGAGCACGCCAGACACCGAAGCACAGTTTTGTGGTTGTCGCCAGACCGCATGAACAGCACAGTGATTAATAGTCGGGTTAACATCAAAGTTTGCATCAAATTTTATTTTCTGTCACTGGATCCTAATTTAATACGGTTCTACTCTTAAGGCCGTTTGCCGTTTAGGTCATGCGTGTGTCATTAAATTAACTCAGGCTTCTCTCAATCCTTGTTCTGACATGAGGAATAGCTGTATGGGGCCTAGTCATGAGCTACATCTCCAAACTATCAACCTTGATTCTACATCAGAACAGAGAACAAACCCTCCTCCCTCCCTACCTCTCACACACGCATGCAGATTCAAAGAATTTAAATAGACAAACAGGTTCAGAAGCTCAGAAAGAAAGACACAGGCAAAGCTGTTATTTCTAACACATTTATTAAATACAAAAACAAGCTTACAAAACAAACTTATGGGGTTACAGCTAAAAATATGAACACACAAACAGGACTAGCAACTTAGCAAGGTCATGCTTTTGTCCTGTAAAATTCAAACAGGCGGAGCACGGCACAGGTCCTGTAGGCCCTTCGCAGAAAGCCATTGGAGCACCAGGTGGTCTACTGCACGCACCATTACACTGCGGTTCAACCGCTTTGGCAAAGGGAAAAGAATCTTCGCAGTAACGCGTTTGCCTCGCACTCGATGCCGTGCGTTGACCCCTACCAATGGCGGTGGCTAAGCATTCATCAACTTTAAGAATGACCACATAGACACAATATTTCAGTCGACACAAAATGTCTTTTTTTTTTTTTTTTTTTTTTTTAAAAAGGAGGGGAGCAAACATCGTTCACAAATCGTATCAAGTGCATCACGAGTAGGCCTGTTAGCACGAGGACCTGGGGTTTACCGCATTAGTGGGCCTTCACATACAGTACAGAATTTTCTAAAGTGCACCATTAGAAAATGTGATTAAAGGAGGAGGAGCACACTCGGTGGGCCTAACTTGTGTCACAGCAGGGTGACAGTGCGTGGGATTAACCGAGATCGCTCTTGAAGCCTCACGCATTGTGCCAAACGAATGAAACACTCTACGGTTTGCCTTTATTAGGCTCTGGTGGTGTCTCGCCCGGTATTCTCCTGTTGCTGCCATCTGCTGCTGGCTGCGGTGTCTGCAGAAACCATATTCTCAGGCGCAGGCAGGCTCTCAATGACAGGAGCACGACTAAGGGTTCACTGGAACAATCTTCCACTGTACGTACGCTGCATCATGGCGCACCGCTAACGAGCCGTAGCAGTGCCTGCGAGTGGATCGTACGCATCGCCCTCTACTGGTCCAAAAGGAAAACGACATGCAGACATTTTAAATGAGGAATTACTGCTCGCGAAATCACAAGCCTACTCTACACAGAGACTGCACCCCATGCTGGCCACACGATGAATGTAGCAAATACAATCAGGCTCAGCCTTGTATCAGGATCCTCAACCCTGATCTTGGAGGGCCACAGGGTATGCTGGCTTTCACCATTACTCAGTCTTTAATGGATCAATCAATGTTTTTTTCATTACACAGTAATCTCACCTCATGGTTTCGTGGCTCACATCGGTTGGTAATTTTAGGGCGACAACAAAAACCAACGCACCCTCGGCCCTCCCGGACCAGGACCACACGGACTTTGGGCATTTGCCTGGAATAAACCTTCACACTTCTGTTCACAATTACCATTTCACTTGTTTTTCAGGGTTGGGCCACAGCAGAGCTTGTAGTCCCAACATATAGTACAAAACTGTATTCGCAATTTTCACTGGCAGCTCTGGACCACCTGTGATGTTTTCTTGGGCCTCCTCGCCAGAGCTACTCTGGCCACATTCCAGCATGTTGTGTTTTTGTAGCAGTGCGAACAAGTGAGCTTTTCAAACTCAGAACACTTCCAGTCATGAAGAGTAGGAATTCTGAATGTAAAATACTAACAATTTATGAACAAAGACCCTGATAGAAGAATAAATCCGGTATGGGTTGAGGTTTCCTAGGCACAGTAGTGAAACCATGCATCAACAAGCGGATGGGAATTGACTGTTTTCTTCCAGGGAATGCTTAAAAAAAAAAAAAAAGATGTGGGAGTTCTAGTTGCTGTAAAAGCTTGTTAAATCATTATCGCATTCTTTCAACAGAGGCTGTGATTCCAGTAGCTTTCTGGTACTATTTTGTCAGCGGAATTCAATTTGTCCTATAAGATGTTTAATATAAATTTTACTTCACTTTGACAACCAGCAAAGATTGCCTCCATTTGATCGAGTGTCACAACAGCACTACATACTTCTGTCAGGGATAAACCAATATTGCAGATATACAGGGCTATAGGAAATATATCTCCAACAATAATTATTATGATACCTACTTATTTAGGAATAAACTGAAAAGGAAGAACTGATT
This sequence comes from Synaphobranchus kaupii, assembly GCA_029718625.1. Classification (NCBI taxonomy): domain Eukaryota; kingdom Metazoa; phylum Chordata; class Actinopteri; order Anguilliformes; family Synaphobranchidae; genus Synaphobranchus; species Synaphobranchus kaupii. The sequence goes on from CM056382.1 coordinate 36,862,048, forward strand.
TTAGATTATCCGCAAGAACAGGCAAAAAAAAACAAAAAACACATTGACATTGACACAAAAACATCGTCATTGTTATGTTAAAAAATTGTGTTGGTAAGTCTTGCGCCGTTTTCCAAATGAAAGCCCTCAATTGTCAAATTCATTCAACTGTCTCACATTTATGTCATTTGCATTCCAACAATAAATTGAATTTGAGATTAGTTTTTCCCCCTGGAGTTAGAATGGAAAACATTGGACACATTCATCTCAGGTTTCACAAAGAGCAGCAGTAAAGGGCTCACATTCGTGTGTATGTGTGAGATTCACCAGAGGCCGAAAGTGTGAGATCTGACACGTACGAACCATCCTCCATCCGATCTTCACAGGATGTCCCAATCACGCACTATTACAAAGGGAGAATAGCCAACCCCAGACGAAAAGAGACGCCTCTGTGCTTCTTAATGGCCACAGCCTTGTCTTTACGCTTTCATTTGAAAGTGTGCAAAACCCATTTGAATTGCTTATATGAAAAATCTGAAGATGGGGAATGGGGTGACGGGTAGGTCTGCCTCGTGTGTGGATCATTAAAGTTGGTGTGACGACCCCGCGCTGCCCGGCAGTAGGCCGATGGGCCAGTGTTGCGTCGCCGCAAATGCGTAATTCAGCCTGTGAGGAATCTGCACGAGGTCACAATGTGGCCACGGGTGTCCGGGGCATCGTAAGACTCCTGTGGTGGCGCCACCGTATCTGTATGTAGTTCAACTATTCAACTACACCCCCCCCAAGCTTATGATTGAAGCTGGGGCTTACTTTACCATTACGAACCTACATTGGCCACCTTGCCTAACAAGGTGGCTGGCCTCACCAATCAAAGCCTTTGGTTTAGTCAGGGTGGATGAAAAAAGGTTTCAGAACAGCTGAATACCAACGTACTGTATAATCTGAAGTAAAACAAAACCACTATCAGGATCTGAGATTTACCATTTAACCTATTAAGACAAAAGACTACAAAATTATAGTCAGGATCTCGCCTCACTGTTTATGTTTCATGTTGGAAGCAACTTAGTATATTCTCTTGAAGGCACACACATAAGGGGAGCTTTCCTAGTGACTACATTCAGAAACACTGTTTCCATCTCAAACGGCAAAGAACACTCATAAGTGCTTGAATATAATACTTTTGCATTGAAATGAATTACAACGGCAAAACATTTCTGATATACAAAAAAACAAAAAAAAACAAACACACACTTTTACACTCTAAAAGTGAAGACAGAGCTAATTAAAGTTGCACCACCTTGTCCTGCCTCGGCTGTAAGTGAGATTTCTTATTTTCTGTTGTGTGCGCTGTGCACAAACACTAGAGCGTCCACTAACAAGCCCGCGGTACGTGTCACAAACCTATAGCTTTACATTACATTGGGCATCAATGGATTCAAAAACCATTTGCAAGTCTGACTGCAGTCACTGACACGGATGAATCAATACCTTAATTAAGTGACTTTTAGCGCAATAGCACCCATTGCCAGTTAATGTTACATTTCTAATTTACTGAATTTAATTACCATTGAAATGTAAGTGAATATATTCCATATTACGGCATTATTTATCCATGTTCGTATTTATTCCAAATACATTTGGTCCCAGTGTACTACATAAATTACCACCAGTGCGGACTAATAAGTAACAATATAAAACAAGGCAGCCATGAGCTCATGTTGTATATGAACTCAAACCTCCTCTCAAATGGCTGGACTACTGGAGCTGACAGCAGGGTATGTTTATCAAACGAGGATAAGCTCATTCAACATGTACAAATGGTACAACAATAACATCTGTTCTTCAAGTCAGGAGCATTTTGGGATGCAAGCACCTACCAGAGGCTTGATCATAATCTCAAAAAACATACAAAAATATATTCAAAAATGGTGGAATACCAGGAAATACTGGACAAAGAATCCCACCATAAGCATCGCCGCAATCGAAAAGCCTGGAATAGATACGAGCCAGAGCAAGAGCAACCTGCTGACCTTTGCAATGAAATCACGTGACCACTGAAATCACTTGGTCGTCCAATCAGAGGGTTGCAAAGCCTGCCATGGCCTGCCTCCAGTCACAAGCAAAGTCATGGATCAACAATTAATCATGGCATTCTGCATCTGCACATTCAGGCATTAGGGAGAGGGATAAAAAAACAACCCCCCCCCCCCCTCCCCGGCACCACCTTAAACTGTAGTTCCGCTCTACGATGCCTATGGAACTAACATAGATACCTGACCCTCGTTAACCTTTGGTGACCACCGTGTCTGCACCCAAAAAAAAAAAAAAAAGAACCTGAGATGTTATAGACTTGAAATCTCAAACTGAGTTATCGTTCCATCTCGTGCACTGTGTTGGACTCCAGACCTTGAGACCTTCTGATTCCGCACACACAGCCAGCACCGTGGAAAACATACCATCGTTCAGGTACCAGTGCAAGAAGAGGAAAAAATAAAAGGAAGTACAAAAAAAAAATAGAGGAAGTAGAAGAAGAAAATGAAAGAAAACCCAGTCCGTGCGCAATAGAATTTCAGGAGCCTCTTTACTGGGAAAATATCCCCCAGCACACATACAATCCGACGGCCACCACTGCGCCAGCCCCGACATTAAAGAGAATAGGTTTCCAGTACAGCCACCTTTTTCTCCTCTTCTCCGAGTCGCTCAGTCTCTGCTTCATCTCCTGTATCTTCTGTGCTGTGCCGGCGATCCTCTCCTCTCGGTGTCGCTTCCTGACGCTGTGGGAAGACCAGAAATCGCACCGTTAAATCGCGCCGTTGCTGGGAATTTGTGCGCTGCGTCTAGCGCTAGGCTCGACGAAGTTACGCAGAAGCCCTTGTCTGCGGCGAGCGGTCGGTCACTTACTGTCCCCTGCTATCGTCCACGTCCTGCTCTTTTCTGGCTACGCCCGTTCCCGCCGTCCTCTCGGAGTTGGGCTCGGCGTCCTGCGCCGGGACGGGCGCTCTGTTTCCGTTGAGCTTGTCTGTGGGCCGCTTGGGGGGCTGAGGGGGCTGGGCCTTCGCTGGCTCCTGGTCCTCTCTGGAGAGCGTCTGCCACTGTCTCTGCACGCAGGAAACACAACACAACCAGCCTTAACCGCCCGTCAGTTCCCAGACTGCCTGGGTTAGTGTTCAGGCATAGCCAGCGACATTTGGCCAGCCGGGCTGCTCCCCTACCGCATAACAGCGATTCGATTTTAGCCCCCATGACTGGCGCCTCTGCTCTCTGGATACAATGCTATTTTTTTTAAGTTATATTTTCAGGGCTTTTTCAGCTTTATTGGACAGCACTGTGTAGAGACACAGGAAGAATGGGAGCGAGAGTGAGGGAGAGACATGCAACAAAGGTCACGCGGCCAGATTCGATTCGCCAACGTTGCAACTTGAGCATGTGGACAGTGCTCTTGCAGGCTACGCCACCGAGACGTCCCATGCTTTGGATTTTAAACCGCCATCAATTCCAGTGCTGTTGAAACAGACGGCCAATCTGAACCCTTCTCATAAAAAGAACTCCCTCCCCACAATAGTACCTGCATAGAGTCATCTCCCATGATGCACTTGGCTCCCTCGATGACAGCCATGTAGGAGAAGCGGAGCTGGTCTGGTGTTTGGATCAGTCCCATGCGGTACTTCCTCATGTCCAGCAGCACTTTCTGAATGTCCACAGCAGTGGGGTCTTTCCTCTTGTCCATCTAAATGGGTTTCAGTGCGTAATCAAGCAGCAGAAAACAGTGACTCCACTGAATCTGTTGGACACCGTGGAATCAACTAGACTCGCTTCAGATGCAACTTCAGATATAAGGACATGCCTTCCATGCAGTATAGCCAGCTTAGCGTGTGCGCACACAACATATGATCAAATGTATTTGTAAGAATGTTTTTTAACGAGGAGTATTCAAAAAACATAAATTACTGGAAGCAACCAACTTGAAACAAGTTAAGAACTTATCAATGCAGCCATCCAATCAATCCAGCCAGCAGCAGGAGGCGGGCCTTACCAGGACGAGGCAGGAGTCCACCAGTGAGAATGTCCCCGAGCGACCAATCCCGGCGCTGCAGTGAACCACCGCAGGCCCGTGCTCAGTGGCCAGACTGCCCGACTCTCGCACCTTGTACAAGAAGTTGAGGAAGGAGGCGGGGGATTCTGGGACCCCAAAGTCTGGCCATGTGGTGTAATGAAAGTGAAATATCTCTCTGGTCTCTCCTGTCTGAGGACATGCACACCAGAGGGCTGAGTTACAAAGGGCCACATGCTCTGAGCTTGTCATTTCCATCTCTAAAATTAGATTCTGCTCATGGTCACCAGCTTGGAATCGATGCATAATTAAATAAAAGCCCCAGTCTAATTTTGATAAAAAGGGTTGCCTCTCAAGAGAGTTTAAACTAACCGTAGGTCCAATTTGACGTACTGCTTATGGGAACACAGCCATTACGTCATTTTTTATTTATTTATTTTTGGCTTCAGACGAAACGTCTACCAGTCACTGGATCGAGACACTTAAGGAACAGGCCATTTGCCAAGGAAGCCAGAAAACGACTCACGCTCGTATTCTGAAGCTGCAGCACTCGCGTCGTGTAGTAGGATTTGACGTCCTCCGAAACCAGCGTCACGACGAAGCGAGTGTCCCTGAAAGACATTTCCCGCTCTTCCTGTGCCGGCCAGTACTGCGCACACTTTTCCTGTGGCGAGAGGAAAACAAAATTAAATGAGAAACCCTTGCGCCGACACGAGAGGCTGTGCGTCAAGATGCGCTACAAATATCTTTTTTAAAATGTCTGACCGAATGTTGGCCAGTTGTAATACAGTACATAATAATGTATAACTTATATGACCATTCTTCACTCCTGAGTGCTAAATACACTGAATGAGACACTGAAATACTTCCAAAATCACAACAAAATCATGCCTTTACCATTACTGATACACATACCGAGCCAGGTAGATTGTCAAAGTAGATATAGGGCCGGATTCAGAGATGGCCAACTTAAGTCATACGCTTAAGTGCCTCTCCTGCGCGGATTTAACGCGGTATGAACACCGTATTCTAACCTACTCAAAATGCGGGTGGCACAGGGCATGATATTCTAATGACCTGTTTTGTGTACCTGCCCCCTGGGTTTGTACTAAAAAAAAATGTGTGTGGGAGTATACATTTTCAACGTGTCAGTATACATTTTCAACGTGTCAGTGACATTGCTTTTAACCACATTTGCCTTTGTAAAATCCTACCTTTGTGCATCGTAGTTACTCTTGCTTGATGGGGATGGCAGTGAACGTATTAATCCGTTGCATTGATAAAATGATCATAGCGCCTATTGACGACTTAGATATATCCATCACACAATCAAAATAAATAATCGCTGGACAGTGGTTGCATGCAATATTATTAAGTAAACAAATAAATCGTTGTATTTACTGAAAAAAATTTTTTTTTTTTTAAATCTAATCTTTTTTTTAAGGATTTCTCTAATAAAGTCATGTAGCCTACGGTAGTTGAACACAATAGCCTATATGCAACGTCTTAAACTTAATAATTTTGGAGAAGCTGTGCTGACACAAGTAGGATACAAAATCGTCTCTCTGTCAAAGCGAATATGATCCAGATTGTCTATCAATTAATCCATCATTTAATCCACCAATATTGGTCTGGTATGATATACCAGATGGTCAATCATAGCCTACTTTTACATATTTTTCTTTTTATAACAGCTCTTTGATAATTGCAAGTTAGCTATGCAAAGGAAAATATGACCAAGATTATGTTCAAATAACATGCACTCATTATAATATCCATTTATGCAAAAGATGCTGTATTTTTCATAATAATCTATTGGCTGCGCTAGACATAAAACACCTTTTTTTCCTGAACAAAGTTGCCGGGAAAAATGATTAAGTGAAAACTCTGAATACGCGTATATTGCAGACGCGCCTCCTTTTCATGAAATCTCCACCCCGCGCGTGTATATACTGGAGAGACGCTTAAAACAGCGAATAAGTCAAATGTCTGAATCACAAATGGCTTAAGCTACATGGAATTTCATGAGTAAGTCCCATTTGCACATGCTTATCTCAACTCTGAATCTATTCCATACTGTTTAAACCAGTTCCAGTTTGTGTCTTTTTTATTTTTTGAACCAATGATCCTGATTTATTCTTTCCTCACACTTCCTAATCTGGAATGACCAATTATATTTGAAAGTCCATCTCATCGCTAATTTCCTCCATAAATATGGGAGAGACAGCAACAGTCAGCAAACGGAAACCCTTCACCTCCAGGTAAAACCAAAGACCATATGGGGTGTCCCAACTGGCACGGTAAGACCAAAATGTAGGGCATGTGATGGCACTGAAAACCAATGCTTTACCAGGAAGTCACTTGACACCCTAATTCTTTGAACTTTGTTAAACAAATAAAATCACAGGCCATGGTTATTCCGTTCACACTACATAAAAAAACACCTTTTGCTGGCTGTGCCATCTTCCATTTTGATACAGTGATACACTCAAAGGAAAAAGTCACATCCATTTAAAGATAGCTTTGATTTGTGCAATGCGAACGGTTCTACATCAGAACCTGAAGTCCCCCCCGAGAAAAATAAAGTTATTCTATTCTTGCCAGAATTTTGACTGTTAACAACAGTTACCTGAGGGCAAACCAAGCTTTTAAGTGTTGTTTGACAAGCCTATACTCCACTGGTTCATCCTCCTTATGAAGATGTTGTGACCCGATTTGGAGGTGTACTGCAAAGGGCAGAGCCCTGTAATGTGCTTTTCTCTGCACATTTTCATGCCTTTGAAGCACATGGGATTCATTTAAGAACAGTCTCACCTTTCAGGCATCGCAGCCAGCAAGCAGGCACCGTTACTCATCGAAATCTTGGTCACACCGAAACCAAATGTTTGTATTGCATGAGTTTCTGCCACCTCTTCGCAAATGTCTCATATTTACCGACTTAATCAGTTACACGCTGACAGAAAAATGCATCGTCAACCACTATCCTTTCTTCTTTCTGCTGAGGTTTCTCTACTCTTGAGTTTTTCCATTGCATCTACATAAAACATGGTCAGTAAAACATGCAAACAGATAGGTGTGATTCTTCAGTAAAGATGAAGAAAGAGACACAGTGCCGGGCCCCAGGCCTGAAGAGTGGGCTGGCCATAGAGGCACAACAGTTTCCTATGACCAGGGTGAGTCCGGCTCATTCCCAGAGTTACATACAGATACTACACACATATGCACTTTTGTCAAACCTCAGCCATTTGGTAGCTATGGTCATCATGCACACACCATTGGGTGTAAAGAGCAGGGTTGTAATATCCTAAGAAGCTCAGATTCCACTCCTGCCCAGTGGTCATAATGTTAGCCCACAGGCACATTCGTTCTGAGGGGAGGACAAACAAATCGGACGCAACTGCCCATTGGCCCGACTATGAAGCAACACTTCCGCGCAAAGGCCCGCTTGGGCGAACAAACACAGATGGGATACAATGTATACAGATCACTTTCTGGAATTCTGAAAGCCTTTCAAACAGGGATGCAATGTTGGGAAATTGCAGCAAAACACGACGCGGGGATGTCAGCAGCATCAAAGTGCGGACATCCCCCCCCGTCCCCCCCGTCTGGTAAACCAGCGCCCAGCCACGGGGGGTCAAGATGGCCCACTGCCAACCACAGATGCGGGTGCTCGGCCACTCCCGAGCCGTGGCTTTCCAAGCATCCGAACCAGCGCCGCACACACCGCCGGAGACACTTTGCCACGATGACTCACCACCCCTTCCTTCCTTACCAGAAACGGCACGAGGGCAGGCCGTCGTTCTCTTCAAGGTTATCGCTATAGAAGGTTTTGTCAAAGTGCGCCTCTTGGATACGGAAAATGAAATCAAACGGTGCGTACGCGTGCGTTTGGTCACGTTGAGCGCAAGCCAGTTTTTTTTTGTTGTTGTTTGTTTCTCTGGGGTCCGCTACGCGAATGTGTCGGATTGATTACCTTTCTGTGCGTTTATGGACGGACGGACAAAGCACTTACCGATCCTTTCTCAATGACTCTGTTCAGCATTATGACTGCTTTCGTCCTCTGCTCCCAGATCATTAACCAAAAGTGGCCGCAAGTGTTTCTCAAAGGACCCTGCGGGGAGGAGAATGCAGGCAGCATCTTCAGAAGCTTTCAAAGGGAAAACCTGACCGCCTCTCATTATCATAAATGCATGAATGAAACGCTCTTGTTTAACAGTAACACTTTCAGGCAACATCAGTCACAATATTAGGATGTAAAAACATCCTAAATTTTAGCTGCAAGACAAAAAAAAAAAAAAAAAAAGAGCATTCCTTTTACTGCTTTTCTATATTTAAAAAAAATGCACTCACTCTCTGTTTTCAACCTTGAAATCTCAAACACAACCCTCTAGCAAGCCATTTATGAATGAAAACTGTATCAATGGCCTTGCAACGGACAAGACAAAGAACTCAACAGTAATTTTTTGTGTACGTTTGTGTGTGTGTGTGTGTGTGTGTATGGGGGGTGGTGAGTCACTATTACACTGCCTCTGAAAAGGACCCACTGTCTACAACAAAAAGCTGGAATCTGTGCAACAATGTGCTGCTCTGGCCCCCACCCACTCTCCTCGGTGAAACCTGACCACTGAGAAAAGGAGCCTTCTTCCTGTAAAAAAAATCCTCTGTAAGCCTCCTCCGCCGAGAAGTGCGTTGGTCTCACGACGACAACTTAATGCAGTGAACAGACAAATGGCTACTACTCCTCTGAGCTCTCCTGAGGAACGTACGCTGAAGACGGGCTTACTGTCAGGACTGTTTCTCTTAAAGAGCCTGAAATATTACACCGATCATTCGGGAAAGTAGACCGCCTCCATTCTTTTCAATGTTCATGTTCATTATTTTGGCCTACTGCCTGCAGAACACAGGAATATAATTGAGAACAAGGAAGTGCAAACAAATCTATCAGGCTGAACTTCAGCGGCTGACAGATTGTGTATGGTCCATGTTCTCAACCCCCTTATTTAAAAGTTAAAGAGGACCTTGAGCTGGTCCTTGTGTGTTTAAATGATATAACATGTTCTAACAGTGAATTTAATCTTGTGGAGGAAAGGAGTACTTGAGATAAACTCCAGGGAAAGTATTAATATTTGTATATCAAGCAAACTACTAATAAAAAAATAAAGAAGTGGTTTACACTAAAAAAGGTGAACTTAATGACTTTATTAAGCACAAGGAAACAAACCATTTTGATTAGTCTTCTTTGGTGTGCTGTACATGGTCATTTCTTCAACGTCAAGTAATTCTACGGGCCTTACAATGTGAACTTATACAGTCAAGCCTGAAAGTCTGCACACCCCTTTCACCTTCTCCACGTTTTATTACGTTACAGACATATTCTACAATAGATTGAGTTCATTTTTTGTCTCAAAATTCTACACTAAATAGCCCATAATGACAAAGTGATCTGCAGACCTCAGAAACAGGATTGTGTCAAGGCATAGATCTGGAGAAGGGTACGGAAAAATCTCTGCAGCTTTACAGGTCCCAAAGAGCACAGTGGCCACCATCATTCGTAAATGGAAGAAGTTTGGAACCACCAAGAATCTTCCTAGACCTGGCCACCCGGCCAAACTGAGCAATCGGGGAAGACGGGCCTTGGCCAGGGAGGTGAGCAGGAACCCGAGGGTCACTCTGACAGAGCTCCAGCGTATCCTTGTGGAGATGGGAGAACCTCCTTAGTAAAAGGCACATCACAGCCCGCTTGGAGTTTGCCAAAAGGCACCTAGAGGACTCTCAAACCATGAGAATCAAGATTATCTGGTCTGATGAAACCAAAATTGAACTTTTTGGCCTGAATACCAAGCGTCACGTCTGGAGGAAACCAGGCACCGCTCATCACCTGGCTAATACCATCCCTACAGTGAAGCATGGCGGTGGCAGCATCATGATGTGGGGATGTTTTTCAGCAGCGGGAACGGGGCGACTAGTCCTGATAGAGGGAAAGATGAATGCAGCTAAGTACACCGAGATCCTTGAAGAAAACCTGCTCCAGAGCGCTCTGGACCTCAGACTGGGGCGAAGGTTTACCTTCCAACATGACAACGACCCGAAGTACACAGCCAAGAGAACAAAGGAGTGGCTTCGGAGAAAGTCTGTGCATGTCCTTGAGTGGCCCAGCCAGAGCCCAGACCTGAATCCAATTGAACATCTGTGGAAAGAGCTGAAAATGGCTTTGTACCGACGCTCCCCATCCAACCTGACGGAGCTTGCAAGGATATGCCAAGAGGAATGGGCAAAAATGTCCAGAAACAAGTGTGCCAAGCTCGTAGCTTCTTTCCCAAGACGCCTTGAAGCTGTAATCGCTGCCAAAGGTGCAGCAACCAAGTATTAGGCTAAGGGTGTGTACAGATATGTAAACCCTAAATAACCTATTTTTGTCAGTAAAATAAAATTGCATATTTTCTAAAAACCTGTTTTCACTTCGTCATTATTGGCTATTGTGTGTAGATGTTTGAGGCAAAAAATGAACTCAATCTATTGTAGTATAAGTCTGTTACGTAATAAAACGTGGAGAAGGTGAAAGGGGTGTGCAGACTTTCCGGCTTGACTGTAAGTAGGGGGTGCTCAATAAGCATTACTTGACTTGCCATACTAGATAATGCCGATGTTGATTAACTCCGTTTTACATTATAGCACTAACGCAAACTACGACCAAGTTTCGTAGATGAGCAAGGACATCAACTTATGAATGTAACAACTGAATGAATGTACTTTATTATTAAGCAGGGTACACAAGGTGAGAGAATTACTGAGTCTCTGTATAGCTTTTCTTGTCAGTTTTGCTGGAAAATTTATAAAGAAATAAATAATACATCAATGAGGTTCAGAGGACTAAGATTAGGCTACGTTCTGAGAATGACACTTTAAAAATGTCTTAATTTACAGCAACAGCACCTCATCAAATGTGTCGCCTCTCTGTCGCATTAACACATTGGTCGTTATCTTAGCTTATCGGCCATCACCGTTAAGTTATAAGTTATTTTTAAGCCATGGTGAGTCAATACCAATACTATCATGCATCCCTACTTTACTTGTAAATGCTAAGTGTGTCCAAAGAAACACTGTCATTATCTCATAGCACAGTCTAAGTTCTCTGAGCTGATAAAATCAAACCAAACTGAGAGGGGCTGTACCACTCACAAAGCTGGAATAGTCATACTTTTGCCTGGTCTGCTAAGCGCTTTTGCAGACCTAAAAACTCTTGCAGCCCAAACATACCATACAATTCTTGTATTCCTGTATGGATCCCCAGTATTTTCTCCCCTGAAGAACCATGTTACATGTTACAGGTTTTTGTCAACTAGAAAATCTTGACCACACCATTCAGAAAATGACCCTAACCTTAACTCAGGTATTCTCTACAACCCAAATGGTTGGAACCAGACATCCCCAATCTGGGAACATTCAACATGTTTAATATTCTACTAATTATAAATCTAAACATAAAGGTTGGTTCAGAACACCGTGTTTCCGCAACTGCAACTAGCCTTCCTGCTTTGTAGATCTACCAGGGCAAACAAGTAATACATATTTTACTTTCCAGAAACATGAATCCAAACAACTGATTATTACTGAATGTCTCACTCTCAAGTGGATCTTTCAGGTACACCAAACAAATCCGCCAGCACACCAAGGATAACACCATAGTGGCTACATAGTACAGAGTACAGTTGTAAGCTTACTTTTATCCAGCAGTGACTACTGACAGGGTCTTACGCAAAACACTAACAGTAAACAAACCATAGAATAAATTAAATGGTCTTACCTGAGTTAATATGTAGTTTCTTTGGGCTTCCTCCACTACAACCAGGCTTGCATTAATATAGTCATTTTCTGAATTTTCTAGTTTAACTCGACTGTGGTCATCTAATGCAAATAGAGAAACACTGATTTTCAATGCACTGAAAACTGATAATAATACAAGTGTCTTGCAAATAGAATATTAGTTTAATAGATAGATATAGTACAGAATATTTAATGCAGAGTACAGAATATTTAATACAGGTACAGAATATTCAATGCAGAAAAAAGCACAAAGATGGCATGGATCCTGGTCACTCACATGGACTGACGTCTCTGTATCGGTTTCTGTTCCGATTCTCTGGAAACTTTGCCACTTTGTAAGGACACTCATGAGTCTGGTCGCGAATTTCCTAAAAACATACATTTATACATAAATAACAGTTTGTACTGTAAAGTACTGTATGCAACTTTAAAGAAGTGTTCCCAGAGACCAATGACAGCAGTTTTTTAAGGGATGTTATTTACGGAAATAAATATTGAGGAAAACATTACAGTCCACCATTTAAACATAACATAATGTGCAGACCTTTCTTTTGCAATTGGACATTATTAATTATATGATAGTACACGTTTCTTTTGTGGAAACATTCATATTTGTTGTTTCAACAAACGTTTTCTGTAGTTTACAGACAATGAAACTTGTACCTTTTCTAAAGGTGCTACCTGCGACACAGCCATTTAATTACTAAAGTCTCTAGTGAATGGATTGATTTCAGGTAATTGATTTCAGATAAGTTGTGAACCAGAATTTTGATTAATTTCAGCTCCTGAAATAAATTGAATTTCTCAGCTGTTTTTTTTTTTGCCTGTCAAACACGTTTTGAGAGCAGATTTTACTGTGCACCCTGTGGTCGGGACCCTGACCTAGATTACTAATATTCACCTACGAGGTTCTGGAAAATAACTTTTTCCCCCTCCAAAAGTTAATCTTCTTATGAAAGGTTATTATGTGGGATGGTGATTAAGTCTAGTGTACATGCATCTCAGTAGTGTTAACTTTATTTTGAAATGTGTGATAAGGTTGTGTGAAGAATGTTAATCTCCACCCAGTAGAATGTCATCGGCGTAATAACTACACAGAGAGTCAGACCAGGTAACGTGCAGGGTCTAACCATTAATAATGCCGTAGCTTGTGAACATATCCGAGATAGCAAGAACACCATATCTCGATTGTGTTAGCCATGTATGTAAGTAGACAGGCAGGTCCAAGCATTATTACGTATGTCTGATGTGAACAATTTGAGCAAATATCTCTTTTCCGAAAGTAAAGTTACTTGCGGAAAAAAGAAAGCTTGTTATCATCATTTTAAACACAATACAAAACATCCAAGCAGAAGAGCAGTGTATCTCTCAGACTGATTTCATCTATACCCCCCAAACATAGGTCAAATTTAAATGTTAGTGTCTTTCTGTACACATATTTCGGCCTTTGAGCCTTGTGGTACAGTAAAAAGAAAAGAAAAAAAGTTAGGCCTACTTACAGTTTTTAAGTAACGTTTTTTATAGAGACAAAGTTTCTAACATGTGTAGGCCTATATTTATTCACACAGGTCGCATGCAATTCGTCAAACCATACTAACTAGGTCACGTGTTTAAAGCAACATGTCAAGTAGATAGAATCTCTGACAAGAGGCTAAAACTGTGTGCTCAGATAAGATCGCTGTGTCTGTTCAAGTACGCCGGTGCAATAGCTCAGGTCAGGAATCTGCTATATTCTTGGAAAGCCCTGCTTCTCAGAAACCTAGCTGTGTAGCTATTACTGTAACGTTACGTTTTCCGGAAACCCCACTGCAATTCAATTTACAAGCTAACTAACGACAGTTTGCTGGCTTCAGTTCAGAAACGTAAATGTTACACAAGTGTTCAGTAACGTTACGCCAAACACAACTTAATCTTAAACGTTAGCCGTGTTTACAAAGTAGCTTACTTGCGAACTCTTGATAATAACTATCTAGTTAGCAAGCTGTCACTTTTAAAATTACAAGTGGTTTAAGGTACGTTATCTGTGTTAATTATGAATTATACGTGTCTGTTTGGGCGTCATTTTAACGGTGTATAACTTACAAGAAAATAATGCAAAACTATTAACTTTGCCAGTTATTCCATTTAAACATTAAACGCGCGCTCCCGCAATTCCTGGTAGTATATACCGCATGCGCACAGGAGAGGTTCGTCTAAACAACGCAGGCGCTTTTCAGCCCTGGCTTTGTCGCGCGCTACCGAACGAGGCTGCAGGCCTTGGAACTTCCAAAGAGAGTACGCAAGAGACGTTCAAACCTCACTCGAAAAATCAGATGCTTAGAAAAACAGTAATGACTTACAATGTACAGGTTCTGCCATCGCCCCACTGAATCCATATTCTTAAACTCCTGGTCCATTTTAACTTGTGGATGTCTTCCAGCGTTTTGAAATATGTATATTTGGTGGCTCCGGCTTCAATCACAAAGTAGCTAGCTACACATCCTCCTGTGCAGCCATTCGCCGAAACAGAGCGAAACAAACTGCGCATCTGTGATCTGGCTGATCCGTGATGGGGTAATGTACGCATGCGCACCGACAGGTTCCTACTCCTCACAGATCCACCACCATAACGTTAGCTGAACCCACTTTGTGGTTAAACAAAACGATTAATAGAAACTGCAGTAAAGTGCAGATCAATGTTTTACTCAACAAACAATTTAGACACAAATGGTTCATCAGTTTATCATTTAAGAAGCTATTTCTGTAATCATTGTGACGTTTGCTAGGAACAGCAAACTAGCTTCCTTACCGAGGCGTATGCTTGCTATAACGTTACTGCAGTTCATGTGAAAAAACCTGCGTTAATTTGCTATTTTTTTATTCGTGTCTCATATATTCTATTTCATCAATAGTTTTATATATTAAACACTGCTCGAGAAAAATTGCAGATGCCACATAAGGCATATATTAGCATACACACGCTCATTGTGAAATACATTTTTAAAATCCTCTCATCAAAGTTACTATCAAAGATTTCTGGATTAATAATCTGCAAATGTTGCAATGACGTTTGGATGCCCTCTGGTGGTCATATAACCCAACATCTGACTACGGCAGGGAGGCGCCAAATGATTATGAAATGTGAACGTGAATGTAGGCGCCCACACACACGTCAAAACCGAGCTAGCATTTATGTCTTATATTAAAAGACGAGCCTGGGTGTACCGAATATCCTAAAATACCCATACGAAAAGGAGAAAATTGTAGTATATTTGAGCTCAAGATGTTTGTTGCCCGGAGCATAGCAGCGGATCACAAAGATCTAATTCATGATGTTTCCTATGATTTTCACGGCAGGAGAATGGCGACTTGTTCTAGCGATCAAAGTGTAAAGGTAAGTTAAGTGAAGTCCAGTAACGTAACGTTAGCTACAGTCTCGTATCGCAAATGCATGGTACGTGATATTCAAAATTATGCCTGGAGTAATATCACTTTGCTCAGTAAACCAATGAAAATCATTACTAGTCGCTATCTGACGACGTAGCCATGTAAACAAATTGAGCAGCAGAGCCAAGGCCTGTAAACTCATTACCGTTACGGCTGCTCGCTCATCGACGATGGTATCACGAAAACAACAGATTGCATGGTTTCACTTTTGAACCGAGCTAGCTAACGTAACAAATTTGTCCAGCAGTATTAAAAAGAAAAAAGTATTTTATCCACATTGCCGTTAGACGTTTGACTCTGTATTTTTCATATTTTTGAAATAACTGAATTAACTGCCATATTGCATTAAAAGCTCAAACAGTGCTCCTTTCTTAGTCAGTAAATGTTAACGTTAGAAACGCTAGCTAATTGTAAATGTACGTAAATGCGCTGGTATGTAAATTTAAAAAAATGTGCGAAGGCCGAAACAAAATGTTAAATTAGTCCTCCTGTAAACGTTACCTTAAACGTTTCGCTACGTTAGTAATTTGTATTGCACATTTGCTTCCGTTTTTAGCAAGCGAACTTTTTGTCTTGTACCTGGCTTAAAGCTTCTTGAACGAAGTTAAATATTTCAAGTGTATGGGGTTTTTCCTAAAACTAACGTAGGCTAGGCTTGTTATATTAGTTTCATTGACCAAGGTGCCTGCAGTTAGAACCCCCTTGATTCCCCCCTGTCAATCTATAATTGAATCAATTAAATGTTACCTTTTTGAGTGGTTTGATAACTGCTTAAGTATTAAGTTGAGCATGGTGGCTGAGGCTGTGATTTGTAGTGATTATGGTAAGAAAAGCGGTGGTCTTTGCTTGTCCTTCAGGTTTGGGATAAAAGTGAGAGTGGAGAGTGGCATTGCACAGCCAGCTGGAAGGTATGTTATCCCATCACACCTAACGTTACATTTTTATGTTTATTGCATTCTTAACCATGTCACTTCTGGATGAGGATAATTATGCACATGTGCGCAATGGTCTGAGACATTTCTACTCTGATGCATGAGGAAGTAATAACGTTTTAACTCTGTTTTGCAAATACACCTATGTATAAAATATCTTAAAATAAGCACATGTTCTCTGTCTTTTGGTGAGTTGATCGTAAGCAATAATAATTTTTATAGGCGTTTAGCAGACACTTAGCCAGAGTGACTTACAAACCTCGCTTTTTCATTTTTACATAGTATCTATTTTTACGGCTGGATATTTTACTGAAGCAATTCAGGTTAAGCACCTTGCTCAAGGGTACAACGGCATTTTCCTACCTGGGAATCAAACCTGCGACCTTTAGATTACACGCCCAGTTCCCTAACTAATCTGGAATTATTTTCCATTTGTTTTACACTAGATTTACTTTTTAGTTTTACAACAATCTGTCCAACACCAATAATTTCAAGGTGATTGTGTTTTAAAGCACAACTGATCTTTGGTAGAACTTTGGGTTGTGTAGTTACCTGGCCATGATATGAGTCCAAATGGTGGCAAAATATGTTTGTTAGTTTCTCTGTGCTCCCCTGGGGCGAAAATCCAGAATAGGGTATTTGTCGCTCTCCATTCACTTCTATAAGGCAGTCTCAAAATGGCTCTTCTAGCACGAACACAAACAAAGCGGATTCTGTCAATACAAACGATAACCAGTCCTTGTACATTTTTTTTAATTTTTTTTTAAACGAAATGGCCGTTTCCTGGCTTTTTCGTATTTTATTTGGAACGTAGATCCGGTAGGTAATTCTTGCGCCAGAAACTGCGTTAATGTGCCGATGCATCACCACTCTGGTCCAAATTTCCACGGAAGCAAGCGTTCCTGGTAGTATACAGATCCTTTCCAAAAAATTAGAATATCATGGAAAAGTTTTTTTTTTTTTTTCATAATTCCATTCAAAAAGTGAAACTTTAATAGATTATAGATTTATTACACACAAAGTGAAATATTTCTAGCCTTTATTTGTTTCATTTTTTATAAATGAATATTTTTATAGAAATTAGAATAGTGTGTCGAAAATCAGCATTTACTTCAGTTATTTCAGAGAATGAGTGGAGTGGCTTGACTCGAGGAATCCGACAGTTGTAGCCCATGTCCCGGATACGTCTGTACGTGGTGGTTTTTGAAGCACTGACTCCAGCCTCAGTCCACTCCCTCTGCATCTCCGCCAAATTTTGGAATCGTCTTTGCTTGACAATCCACTGAAGCCTACGGTCATCTTTTTTGCTTGTGCACCTTCTCCTGCCACATTCTTCCCTTCCACTAAACTTTCTATTGATATGCTTGGACACTGCACTCTGTGAACAGCCAGCCTCCTTAGCGATGACCTTTTGTGGCTTACCCATCTTCTGGAGGGTGTCAATGATGGTCTTCTGGCCAATTGTCAAGTCTGCAGTCTTCCCCATACTGAACCAAACTGAGATACCTGTCCAATTTAACGACAAACCTGTAGAAAAACTTTGCAGGTGTTTTGAGTAAATTAGATGATTAGTGTGACACTCAGTCTAAAACATTCATTCTCTGAAATAACTGAAGTAAATGCTGATTTTCGACACACTATTCTAATTTCTTGAAATACTGTTGTGGGGGTTTTCTGGAGCTGTAAGCCAAAATTATGAAAAATGAAACCAATAAAGGCTAGAAATATTTCACTTTGTGTGTAATGAATCTATAATCTATGAAAGTTTCACTTTTTGAATGGAATTATGGAACAAAAACAACTTTTCCATGATATTCTAATTTTTTGGAAAGGATCTTTATATGGTAAACAAACCGCCCTGCCGACATTTTGCTAGTCTTTTCTGGTAGCTTGCTAACAACATTGAATTTTAATTACACAAAAAAAAATACGTACGAGGACTGGTTATTGTTTGTATTGACAGAATCCGCTTTGTTCGCATTTGTATACGCGCTAGAAGTGTCATTTTGAGACTGTTTTAGCTGCCCTATAGAAGTGAATGGAGAGTGACAAAAACCCTATTCTGGATTATCACCCCAGGGGTGCACAGAGCAACTAACAAACATATTTTGCCACCTCTTGGACTCATCATGGCCAGGTAACTACACTACTACCTGAATGTCCGGAATAGTGGTTGGTGAATGCTTGGAGGGGGGAGTGATGAAGCCGTGCACTCTGTCTGCAGACTCACAGCGGTTCAGTGTGGCGTGTGACCTGGGCTCACCCAGAGTTTGGGCAGGTGCTGGCCTCCTGCTCTTTCGACCGGACCGCTGCCGTGTGGGAGGAGATCGTGGGGGAGTCCAACAATAAGCAGCGTGGACAGAGTCACTGGGTGAGAACCTCTCATATCATCATCAGCACCCTGTCTGTCTGTCTGTCATCATCCATCTATCTATCTATCTAGCAGTCCAAAAGTGTTTGGCAGAGGTGGAAAATCCAGTTTCAGAAAGTAAAGGTCCTCCCCAGTAGTTTGTTCCAATCACCTGGATTTGCTAATTGGCACAATTCTTCAGCCAAGAGGTAGAACTAATCTAGTGTAGACCATCTGAATCTAGTCCCCCCCCCCCCCCCCCCCCCCAATTCCCGTGGAGATCCTTTCAAATGTAGAGAGGTTATAGTATCGTTTAAGAGTACCTGAAAATAAGATATCAAGAGTCTTCATGTTGTTGGGTCACAGACAGCAGACAGTTGTGGCATCCAAAGGATATGCAACCAAATATGACTAAGTTTATGTTAATGTCTCCAATTACTTTTGGTCCCCTAAAATGGGGGGGGGGGGTGGGCTACTATGTATAAAAACAATTGCTACACGGTTCACCCGATATGGCTGTAAATACCCTCAAATTAAACCTGGAAGTCTGCACTTTAACTTCATAGCCACCATTCCATTTCAAATCCAGTGTGCTGGACTACAGAGCCAAAACAACAAAAAATGTGTCACTCCAAATACTTTTGATCTATCTATAGTTAGCAATTTTTCATAATCTTTAAAGATGAACAACAAACATAAGTTTTGGGGGGGTTAGTATCAAAAAAGGTCCTCCATATTGATAACAGGGGCACAGTAGTGCACAGCACACATTTTGGTCGTTATTTTTTGGTTCCCCCACAGCTGACCGTACTGGTAAACTTGGTTGCATGTTTCTGTGCCACCGGGGCCACCTTTTCTAGATCAAGAGGACTACGCTGGTGGACAGCCGGACGTCTGTGACGGATGTGAAGTTCGCTCCGAAGCACATGGGTCTGATGCTGACCACGTGCTCGGCCGACGGCGTGGTGCGGATCTACGAAGCGCCGGACGTGATGAACCTGAGCCAGTGGTCCCTGCAGCACGAGATCTCCTGCAAGCTGAGCTGCAGCTGCATCTCCTGGAACCCCTCCAGGTGCCGCCCCGTCAGGCCAGCCTTACCCAGAAACCCCTCCCGCTGGTTCCGTTAGCCCCGTGGTTCCCAATGTGATGGGCACTTTGGATATCCCTGCGATGTGCTTTCAGTGCTGGGCGTGGTCGCGGCCAGGGAATGCTCGGCTAGCTTGAGTTCAGATCGTTTGGCTTGGCCCTACTCATAAGTGGTGATTTGTTTTCACCAAGCATCAGTTTGAATTTTAACTTGTTTCGGCATTTGAAGTGCCATAGGGGTTTTCATCCCGACTGTTTTCTGGCACTTAGTTTGTGCACCCATCAGTTTTGGTTTCCTCAGTTCATGGCAGGAGTCGATTGGATGCACTTGAACAATCGGACCAGGTTAGCCGTCGAGTAATTGGCTGGAAGGATAGTGAGGCCACTCGTGGGTGTGAGTCTAGCATCCAGGCATTACATTCCTAGCGGTGGACAGTTTGCTACAAGGGGCTATTTTAACGTAGTTGTAAACCTGTCTATTTGTGCTGACCTCTGACAATAAAGGGCATCCCCAGACCAAGAGCTTTGGACTTGGTCGAATGCAACCTCCTCGGTGGAGTTAAAAGAAAATGTCCCTGGTGTTCTTGTTATTTTCCAGAAGTCAGTCCATTCAGATGAATTAAAAGATGACATGGCCAGATTAGTAGGGAGATTAGTAGTAGACTCCTCAAATGACTCGTTTTAAAAGTTTGTGTTTGCGCCCCATAGCTCCCGTGCTCACTCCCCAATGATCGCAGTAGGCAGCGACGACAGCAACGTGACGTACGGTGGAAAAGTTCAAATCTACGAGTACAACGAAAACACAAGGTCAGTACCCCAGCGCTCCTCTTCGCTCCTCCTGGCCTGTGCACTTTGGTGCTTCTACACGCCGATCGATCTGAAACGCTGCGATTTTTCTCCCTCAGGAAGTACGCCAAGGCAGAGACGCTGATGACCGTCACAGATCCTGTGCATGACATCGCCTTCGCTCACAATCTGGGGCGGTCCTTCCACGTGCTCGCCATAGCAACCAAAGACGTCCGCATCTTCAAACTGCTGCCCCCTGCGGTGAGTGGATCAGCACAGTAGTGTGTGTGCGCGTGTGAAAGCGCTTCATTTGGAATGAGGAAAATTGAAGCTTGTGAAAGTGCTTTCACACAGTGCTGCACAGTGCTTGAAGGTGCTTAATTAACTGTCGATTTTTGCTTTTATTAACTTTTCTCTTTAATCTACTTGTATGCATCCCATAAAACGAAACACCCAACTATGGTGAATCTAGTGTCATTGGCTTCCATTTCCCATAAGCTGGCTAAACCTTGTTAGTAAGGTTTTCAATAATAAAGTTACTGATGTCTTAGTGTTCATTATAAGAAGGTCATTCATTCATCCTGGATAGCTTGAAATATTATCCTTGAAGACCTTGAGAATTTAAAACTATTTGCATTAGATACTGTAGGAACCCATGGACACGATCACAGAAATCTCCCTAATCCGTCCTGTCTTGTCATGCCAGGTTGCTGTAGTTGATCAGCTTTGTGTAATTAAGCATATTTCCAGTGAATGTCTGATTCAGTCCCATTGCAGGGATGGAAATGGCAGTCCAAACACATTGTCACTTTAGTCATGACAGGTTTTGCTAGAAGCTTCTCCGGCCGGGTAACCTGCTTCTAATAAAACCTGTAAGGGCTCGATCTGCTGCGCATTGGGAGTGTCACCTCTGCCATTGTAACGCCCTGGTTCGGTCCTGGTGATTGTGTCCTGGCAGGAGGGAGACGAGCTCCACCGGACCCACCAAGTTTGAGGTGCAGATCGTGGCGCAGTTCGACAACCACAACTCCCAAGTGTGGCGCGTGAGCTGGAACATCACCAGCACCCTTCTGGCGTCCTCCGGGACGATGGCTGCGTGCGCCTCTGGAAAGGTGGGCAGGCCCGGGCCGTGATCAAGCATGCAAGGCTGTCTGCTGATCTCACAACACCAAACACTTTTTCATCATACAAGAACCTCCAGAATGTTTGTTTGCAGTGGTTCGTATGCACACTACATATAAATGACCATTGATTCAAGAGTAGCATGTGTGTGCTACTCAACTCTACGTTCATAATAAATGAAGAGTGGGGCATTTTGTAGAATGTAATGGCTGTAAGTGCGTATATCCACAAGTGGTATGTATAATTCATCTAGCGCCGCATACCTGTGTTAGTGGATTTATTCGACAAGCAATTGAAGAAATTAGTGCATTTGTGGGCCTCTCATTCCTCTGATATTTTAACCTTTTCTATCGAACAATACTAAGGTTATTAAGTTCCCCTGAATAACATGCTATTTGTTTTTCAGTGCCCATGCAGTTTTTAATTGTTTAAGACAGTCAAGAATATTTACCTCTGATCTTGGATAGCTATGACTTGGTGTAGCATTTCAGGAGATTGTGGTGGAGCAGTATTTACTGTGCGGTGCAAGACATTTGTGAACATTGGCATTAATTAAGCAGCTTTTCTGGATTGTATTTGACTAATGCTAATAAACGTGGAACAGCGGAGCCAAATCCATGAGGACAGTTACATCTGCAAATGAAAAGGTAGTGCAGCTAAAAAAAATAGGAAGTGAATAGTACGTACAGTCAAATGCTTTCTTGGTTAAGGCAAAAGTGGCCAAATATGGTGCCATAAATACATTTTTTTATGGAAATGGTTATGCATTTCACAAAATATGCAACATAGGTATATTTTGAGACCAAACCCACAAGCTTAGTTCAAGCATAGTTTTGTAAAAATATTTGCTCAGGTAATTTTTCTTAGTAAACAAAACCTTTTATAGCATGGTGCATTTGTCAATTAAAATTTTAAGAAGGCTAACATCTAGACGGCAAATATTCCATGTGGGTGAATGAAAGGGTCCTACACTCCATGTGTGTTGGAGTTGCAGTTTAGTGTTTACATTCTTCTGACTTCCCTTCAGTTTTTGTACACCAGACCAGGGCTCGAAATTGCGACCATTTTGGTCGCATATGCTCCCGAAATTTAATCTGTGCAACCTCGAAATATAATTGGGAGCATTTGTGCGAGTGCAAATAATTGTTCTGGTGCGACCTTCTTTTTTTTTTTTCCCCCCAGTCGAACGTCCCTTTCTCTGACAGTGACCATTCTAACCAATCAACGTGAGCTTGACGTTCTTACCTTTAATGCTGATTTTAGATTGGTTAAGATTAGCCTTCAATCACTACCTTTCACGGCACTCCACTGTCACGTGACACAGAGAGCTAATGCGTTAACTAATGTTACCTGAAGACAAAAGTTTATTAACGTTACCTAACTAGCTAAATTGGTAACGTTAGCTAGCGTTATCGAAAGCTAACAATATGAAGCGAACGATTACGGCATTTTTTAGTAACGTTAACGTTACTAAAAACGTAACAGATGTAGTCGCTGTGGCTGCTGAAACAGTTGGCGATGGCGATGTGGGTGCACCAGCAGCGAAGAAGGCGTACACTTTTCGGAGAGAGTGGCTGAAGGACTTCGGACTTCGTTAGCTTTAGCTTAGGTATGACAACGGCGCAATGCACTGTGTACACTGTAAAGCCTGTGGGACGGAGATCGCAGGTAACAGTGCGTTTGCAACGGAGTCGACACATTTTAAGCGTGAGACCGTAAAAAAAAAAAAATTTACATATATTGTTGGTGCTCCTTACATTTTGGTGGGTGCTCCTAAATTTTTGCTGGTGCTCCTAACTTTTTGAAGTTGGGAGCACCAGTGCTACCAAGTAAAAAAGTTAATTTCGAGCCCTGCAGACACTGAAACATTTAAGACGCCCAGCTCAGATGTTAATCCCAGAACATTCTCACTAGGGCACGTGCTTACAGTTTTTATCAGGGAAGATCTGTATTATGGTTGAATTGTGCAGGGAAACGTGAAATTAGTTTTCATGTGCTAGACGGTGTTCAGAAGCTCAAAGCACGCCTGTGTTTTTCCTCGCCAGCAAACTACATGGACAATTGGAAGTGCACTGGGATCCTTAAGGGGGATGGTAGCCCGGTCAACGGGTCGTCCGGGCAACCCGGCGCCCTGAACGCCGTGGCAGGGTCGGCCGCCCAGGGCTCTCAGAATGCCCTTAACGGCGCGTCAGTGGGAAGGTAGGTGTGGCACTCGGAGGCCGGCCTGTCCACCCAGCCCACGCCTCAGAAGATTGACACCGCTTTGCGTGTGGGACCTCCGCACTCGTCTCCGGGCCTACCGATAACATCGTGCATGTGCAAAGAGCTTGGCGTCCAGCAGGAGTCCCTTGTTCTGTGAACGTTTTTATTTGTTTGTGCTTATTCTGAACCAGAAGCATTTATGATGTTTTTCAGTATGGCGTGCTAAGATGCAAGGTGACAGGGATGATGGAAACTTGTATGTGAAAACTTAAATGACCAATCGATGAAATGTATGGTTTTTAAACATTTAAACTTTATTCTTTTGAAGTTAGTAGTTAAATGCCATGTGAAACCATGGTATTGTGCTATGTTTGGACAGTACCACCGTTGGTTATATATTTCCCTGTAAAAATGGAGTAATAAGTACCACAGATCTAGGTCTGATTTTGATTTATTAAAGGACCACTACCACATAAAATGTTGAAAAAATGGAATGTATGCGTTCTAAGGGAGTTTTGTATGATAAATCCAAATCTGTCAATGATTTTCAGTTACGGAAATTTCCTAAAGTTATATTGAAAAAAAATCATCTTGGATGGGAACGCCCCTAAAAATTCTGGACAAAAGCCTGACCCGACTACGTAATCCATGTGACGTCATCTGAAGAACGAACGTCTTGCTGCGTCCGATCGACCGCCATATCTGTACAAACAAATATTCTACTCGACACAAAATATGGCGTTAATGACTCGTCTGAGGGATCTGGGAATGGTCTATTTTCTGATTCAGAATCCTCTGATCACAATCCAGTAGTTAAAAACCACAATTCACAATTAAAAACCATTTTTTCCTAAGGCATAACTACGCAAAAGTGGGGGGGAAAAGCCACTGTTTATGCGGTATTTTCCTTAAAGGGTAAGTTCGCTATTTTGGACCTTGGACCCTATTTGCGGTCCGTCTTCCATGAACCTGACCCATGAAGTCCATTTTTTCGCTGATCGGTCCAGTATTGAGTTCGGTACAGATTTCCTGTAGGCTCTCACTGGGCTACAATGGAAGTGAACGGGGCAATCAGAAATGTTATGGAAAAACAACGATAAATGTGCTTTTATAGCTCAGTGTGTATTCTTACGGTCTCAGTATGCTCTCCTGTGAAATGTAGGCTATCGCAAACGCAAACCGAACGTTGAAACAACAGTTCCATTTGAAACAGAACTATTTCTCCGACCGCACTACCTCGCACTGTAAACTTCCGCAGTCTAGCTACGTTGTAGAGGGGGGGGGGGGGGGGGGCGCTTGAAAAGCAGTTGATCACAAATCCTGACCTCCCGTTGGAGTTTACTAGCTAGTAGCCTACAGCAGAAATATTTGTAACGCAGTTTTTGTAATCATTTGTAATAATTCATCACAGCAATGGTGCGCGAATGTGCAGTCCCCGGTTGTGGGAATAAAATGTCTGGACGCTCAAATACCAGTTTTCACAGGCTCCCGTTCTCTGACCCAGAAAGATTGAGACTTTGGCTGGTTGTCTTACGGATCGACATAAACGCTCCAGTCAATCAACTCCGTTTGGCAGACTCGCGAGTTTGTGGAGCGCATTTCGACGCTACTGATTTCTGTAACCGCAAATCAGAAGCAAAACACTGGTTTCTAAAGAACACAGCTGTTCCTCGTGTCGGACCTGCAGCACTATCAAGCACCGGAGCGGAGGTAAGTTATATTTAGCTATAACGTTACTAACATTTTCATTTTTTTTGAGCGCGTCCTCTGACCCAGCACTCAATACCAACTAACAAAATCCGAGCTTGACATAAGTTGTTTTCTTGTAACAAAACTGTCGGAAACGTTCATCAACTATAACTTTTTACAATTCTATAATGTTTTATTTACAAATGCTTGACGCATGGTGTCCTGTCCAAAGTTCTCATCTATCACATATCTGTTGGCAGTCATAGTGTAATGGTAATCAATGGAGATGATCCAGTGTCATCCACGGATACATCCAGGTTTTCAATGGCATTCGGTAGCAACAGATCCCACTCCCTACAACACAAACTTTCCTCCTCTCTGGGCATCTGCTTGCACCTCTTGCAAGAACACCAAAAGTCCCCCGAAATTCTTGGTCTAGCCTCGGCAGCGACTTCGGATAACATTACCTGCGCAACTTCAGCCTCTCTCTTCTCTTGCTCTCTTATCATCCATCTCTTGTAGTTCCGTGTATTCTGGCTCAAATCTGTAGCCAGTAACGTCAAAGTCAAAATCAAATTCTTCGTCTTCGTAATCATTATAGTCATCCATCATCCAAGTTTTTTTGTGGAAATTGTAGCCTACGTTGCTGCAGGTAAACAAACGCAGACTGCTCAGCTAGATAGTTTCGTAAACGGACGGCACACCTTCCCGCTCCCCTACCCCCGACACATAGTACTCCGCGAGTGCAGCGCAAACAAGCAACAGAGAAATGCTTACTTCCAAGCCATGCCAAGCACGTAAAAATGTTCGGATTGAGATACATTTCACAGGAGAGCATACTGAGACCGGTAACAATACACCCTGAGCTTCCCGTCTCATTTATTGTACATGAAAGCACATTTATCGAACATTTCTGATTGCCCCGTTCACTTCCATTGTAGCCCAGTGAGAGCCTACAGGAAATCTGTACCGAACTCAATACTGGACCGATCAGCGAAAAAATGGACTTCATGGGTCAGGTTCATGGAAGACGGACCGCAAATAGGGTCCAAGGTCCAAAATAGCGACCTTACCCTTTAATTTTTTGGACATTTGCATTTCATCCCATACAGCAGAACCAAAGAAAAAAACTCAGCAAAACTAATTCCTAATATTGGCGGTGATCTAGATAATAAACACAGATAATAAAATAAAATATGGTGAGTTGAGTCCAAGTATACGCAGCCAAATTGACCTAGTTTAGACCCATGTCTGCATCGTCAGAAAGTGATGTTAAATGGTGGAAAAGGGTGATTAAACAAGACCTTCGTGCGAGTTGTCTGTAGTGTACCATATCAGCCTAACAGCCCTAAGCCACAACTGGGGCATACGTAATTAAAACAATAGGACTTACCCTCATTTTGTTCCGCTTTTCAGCAGCTGTTCTCCCAGTTTTCTTCCTAGCCATCTCATCACCAGCACCAGTCTGAACTTTGCTGGAATGGCATCAGGCTTTAGGCGCTTACATTTTTTCATTCCAAACTGGGAATACAGGCAGTCTTCGAAGTGTGCACTGCACACCACACTTGAATTGCTCGGGCCTTCCACCTACCCCTGGTCAGCTTCACTTTTGTCGTCCATAATTTGCGAAGATTCGCGTCTTTGGGAAACAAATGGAGGCTTACTCCATCCTTTGTTGTATTGCTACAACCAGCTACAATGCATCTTGTCGGCATTGTAATTATCCCAAGCAAACTTATAAACTTCTAAAACCTCCAAAAACATTTATATAATACAAGCTAACAATAGGAAACCACGCGTGTAAAATCCTATAGAAAGTAGTGAAAGCCCGATCTAATCGTTCTCTAGATGACGTCAGAAGGTCATGTGATCTACAGCTTGACAACCTCAATTTTTTTAGTGGGCGGGGAGTAGTTAGGTGCGAAAGTCAT
This sequence comes from Synaphobranchus kaupii, assembly GCA_029718625.1. NCBI lineage: Eukaryota > Metazoa > Chordata > Actinopteri > Anguilliformes > Synaphobranchidae > Synaphobranchus > Synaphobranchus kaupii. Next base: position 36,889,426 of record CM056382.1, read on the forward strand.
TTAAAATTGGCTATAATTTTCAATCAGTAATTTTTTTTCAAAAATACATCGATGATTTCATGATGAGGGGACACATTTATCCCAAAACAAAGCAAAAATTCCGTATTGGTCCTTTAAAATAGAACTTCTATTTTATTCCCTGCTGAGTAAAATAATAATTTATATGGACAGTAAAAGAACAAACAGCGGACCATTGAGACCATGAAAGAGTAACTGAAAGTCACACTACTGTCATGCAGTGTAAATGGCTGACCAGGAATCAGTGGCTGATTAAAGAGGCTATTGTATTGTACAATAAAAAATTATCTTGCATACCTTAGAAGGCTACAAGTAGAGGTTTGCATCGGGCTAAAAATGAGGCCAGAGCCTGAATCGGCCAACAAGCTCTTGTCAAATTTTAAGCCAAAACCCACAATAGAGCCCGATTGCTGAAATAACAAGCCAGCAACACCATACGGCGCGATAGAAAGTTATGCAGTGTTTCCTGCAGTAAAGCCGCGAGCGACGGTGCGGAACAGGGTTCATTCAAATCGCTCATTTTCACTCCTTGCATCTCTTCCTCGCGTCCTTTCCTCGCTCTGTAGCTCCACCCGACGGAGGAAGCGAGGAATAGATGCCAGGATGAGATATGAGGAAGGAGGAATCGAGGCAACATGTATTCGGAACATCCTTACTCAGTCGAGCGCCAGTTTGAAGAAACGTCAATTACTAATGATGACGCGTTGCACACATTATGCTTATGCTTAACAATGTTTTTAAGCCTCTTTTTAAGTGAATAAAGGTTTTTGTCAGTCCTAAAGAATGAGTGTCATTATGGGTTAAATCACTATCATAATTGGAAAGATGAGATTAGATTTGACTAGGGGTGTTCCTGTCATGTTTCTAACTGGCAGCTTTGGAGAGGTTTCTAGCCTATGTCGCGCGTTCCGAAAAAAAAAGACTTCCACAAAGCCTACACTTGTGTTTCCTCACTGAAGCATCCTCCAGAAGCCTCCGCCTCCGCCTTCCTCACTCCCCTCTCCTCCAATGAGCATTTAGCTAATTGGAATGTCTTTAAAGACGGTGGACCTTGATCGATTTCCGGATCAAGGTCCACCAAGGTCCACTTGACTGAGGAGACAAGGACGGATAAAATAAGCGATTGGAATGAACCCTTAGATCCAGTCGGTAACAAGTCTTGTGCCACTTTAAGCTATTGTGTTGTTCGGACAAATATTTTTATATTTTGTGGACCAATCAGGGACAGTTTGCGCCACTTCCTAGTCACTGTGTCACTAGGGCTGCATCCCAATATTCTTCACTCCCCACCTCCCTTCCTCCACTACCACTCCTCTCCTACCCGGAAGTATGCAAAACTGCCTGAACGTTTTGATTACAGTATACAATGTACAGTTGAAGTCGGAAGTTTACATACACTTAGGTTGAAGTCATTAAAACTAATTTTTAACCACTCCACAGATTTTATGTTCGTAAACTATAGTGTTGGCAAGTCAGTTAGGACATCTACTTTGTGCATGACATAAGTAATCGTTCCAACAATTGTTTACAGACAGATTATTTCACTTTTAATTCACTAAATCAAAATTCCAGTGGGTCAGAAGTTTACATACACTAAGTTGACTGTGCCTTTAGATTTTTAATATTTGCTCGCATATCTTTTGCATGCCATGATTTCCTGCTGTCTGTGACCCAACAACATCAAAAGACTCTTGATATCTTATTTTCTGGTACTGAAATCTGTGAATTAAAAGTGAAATAATCTGTAAATAATTGTTGGAAAAATTACTTGTGTCATGCACAAAGTAGATGACCTAACTGACTTGCCAACACTATAGTTTGCTAACATGAAATCTGTGGAGTGGTTAAAAATGAGTTTTAATGACTTCAACCTAAGTGTGTGCAAACTTCCGACTTCAACTGTACCTGACATTGCGGTTTGCATCGAGACATTCATTAATATGTAACCATTAATACGTAATTAAGATGTAGTCAGCAACATTAGATTGAAAAACAAAGATCCGTTTCCGGGGCATGGAGGAGAGGAGGTGGTAGTGGAGGAAAGGAGGGTGCATTTTTTGAGTATTGGGACGCACCCTAGTATCTCACACGCTTAGTGGGCAAACCGGACCTAGCCCGGACTTAATGACCATATAAGTCCATATGTCCCGACTGCGCAGTCTCTCGCTCCAAATTTTGTAGAGAGTGGCAGCACAAAACTGCACTTCTACGGCTTCAAAGCGGTTTTCACAAGCCCATGGAAAGTCAATTGGTGATGTCACAGTCACTTTGTCTATATTTTTTCTACAGTCTATGGGCAGGATGCAGACCTCTAAGTACACGCCTACAGTCTCCCTCCTCAAAGCAGAAATAAATGAAAGAACACATTTGGGGAAAATGCAAGATCAGTGCAACCCAATTCTAAGCAGATACCAGAATATAGAAATGGAAGAAAAAAATGAGGCAGTAATGAAAAACCATCGGGTGGAGTCGTTTCTATTCACGCAGTAATAATTGTGCCATTTCTAAGAATTTTCATCCCAGTCAAAACATGTATGTATATTTATATATTCAGTAAAAACTAATTTTCAATATATGCAATCTAGTGCTATAATAGGAAATTATAATGTGGCGCGTAAGGTTCAGTCGTTACGCAGCTCTATGTTTAACCGTACATTTAACCACTGTAGAAGCATAACTTTCACTCAGAAATTGAAGTGGAAATAAAATGGGCAGTAAGTTTCTGATGAGAGGACAGTGCCATCAGTGCCTGGTACGTTTACCCAAAGTTCATACAGCATTGCATTGTGGTTTGTGTGCTAGAAAGTTTCATTCCTAAGAAATCAATGTAAGATTGGTTCACTGTACAGTACTATAACTATGGTATTTAGTTAAAATAGGTGTTAAATATGAGGATGGCTTCGTTCATGATATGTTGATAAAACATGCCTGTAATATACGTTTACATTTATTTGAATTCACTCCGCTGCCAATATATTGCTTAAGGAAAAAAGCGGGGTGCTAGTCTTACAAATGGGTTGCACAGTATCTTTAAAATAAGTAGTGTTTAAAAGAAGAGTTCGATCTTTAGAAGTTTAGGTAACTTTGACAAAGTGTTTAAGTGATCAATTATTTATACACCTAATGTGTTTAGTTGGAAAGAGAATCCATGTTGTGCTTTTTATGTATATATTATCTTCAGTTGTGTTGTGTTGAAAGACTTTTGAATACTTGTATGGATTTTTATGTATCTAGCAAAAATAACCTTTTGAAAACAATCACGGTATATACTGTATACATTTTTACTGTTTTAAAATGTTTTGTTTCAGATTTCCATAAATATGCACTGTTTTGAGAATCATTATCACAGGCTCTATTCCAGAGATGTACTGCAATCCTTGGTTATGCAAGGCCCCAAACGGAGAAACGGTTTTACTTACACTGCATGCATTTGAATTTCCGTGAATTTGCGCCCATTCTAATCTTGAACGGTTTCCCAGAAAAATCAGTTGGTAGACAGGTTCTTCAGCTAATGCATTCTGGACAGGACCTACTGTAGTCCACACCACACTTTCAAGGAACAAATCCATCAAAATACAAATGTTGCTCTGTGTCACAATCCCATAGTTCCACGTTTCCCAAACCCAATATATTAACATTGAAATCAGAAAAAAATGTAAAGGCTGAATGATTAAAAATGAAAAATAAAAATTTTACAGGGACATTTGTTTAGCTGAATTGCTGTTGGGAAGTTACATAGTTCCTGATCCTCACAATTGGCATAGCATTCGAATCCTGCTGGCCTCCTCGTGAAAACGTGTGTGCACTTGTTTAAAAAATAAATAAATAAATACAATGGCCACATGTTGTAAGATTGTACAAATAAGACCTGATATTAAGTGTGAATTTTAAGCCAGTTATGCCTTTACTTTTTCTTTTGCCTCTTGTCAAAACAAAATGGAATGATAAGGCCTTCAGTTGAGGGGCTACAGAGTTCCCTTAGATTATAGCACTGAGAACTAAGATATACCATATGACACGTAGTCTGTTTCCAGTTGCTGACTAAAGGTCGCCAAACTCTTTGCACTGTGAAAGAAAAGCTGGTGCAGAACATGTTAATGCTCATTAACAGGAGTGGAGTCCACCTAATAAACCAAGCTATCACCCCTCTGCTTGTCCCGTGGCCAGCAGTCACACTAATCCTAAAGCACGATTGTTTTTCACTAGTCTTTTGTAGCCATGTTGAATGTGTACATCATACCATCCATACAACATGGACCAAAAGCTTAGTTTTTCTGGAATTGACCCTCACAAGCATGACTTTAGAACAGTTCCTGAATGCTACAGCTGGTAAAGGCTCTTGTCATGAGTGCATGCTCGATTCTATAGGCATCACTAGTTTGATTTTGTGCCAGATATAGCATAGTGCTGTCGTGAGAGCATATTACACAATTGGAAAATCCAAAATGAGGGAAAGTTCTCCATCTCCCCAAAAATATGGGGATTTAGATTTTTGTACTAAATATGTTTTTTAAATGTAGTTATAATCCATTACTGTACAATGAGCCACTGTAATATTGTGTCCAAAATGAATTATGGATGTTGTCTAGTGCTCTGAAAAGCAGGGTCAATGTGCTTTGTTCATGATTAATATTTTTGAATGCTAATTTGAGGCTGCTAATTCGAACGGCCACTAGACATTATATATATATATACAGTATATATAATAATGCCCTCCACTATTATAGGCACCCCTGGTAAAGATGAGTAAAAAGGGTTATAAAAAATTCACCGTTTGGTGAATTAGCTTAATCACACACTGACAAAATGAGAAAAATCCAACCTTTAATTGAAGTAAATTTATTATGAGAAAAACAAATCCCTCATCAAGAAATAATTATTTTTAACAAAAAAATGATGTGTGCAACAATTATTGGCACCCCTGCATTTATATATAGAATAAAGTAATAATCTTTATTACTTGGTCGCATATCCTTTGCATGCCATGACTTCCTGATGTCTGTGACCCAACAACATCAAAAGACTCTTGATATCTTATTTTCTGGTACTCTTACAAGTGATACTATAACGTCTCTGCATTTGAATGGATCTCTATGGGAATTGGGGGGTGGGACTAGATTTAGCTTAATTTTAAATCTGAATCTGGCTGCCTCTGCCAAGAAACTAAAACTGGGTCGTTGTTGGATCTTCCAGCAGGACAATGATCCAAAACATATATACAAATCAACACAAAAATGGTTAACAGAACACAGACGAGAGTGCACAAGAGAGGACTCTGGATGATCTGGAGAGATTCTGTAAAGAGGAATGGTCTCAGATTCCTTGCTCTGTATTCTCCAACCTTATTAGATGTTATGGGAGAAGACTCAGTGTTTTATTGGCAGAGAGAGGTTGTACAAAGTATTAAATGCCGGGGTGCCAATAATTATTAATAAAAATAATTTATTTTTCTCAGAGTAACTATTTCAATTAAAGGTTGGATTTTTCTAATTTTTTTCAGTGTGAGATTAAGCTAATTCACCAAAAGGTTAATTTTTTATAACCCTTTTAACTCTTCTTTACCAGGGGTGCCAATAATTGTGGAGGGCACTGTATATATATCACCTTTAACCATCAACTGCATGGAACTCCAGTAATGTTTTCAAATGGACAATCATATCTCAAACTGTAAAAATAAGCTTTTTAACATAATGAGTGTCTGGAATGCTCAGAGCATGCAGAAGGTTTTATGGAAGGAATTATATAGATATTCTGTTGTCATTGTGCATTGGCTGCAAGTTATGACTTTTGTGATGAAGTTGCATATTTGTGTTTGTTTTGGGTTGGATACGCACAACGTAGTTTGCAGAAGGAAGGAAAGAAGAATCATATTGCTTTTTTTATAAAAGTTCCTTTACAATTATTTCAAATTTTGATGGCTTTAGCACACATACAAAAAGTGGAGTCTGCACATTCCAGGCCAGGATGTGAATGAAAATTCTAACCAACCCCCCCCCCCCCCCCCCCCCAAAAAAAAAAACATGAGGATTGCAATTTCAGAAATATTCCATTGTTTATCATCTTGTTATATTTTGCACCTTGAATTAAAGTAAGTAGGTGCACCTCTTGCTTGAAAATGGGAAAACATCTCAGTACAAACCCCAATTCCAAAAAAGTTGGGACAGTATGTAAAATTCACATAAAAGCAGAAAAGCAGTATTTGCCTTATCAACTTTATAGATTTTTGTAAATATACGCTAATTTCGAATTTGATGCCTGCAACAAGTTCCAAAAAAGTTGGGACAGGCAAAAAAAACAAAACACCTGTTTGGAACATTCCACAGGTAAACAGGTGATGCTATCATGACTGGGTATAAAATGATATCAAAAGACTCTTGATATCTTATTTTCATGTACTTTTACAAGCGATACTATAACCTATCTGCATTTGAATGGATCTCTATGGGAATTGGGGGGTGGGACTAGATTAAGCTGTAAATTACACAGGAATAGTATGAAACCCATGGTTGGCTAAATGGCTGTAAGTCATCAAGGGTCTGAGGTATCAAACGAGCCTCAAACCATCACTCTGCTGCCAGATATGCAGTAGATATGGATGGGTCACTTTAAGGGTTGTTTCTCCTGACTCATTTTCTTATTGAACTCTATGGAAAAATAAGTCAGGAGAAACAACCTTCCAAGTTAAATATATGTATAAATATATGTAAAAGATAATTTACAAATCACTGCTTTCTGCTTTTATGTGCATTTTACATACTGTCCCAACTTTTTTGGAATTGGGGTTTGTACATGAGTGGGAAAAACGTTCAGTAATGTTTTGGTCTTTATGACCTTCCTTCAACACACAGATAAAAGGCTGTTTTACTTTTTTCAGTAAGTGTTATATATTTTAAAACGAGTTTATGATGAGTATTTGAGTGGAACCTTGACTTGAGGTCAGTTGAACAATCTTTTTTTTGTACCTTTTTTGACTTTGGCATGATTTTTGTTCAGTTCATTGCTTTTTTAAATACAGCAAAGAATGTGCAGCGGTCTCAACAAAGTACTTTCTGTTTTCAAAATGTTGCATGATCAACTTTGTTCCCATTTATATAATGTCCTCTTTCAAAGAAAGCTCATTCTGATACAAGGCTAATTGGGGTAATTTGCTGTTTTTGCTGATTGTGTGGCATGCTCACAGGACTGGGAAGAGAACTACCTTTTCCCCTCCCCAACTCCGAATGACCTATCCAAAGGCGCACCAGCAGCCTGCATACTACTAAGCTCAGAAATCTCCAGTGTCTATTTGATCTCTCTTTCCCAGGTTTTGCTTTTTCCATGGTCACATGGTTTGCAAACCGTTAAGGAAATGTTCCATTACATGATGGCTGAAAAGATTTGTTTTTTCTGTAACTGAAGATGATGGTGGTGTTTATATTTCATGCTAAAATGCTTTCAGGCCCTGGGTTATTTATTTTTTTCAGTTTTGAATTTTCCATACTCCTGTCAATTTAAAGTGAAACTTTTTTCTAGATGCAAATGTCTCGTGGAATGTGTGTAAAGTTTCTGCCTTTTCTGTTACACAAACAGAACGGGCTGCATTCTTACAGTCTGTCCATCATGGAAATTGGGTCTCTGCAATTCGACCGAGAATTGAGTAACATTAGATGCTTCGATTTGAGAACGGTTTGGGGAGTTGTCCCAATTAATTTTTTGAGAATGAGGGGAGGACTCAATCTGAGGAATCAAATATTTGGTGTTTTTGAGTCTCTTAAAAAAGTTTTGTAGATTTGAAATTCATTTATATTTATACAATAAAGATCTTTCCCTCCCATTAAAATGCATGAATCTGCAGTTTGTGTATTGACTGTTGTGTTAGTTTCCACAGTGGAGCTGTACCAGGTCTGGGGGTAGAAGATTATGAAATAGATTTATATGTCTGATTGCACTTGAGGGCAATCTCATCAGGGTCTTAACATTCTGCGCTTGTCTCCCATAAAGAGCACAAAGCTAACGGAGTAGCTAAAGCTAAAGTAACTATCAAAGGCAGCCAAATGTGGTATGTTTCTAGACAAATTGGAGCAAACTAGAGGAGTGCATCCAGTATCAGTAATTGAGGCAAATTTAACATAAATATATGAATAAATATGAAGCTTACAGTATTAAAAATAACGATGATGAGGGTGACCATAAGACAGACTCATTGGAACCGAAGCTAATTTTACATTATTGCTGCAGTGCAGTGTTTCTCAACCCGGGTCCTCGGGACCTACTTTGTGCAGGTTTTTGTCTAAGCCAATCTCTTGATCTATTAATGTTGTTGACAATGTGTTTTAAGTTCTACTATAATTGAAACTTATTTTAAGACAATGCGGTTTGGCTTGTTGCCATTTGTTGTCAGTAAACTCCATTCATTTTACACAGATGGCTTCAGGTTTCCAAACTCAGCAATTGGGGCCCAACTGTCAGTTCGTAACTGAATCAATTACAAATGGAACCTCTTTCAATTGGAATTATTTGCCATATAGTACATTCAGCACAGTAAATGAGCACATGTTGGTCTAACATTGAAATTCCTGGGATATGAGTATGGGACATTTGTTTTTTAGGGCATACATAGGTATTTCTGGCATAATGTGGCTTAAAGAGGTAAAATGTCCTTCAGTAGATGTAAAATGTCTAATTAAGAACAATTAGCAGCTCATTACAATGCATCGCCTGTTATTAAGGTTGGAACAAAAACCAGCATACACAGTCGGTCCTCAGGACCAGGGTTGAGAGACTCCAATAGTGTATGGCCCGTTGGCCCCTAACCACAAGGCTCATCCTAAAAGACCAAGCCCTGCACTATGTTGTGGATGTAAACAATCATTACCATTTTCATAGAACTTCAGCATCTCAGCCCATTTGGCCATTGCTCAGTGCTCAGTCCTATGGGGAAATAATGTGGTTTGGATATATTCATTCCTTAAATAAGGAAATGTTCCCAATTTTTTTGCGTTGACAGCCCATTTAATGAATGCATAAATTTTCTATGTCCCACCCTTAAAGGGGAATTCCACCCAAAAATGATGTTTGGTTCGTAGAAGAGTAGCTCTCCTCCTGATTAAAATGAACTCTCAGCCAACTTTCTACCTGTAGTGAGAGCAGAGATATAGCCCCAAACTACTGCGCATGTACCAGGTACTTGCCTTAGAATGAACTACAACAGCCACGAAGCTTACAGTTAAGACAACAGGTTGCCACGCCCACTGAATGATGTTACGAGAAGAGTCTTCCTGCAGACATCCACCGTTAAGCCCCATTGGATGTTACAGAAGCGGAGACCAAGGGGCTGGGCATTTTACTGCAAAAGTGCCTGTCTGCAGCGTTTAGAGACTCAGAGATTAGAGAGGCCACATAACTCGTTAGCAAGTTGCCACTAATGTAGCAGTTATACTGAGAAAATACCACCATCATTAGGTCAGTCTCCAGAAAAACGGGGGAAATACGGCCCTTCATTTATCTACGTTTGATATTGTGAAAACATTAGCCAGCCTAGCCAGAAGTCTAACACCTATCTAGGCTACGCACCCCGGTTCCATGTTGGAAAATCAATCCCCAATCTCCCGTTTTTCAGTATGAAATGCATTTGTATCGACCAACATGCCGATACAGAATATTAAACATATACAATTAAAAGTTTGAACGTCATTGTTGGAGGCTACTTGTTAGCCGTTTTAGCTATGTTTGCTAGCAAAGCCAAAACTTTCTGAGTGCAACTCAAACACACTGATGTCTGTAAAAACAATTAAACGACGCATTTATCACCCCGATATCCGACCTCCTTCCATTAACAAATGCAAAGTTAGCTACTATAGCTTACTCCATGGCAAACATTTTAAAACCAATTCGTTTTATGCCAAGAAACCCGTTGCTAACAACAGCTAACGCACTAGCCCAGAAAAAATACATTGCTTCTGTAATAGAATGCTCAGAGCGAAACCATTCAATTATGGTCAGCTAGCTAATGTTAGTCTGCTTAATGGTCATGGATCATCATGTAACGTTAGTTGACATGGTTCCTTACCAGGGGATTCAGTAAGGCAGAGGAAGATGTAGGCTACAGGGAATCAGGGAATACCGGAGGAGCTCCACTCTGACCGACAGCACTGTTTGGTTTAGTTTGCCAAAACAACTCTAGGAAATAATGTAGCCTATCAATGCAATTTTCTGACATTATAATAAACTAGCAATGATAGCTAGCTTGATCTTCGATTTGTCGCGTCCCTATTCAGAACAGTGAGATACAGGCAGCAATTATTCCCTTGCTGGCTCCGCCTACTTGCTATGTAATTTTCACGCCCACTTGAAAACACTGTAGTCTTTCAAAAACGAGGAAGTGATAGAGGTATACATACCTCTACCGAATTTTAAACTTTATATTCAAATAACTCAGTACAGATTTTTTTTTGGCCAGCCACAAAGAAAGACTTAATTAGTTGCGCCTTGATCTGTTCAATAAGGTTAATGTTGTTTTTACATTACATTACATTATAGGCATTTAGCAGACGCTCTTATCCAGAGCGACTTACACAATTTCTTATTACATTTATCCATTTATACAGCTGGATATATACTGAAGCAATTCAGGTTAGGTACCTTGCTCAAGGGTACAACGGCAGTGTCCTACCTGGGAATCGAACCTGCAACCTTTCGGTTACAAGTCCAGTTCCTTAACCATTATACTACACTGCCGCCCGTTTTTGGGTGGAATTACCCTTTAATGTGGCCTAAAATATGAATTGGTCTGACAGGAGCACTGCTTAAAAAACTTAGTTTAGAAGGTGCTCTTTGGATGGATTTCTCCAATTTTCATGTTGCAAAAAGAAATACCATGGCACTCTTCAATGCTGTGCAATTAAAAATTTGTCATTTATTTGGCATATCCTTGAGGATTTTTTAAAATTGCCACACTGAACATTGCATGAAACTAGTATTGTGCATATCACTGGTTCAATGTTTAATTTGACTGGGAGTGCATTATTATGGAAGTATACAATATACCCCAAGTTACTTTTTAAAAATCTCTCTCCCAGCACATCACTGACCGACAGTTTTGGGACTAGTGGTGTACAGAATATTCAGCGTTCTTTTTGCAAAATGTTTTTATTTTTTGCCATAAATTGTCTCTGTGCCTTTTGAGAATGCAAATGCAGTGATGTGTTCATGTTCGCCATTCTGTATGCATGCTAAAAGCAGGCAATTACTTGGTCACAAATATTTTGCCAGATTTTCTGGAATCAAGCTGTCCCAAGTTCTTCCTTGCACATTGTGCTGTGTATGTCTTGTTATTGCTTTTTTTCAACATTTCATCTTATCTTTTTCTTCATTTCTTCTCTCCCACTGAAAGCATGGAGTCTGTCCCACCCCTCACCTAACTCATCCTCGTAATTGTTACTTTTTCTCTTTTGTTTCTTGTCTTCCTTTTTGTTTGTGTTTGTTTCGGTCTCCGTCGTTGCAGGTGTTTCTTTCCCCCTCTGGACCCACCCTTGGCTGGGTCACGGAGCGCCAACCAACTGCCACCTCCGTCGCTCATAGAGCAGACCTGCGATGACGATGCTCCCATCCCTCAGCCTCCTCAACTACGGAGATGCTGGACCTTGATCCCCTTGGTTGAAAATGAAGGGGAATAAATGGGTTCATAATTAATAAAAGTAGATGTTAATTGAGGCTTCGCTCATGCAAAACTTCATAGGTCAGCCCTTTATTCCTTTTCAGAGTTTCCTTTATTTTCTTGACAGCTGCAAACCAGCATTGAATTGATTTTGAATTTTCTTTGGAGTACCTAATTGCAATAATCCTATGAATTCAGGTTGAATGAGTGCTGACTAGCACATGCTAGGGTGCCCATGCGACTTTTGAAATCTGTGCAGCGCTGCAGGGCTATTGCGATGAGGGCTGCACTTCCTGTGTAGCTGGGGCATTTAGACTGCTTTCATCCGGTTAGACAGAAGAGTTCCTAGCTCATGATAAGGTTGCAGATACCATGTCAAATGACACCTGACCCTGCCTAGGCAATGTTTTATACGGGGATGCCAGCTGTAAGTGTCACTGGCACAGCTGGGATAAGGTTCCTAGTACTTTAGCTGGACATGCTGTCTGACAGTCAGTTTGATACCCCACCATAATTCTTGTTGAAAGGCTGCTCTTTGGCAACCAGAGAAACCCCTTTCTTGCATGTTTTAAGTTGGAATAAACATCACTGAGAACAGGCTGCTGTTTCGGTAGCTCTCTGAAATTAAATTGTTTCACCATCAGATGGCAAAAGGTACTAATGATTGAATGCACCAAAAACCTACTGTTTTTGTTCTTGTTAGCAAGTAAAGAAATCATACCACCTAACTGCATTTCAGTTATTATTCTGATAAGTTGTAAATGAAATCTTGAATTTAGTAAATAATTATGTATTGTTTATATATATTTAACAATCATATATTATTTATGGGCTTTAAGCACGTTACTTTTAGCACATGATCTTCTTTGAAAGTTTGAACTATCCAGTTTTCTATGCGAGATCATTGCTTGCCTAAAGTGTACACTGGATTCAAGAGATAAAATGTCTCAAGTTTAAAATGCTGATCATCTGAAATGTTTGCCAGCACTGAACAACAGATTATTAACCTAAATTAGTTTAGATAAGGACATATGTCAATGGTATTTTGTGATAATGGTGTGCAGAATTCCTTAATGTTTCGTACTTAACACACAGAAGTACAGACACAAGTGAATGACTATATTTTTCCCAGTGCAACTCAATGTTTTGACTCAAAGTCACATCGACAAATATAAAGAATGATTCACAGGGATTGTATGAGTTACTGTTCCTGAATAATCCAGTTAGAGAATATTTTTGTCTCATGGTTCCCCTTTCCATGTACTTCAGACATTTTGACATAAATTTGCATCCACAGAAGATTTTTGAGGGTGCCCTTCCAGTACAGGCGGATCACTTTTTCTAAAATGCTGCGCAAGGCCGAATTTCCAGCTGTTAAATGCAGTAAGCAAGCAACCATGTAATAAGCAACATTAAATTATTTATATTATCTTTTTGTACATGCAGCTAACATTCGCCTCCGTGTTAACCAAAACTCTTGTGGAGTGGGGTTTGAGCAGCTGTTAAGCTCTAGCCAAATAAAACAAATGGGCTGTGCTAATTTGTACTTTCACCCAACATATGGAATTGCTGAGTGTCAAGATTCTGAACGGTCGGCTATTAATTCTGCAGAACAAATGGGCTCCAGAATGATAAGCATGTGCATTTGCTTCTGCGCGCAAGAAAGATGGATGATCAGGGTGTGTGCACAGCTTTTAGTGTAAAAGGAGATCATGTTTTCTTAACTACGTTACAAGCTGTCAGTTTTCACTCTTCGTTAAACTTGCATTAACTCGTGTTTCTTGATTATACCTGTAATCACTCAGCTATCGCCAGCAGCAGTATAAACAATGTTGACACAGTATTGGCTATTTCAAAAGTGGCGTAGTCATATAAACAAGCTACTGTAAATTGACAGGAAAAACTACCAAGTAGGCTACGTGTTTTATGACTTTTTACATTTAACTCCAATGAAATGATGGCATTCGAGTGTTCTCCCGCCTACTTAAAGTGACGATGAGGAGGCGGGCTTCCTGTGAATTATCCTACCGGATGGCTCTTACCCTTGAGTGGGCAATGCTCTGGTTTGTTTCGATCAGTATGCAAAGCTGTTAACTGGAAGAGAGAAAGCCGCTTTAGTTTGAAGTTTTGGCGGTTGGAAAGTGTACGATTCTACACTATATTGAGAGATACTGTCGATAATTACTTATTATTTAACGGTATATCTCTTGGAGGTGGCGCTCAATACAACTTCAAACAGAGTAGTCGAGTGGTTTTTCCACTTAAAATAGCTTGCTAGCTAGTAGTTTCCAAGCTACCTAGCTAACGTTAGCTGGTTAGTTTTTGGCGTTGCTAAAACAGTGACGTTCGAGCCAATCTGGAGTTGGTCGTAATTGAACTTGTTTTCTGGACGGAGTGGGAGATATCAGGTAACGTTACGTCCCTAAACACGGAAAATAAACTTTTAGGAAGGTGTCAGTGGTTGCTAAGTCCGTTTTTGTCCAGCTAATGTTTGCTAGCATTTTGAGAAACTTGAGATGTTGGCTAATTCGCTTGCTAATGCTAACCGTTCCGTGCAACGTTAAAACCCTGCTCTAATAAATGGCTTTGCTAAAGCCATTTAGCGCTCGCTACTTTATTGTTGTCCTTGTTTTTGTAGGATGTGCTAGATGAAGATACAGCAAAGTTAGGAAACTATGTATTTACTAGTAACATTGTTGTTGCTGTTAAACTTTCCGTTATATTTAGCCAGTTGGTCGACAGTTAAATTCTGTTTACGTTATCATCAGTGAACAATTTGGCTCCCTAGCTTAATTTAATGTTAGTTGATAATTACGCCCGAATTGCATTAAGCTAGCTAACGCAGACTAATTTAGCCATAGCAATCATTTACCAGTGATTTCCATCAATCACACTCTCAATAGCAAGGTTGTAACAACTAACGTTAGCCATTTACCGTTTGCACGCAGCTGTCATGCTAGTAAGATAACTTTAACTGTTAGAAACGACAACAAAAAATGTTTTTCTGTATAAATGCCTAATGCTTTAAAAGAAGAAGAAAAAAGTGAATTGTTTACGAAAAATTAACAAATGAACTCTGACTTTGTCTGTCGTTTATAATATGGATTATCATGTCACGTGTGTGTGTATATAATGGATGTGTTTGTGTGTCATATATATATATATATGTATATATAATCTCATACAGACGGGTGACAAATTAAAGGGGGAAAAAAACAACATAAAGTGTCTTAGTAAGGTGTTAGCTTCAGTGCGCCTTGGCATAGATTCTATTCTCTGGAACTCTACTGGAGGGATGAACACCATTCTTCCAAAAGATATTCCCTCATTTGGTGTTTTGATGATAGTGGTGGAGAGCACTGTCTAACACGTCAGTCCAAAATCTCCCATAGGTGTTCAATTGGGTTGAGATCTGGTGACTTCGAAGGCCATAGCATATGACTCGTATCATTTTCATCCTCCTCAAACCATTCAGTGCCCTGTGCATGGGGACATTGTCATCCTGGAAGAGACCCCACTCATCAGGATAGAAATGTTTCATCATAGCATAAAGGTGATCACTCAGAATACCTTTATTGATTTGCAGTGACCCTTCCCTCTAAGGAGACAAGGGGACCCAAACCATGCCAGCAAAATTCCGCCCACAGCATAACCAAGCCACCGGAACCCCTCACTGTAGGGGGTTTTATTTTAATTTGTCACCGTCTACGTGTGTGTGTATATATATATAAACTGTGTATATATATATATATATATACTGTGTATATATATTCTGTGTATAATGGGGTTTGGATGTAGGTATGCCTATATGCTGCCCTAAATTTTAATTGAATTTTATGCATGGGAAGATCTTTACTGTACTCATCACGTCAAATGGTAAAGAAATGTTACGCATATTATAGGTGCAGAACGAGAGGACATGTACCTCTGAAATTTTTAACTTTTAAAATTTGAGGGCATATCGCTCTGGGTTCATATTGAGTTGAGCTACATGTTTCTGGTATGTCGAGTGAGGGCTGATTTTAGCTGTTGTCATTGTGCACCGTCACCTTATTTCCCTCATTATATGATAATGTCGAGCCAGCAGGTGAACTGGAGCCAGCAGGCCCAAAATGACAGAGAGCTTCCACAACATTGAAGATGAGCCGTTCCCTAGCTTCCTGTCGGCCTCCCTCAGTAGCAGCCACGCCACGCTGGGGAACGTGACACTGGGCTCCGGGCTGGGGGTGCCCGTGGCTGCCTCCACCGTGGCTAAAATTAGAGCCGGAGCCGACAACAGGTGGGGCCACGCTGCCTCTGAGCGCCTCTCCCGTCCCGCAGCTTTTTACAGTGGGCTCTTCCTGTCCTGGCCCAGAAACAAGGCCTTGAATGCCCTCATTTCCCTTTTGGTGGATGGCAAATGCAAACTACTGTGAAAGTATTGGAGGAAAACACTGATGCCTGGAAAAGTGAAAAGTGTAGGGCACTGATTAATGCAAAGCTGGCTATGCTTTTAGCTGGCTCATGGTGTGGTAGTTTATGTAATCTTCAAGCGCAGTAAGCAGCATTAATAATAAGTTATAATAAGCTTATGTTAACACACGCACAAACACACAGCCTATACAAGATGACTAAAATCGATAGTGCTCAAGCTAGTGGTAAGTGATAAAAGATGCAAGCGTAAACATGTTTTAAAAGCCAACTTAAGTGTTTTATCGTTAATGGGTTTAGCGTGATCTGTTGTGGCAGGGAGTTCCATAGCTTCGAGGCATAAGAATGGAAAGAAACCTCTCCACTATACCTCTGTCTAATAATGGGAGCTACTGCAGATCTGAAATTGTGTCTGCTGATATTTTAAGAGAATGAAGATGTACTTTGGTGATAGGCCATTTAATGCTTTAAAAACAAGGTCACCTTAAAATCGGTTAGAAATTTAACAGGTAGCCAGTGCAAAGATGTCAAACTAGTAATATGTGTAATATGTCCTCCCCTTGTTATGTGTCAGAATACCTGGTGCATTTTGCACTAATTGTGGCTGATGAGTGCTTTTATGTATTTTTATTTTTTTTAAAAGGCCAGTGAATTTCAGTCTATCTTTCTGGTACTATACTGCTATTGTATACTAATTACCTTGCACCAGCCTGTGACAGGAAAGAACTAGCTTTTGATGATAAAAATAGCTTTTATAACATTCTTCATGTGGGATTGAACGTTCAAATTGGCATCTATAATTTCACTTTGGCTTACACTTTTTCTTCTGTTTTTGTGTTTATAACCAGTGGCTATAATTTATGAGAATTTGAGTTTTTTTCTTTGGTCTGTTGAGCATATGCAAGTAAAATATAAGGAATGGACTCCTTCCACACTTGTAGAGACATACTCATGTAAATAACATTATAGTTAAGTGGTTGCATTTTTTATTTTATTTTATTTTTTTAATTTCATGAGATTTCTTTACTACTCTGTCAGTGCACCCAATATTCTCACTAATTTGAGACATATTGAGGCATCTGTATTTCAGACTACTGGTGTGATTTAAAAAATAAAAAAAAGTGGATATTAATAACGGCGCATCTGTAAATGTTTGCAGAATATCTGATATCCAGGCATCTTATCTGGAGGATGGACAGCTCTCACTGGTCAACTCGCAGTCGTCCAGTGGAGGGAGGGGAAGGTTCGCCCTAAGTTTCAAAGATGACCTGTGAGTGTTCATATGCAGCCACAGTCATAAAGGTCCATATAAATTCATACTTTAAAATGGTACTAATAAGATTGAAAGCCCAGTAATTATAATTGGTCTGTCAGACCTGGGTCTGTTAATTATTTGAAATGTTTAACCCTTCATACACCAGTAAAATTCCTGCAGATTTACGAAAATGCATAGTTTTTTTTAAAAAGCTTTTCCCTACCTTGTAAGAAGTTATGAAACCATTTTAATTCATGTAATGTAACAGTAAGAATGAATAAAGAATTGATGGACCAAACCAAATAGTACATTTTGTGTGTGTGTGTTTAACCCTCGTAGGGATGGTGCAGACGACTTTATTGCTGCTCATCGTTTGTCAGACATGTTGGTCAAAATCCATCTGGACGAGTCGGAGTCCACTGGCAGGCTCAAAGCCTTTAAACAGGACACTCCCATGCATACGGACCCCCTTGCCGGACGTGCTTCTGAACATGGGGACGGTACGCGCCACATGGCTTCACAGTTGGCCTGACTGGCAGCTGTCAGCCAGTAGGCTGGTTTTTGTCTTGACTTACGAGTACCCTGTTCATTCTTTATTAGTTTCATACTACAGAAGTGCTGCGGTTTCAGCATTCCATTTTCACTGGAATGTTCCATGTGTTCACTTTTGTCACAGCCAGGGAAGTTAAGGAACTGATACGATATGAAAGGGTATTAAAATGTTTCATAATCATTTCTTCATGTTGTATGGATGGTTGTTTGTGTAACATTTTAATATAAACAATACTTGTAATACAACACAATATATTACAATCCGCCTCTTCGTTTAAATTAACTGCTCAAGGCAATGATGTATGCATACTCGATGGGTGTCTTTTGCTCCTTTTTCCAGAACTGTCAACTGGACTAATTACATTTTCTCACCTGGGAGCTAAAGATGTCACGGCTATGAAGGTATCAGCCTTTGATTCAATGAAACGTTGAACTTGAAATTAACTTCATTCATTCCTCTTGAGACAATTTCATTTTGGTTCAGAAGAGAGAAAACGCACACATACAAGTTAACAAGTTCTGTGTACATCAAACTTAATGTAAGTCCTCAAGATAAATGGTTTTTATGCTCCCCCCGGTCAACAGGGTAAACATGCTCTCCCAGAGGTGCAGGAGGAGGAGGCCTCAGCCAGCGAGGGTGCTGACAGTGATCACCTCAGCGGCAGCATTTCCAGTTTTGTGGCCAATGAGAAGCTCATGTCTGTGTACAGCCTGAACAGCGATGCCACAGGTGGTCCCAGTCACCTCCTCTAACAGGAATACATTTCATTACACCAGAGTCTTTAGACATGGCCAAACAAAGCACTGTATATTACAAACCCCAATTCCAAAAAAGGTGGGACAGTATGTAAAATGCACATAAAAGCAGAAAGCAGTGATTTGTAAATTCTCTTTTACATGTATTTAATTGAAAACCGTACAAAGAAAATTTATTTAATGTTTTACCTAATCAACTTTATTGATTTTTGTAAATATATGCTAATTCTGAATTTGATGCCTGCAACACCTTCCAGAAAAGTTGGGACTGGGGCAAAAAAAAAAAAGACTGGGAAGTTCATAAAGCACCTGTTTGGAACAGGTGATGCTATCATGACTGGGTATAAAAGGATTTCAAAAGACTTATGTTATTTCCAGGTACTCTTACAAGCAATACTATAACCTCTGCATCTGAAAGAATCTCTATGGGAATTGGGGGGTGGGACTAGATTAAGCTGTAAATTATACGGGAATAGTATGGAGCCCATGGTTGGCTACATGGCTTTAAGTCATCAAGGGTCTGTGGTATCAAACAAGCCTCAAACCATCACTGTGCTGCCAGATATGCAGTTGATATGGATGGATCGCTTGAAGGGTTATTTCTCCTGACTTAATTTTCCATAGAGTTCAATAGGAAAATGCGTCAGGAGAAACAACCCTTAAAGTGACCCATCCATATCTACTGCATATCTGCCCACAGAGTGATGGTTTGAGGCTCTGTTTTGAAATGTGCAATATACGTATGATGTGCTTTTGCTCTGTAATGATTCTATGTTGTGAGATGAGTGATTTATAACGGGTATGTGGTCTTTAGATGATGACATCGACATGGACCAGCTGCAGGACGATGAGCTGGAGCTGTACTTCAACAAGCTGGTCCCGCCTGCCATGCAGAGGGGGCGTGTGGAGGGGCAGGAGATCCCTCCAGCTGTGAGTTTGTCCGTTACGTGATCACCATGTGATGGGGAGGGGGTGGGTCAGGGTGTGAGATTAACACCCACCAAATGCTGGTAAAAATTTTGATTGTGGCTGGTCAGATTTTCTCCTGTAGCAGCCAGTTTAGCAGGTGACCAACCAGGTTGTGTTATATAGTAAAAGGTAATGTGGCTGGTAAAATGTTGAAAATGGCTGGTGATTTTTAGAATCTACAAGCCACTCTGGCCAGTGGGTGAAAAAGTTAATTTCATGTCCTGTGGTGGGTGGAGGGGATCTGTGTCTGCCTTTCATTAATATTCAGCACATAATCATTAACTCCTTCTTTTTATGTAATTTTCAGATTTTTATACATAAATATTTTTGCTCTTGATTTTTAGGAGCAGACTGGAATTGTGGAAAATTCATCTCACCTGAGTTCTGCCGAACCGGAAAAAAACAGATACAACTTCTTGGATGATTTTGATCAGGTAGTGGCAATGATGCTGTGAATTGTTCAGCACTTTGATTCATTTTGAAAGTAAATGTGCATATTTGTGCATGTGTGGTATGGGTGGCGGAGGTGGTTGAAATGCTCTCCCTGCCTGGCCAGTGTTGGTGTAATGTCGCACACACAGGCAGAGACACACACACACACACACACACGTTCGCAAACACATGCACCTCCTGACACTGTCTGAATCTGAGGGTATTTTCTTGTAGTTTTCTCACACAGTCGTTATCTCACTGTCAGTTACTTGTGGCTTGTTTGGGCAGGATGACTTCCAGATGCCCGACGTGCGGCTCGCGGCCACAGGCATGGACTCGTGTCCGGCCAGCGACGAGGAGGACACTGAGGACGAGCTGGAGGCGGCCCGGAGACTGGGCACCTCCAGGCCCAGGTTCCTCCTGCCCAGCACCTCCAGACAGCTGGTAAGCAGTTGCAGAAAGGTAGGTTTCTGTGTGAGCTGAGAGAGACTAAAGATTGACTGTGCTTGCGTTTGTGGCCAACTGCAGGTTGGAGAGAGCAATCGCCCAAACTTCAGGCCCGGCCTGGAAGGGGGAAGCTCAGACGACGAGCCGTTTGCCCCCAGCCGGAACGCCACCACCAACTCCGGAATTGAGTTTAGACTCTCAGCTGAGGGCCAGGTCATAAATCCACCCATCACAGGTAAGGAGTCTGAGCAGAATGATGCGGTTATACTGGCATTTTACAGGTTCTATACATCATATCATGTTTACTATATACAGACGGGTGACAAATTAAGGGGAAAAAACCTGACTGAGGGGGTCCGGTGGCTCTTATGCTGTGGGGGGCATGGTTTTGGTCCATTAGATGGTCCCTGCAGGATTTTGCGATGTCGCGATCGCAACTATTAACGCAAAATCAAGGAAACTCCGCAAAGGTTTTTTACCAATCACTGCAACTTTCCCGCAAAAAATGGTCAAATCGTTGTGTTAACACAAATGATTTCAAACTGAAATAGGCGACTTACAAAATGTTTTTATTAAAATATCTCCTCCGTTGTAGCGAGTTTCATAAAGCAGGGTCAGTTTCCCCTTATTACTGAGTGTAAAAATGGTTTCATAATAAAAGCGCGTTTGGGTTCTGCTGTCACGAGTCTCTGTGTTTACACATAGGCTTCTTCCGCGTATCACACGAGAACAAACAGAATTACTCAAATATTTACTCCACGTTAACTGTGATTTTCAGGTCCAAAAAAATAGGTTTCACATTTCAATTTACAAATAAAACAAAACATTTTTGTTATATTGAGCCATTTTTAATGGTTACTCAGAACACAAACTCCATAATATTTCCAGTTGTGTTATACAGTATTGTTTCATTCTCACTGAACTTATATTAGGCCTACATATGATTTTTTAAAATTGAATTACATATATATTTTTGAAATCGCAATTTTTATTTGCAACTTTCACTAATTATCGCAACTTCATCGCAACAAACACATCGCACTTAAGAAAAGCTACCGTGAAATCAAGCATTTTTGGCCGCAACAATCACAAAAAAAACTGAGATCCTGGTGGGACTGATTAGAGGGAAAGGTCACTGCAAATCAATACAAAGTTATTCTGAGTGATCACCTTTATCCTATGATGAAACATTTCTATCCTGATGAGTGGTCTCTTCCGGGATGACAATGCCCCCATCCACAGGACACGAGGGGTCAATTAATTGTTTTGATGTGTATGAAAATGTGAATCATATGCTATGGCCTTCGCAGTCACCAGATCTCAACCCAATTGAACACCTATGGGAGATTTTGGACCGACGTGTTAGACAGCGCTCTCCACCACCATCATCAAAGCACCAAATGAGGGAATATCTTTTTGGTGTTCCATCCCTCCAGTAGAGTTCCAGAGACTAGAATCTACGCTAGACTAGTGGTAGAATCTATGCCAAGGCGCATTGAAGATGTTTTGGCGGTTTGTGGTGGCCCAACACCTTACTAAGACACTTTATGTTGGTTTTTTCTTTAATTTGTCACCCGTCTCTATGTCTTATCAGTTTTGCTATTTTACGGTATCACTGACAGAACACGCATATCAAGTGCAAGTCCAGGTTTTTGTTCAGTTTTAAGACCAGACTGCCCTCTGTCGCCCCAGGAGACGGTGGAGGAGGCGGAGATGGGAGCAGCGGGAGCGAGGAGAGTGGAAACGACGGCGGTGTCTCCACTATCCCCCTGCCTCCGAGTGCTGGCCAGGCCTACGATGTACCACGGGGCCTGGGGATGGTGGGGGGCAGCGGCGTGGGCAGAGACCAGGATGGGGACTGGATGCCCTCTCTTCCTGGGCTGAGCAGGGCCAGCGTTCCAGGACACAGCGAGGTACAAGGTCCCACCCCAGGGCCACTCCAACCTCCAGCTCGCCATGCGAGACCGGATTGGAATCCAGTGCCTTGTCCATCGCTAGCAACTAGCATCCAACTTGATTAGATGACCTGTGTCCTGTGCACACTTTGCGGTTCCCACAGGTCCTTGAAACCATGGAAAGTGCTTGATTTTGAATGTGGAGAAATATTCAATGTTCCCCTGAAAGTGGTTGAAATTTTGCCGGTGTGTACAGACTCAGGCATATTGTGTACCAGGGCTGTCACAAAAATTGAGTTTGAACGAATATCTCATCAGAGAAATTCTTTTTCAGATGTGTTCAAATTTTCTACCGTTAAAATTTAAGATGTTAAAATGTGCTGAATAGCTTAAACGTGCTAGACTATAACTAAGAAATAATGACAAAGTATCTTGAAGGTCTTAATGCCATTCACAACAATAAAATGACTCATTAGACCAATCGTTGCTCAATGAAATGGAACAATTATAAGGCATGAGTCCATAATTAATTCACAACAACAATGGCATGGCTTTAAACTAAACCCATAATATTTTTTAGAAATGGCACTCTTGAAGTGCGGTGGAGTTTTGATTTTTCTTGGCTCCTCCATTTTGAATGTATAGCCGACAGGCAATGCGGATAGCATGACCCACACATTTAGGCTACCTAACGGCATGCCCTCCAGACAAAACAATAACAAGGCTTGTTTATCCGTCTCTTTGATATTGAGCGCTACCATGAGCGCAACACAGATGGCCGCAGAGTGCAACTGCGTTCCTTGTTTTGCCTGTGCAATGGGATTACAAATTTGAACCCTTAATTAAATATGGGAAATTTTACATTTTTCTGAGTTAAAAACTTTGATTATCAAACACAGTGACAGCCCTGTTGTGTACTATAGTTTTGCACACAGCCCATACAGTGGGAATCCAAATTGCTGTGAATTCAGTGACGCTAAACTGAGCGTCATGGTAGGGCATTCACTTAAGCACAAATGTAAAATGCTGTGCTATGTTAAACTAATCTTAAAATTACAAAAATGTTAATCTTTAACATTTAAATATTGTAAAGGTGTTTATTTTTCCCATGATAACTTTGCAAACTGTTCTTCAGTTTTGCAGTAGTGATACTACAGGAACCCTGAATCCAGACCAATACCCAGTAGCTAAAGGGTAAACTCAGCAGCCAGGACATGCTGTGTGTGAGACCTCTTATCTGCACGTTTCAGATGGGGGACCGCGTTGGCCCAGTCGGTACGGGAGAGGGTGCTTCCTCAGGCGTAGGGCCACCCAGGATGTCCCCCGTCAACTGGAATATGACTCTGGACCGACAGGAGGCATTGGTAAGCTCTGCTAATATGACACATACTCATGCCGGTGTTATGTGGCTCACCTTTACATAGTTTAGCCACTGTTCACCCAATCGCAAAATCCTACTGCTAGTTTCCTGACAATAGAAATGTTACCTTCAGCCCACACTGGTTAAAACAGTGAGTGGTTTCCAATGAAGTTAAGGTAAGGAAACCTTTTGAAATTTTAGCATAGGGTGAACTATCTAATGTATGATTTGATTTAAGTTCTTGAATCAGCCCACTTTGTGGCACACACAAATTAAGATCAGTATATAATACACAATGTTATCTTAAGTCTCTAGAAGTATATTGTTTTGACTTTTTTTGGTCATATTAAAAAACAGCTTGTAGCAGCAGTGGGGTCAGCTCACGATGAGGTAAGTAGTTTCACTCAGTTCACTAAATGTGTGGAACTGAATTCATAGGACGCCATGGACAACACAGTGTCAGCAGCAGCGACAGATGGGCAACTGGACTCCCTTTACTTGTGGAACGGCGGCGGGCTCTGGAGACCGCCGGACGTGTCGGGCTCCACCCTCCTCCAGGGGACCCTCCAGAGCACTTTTCACCTATCCCAGGTGCTCCCATCACACGAGGAGGATGAGGGTGCCCTTGGGCTCCGTGGGGGGCCCTGCGGTTACTCCACAGTGCCCGAGCCCTCAGACACCAACAGCGAGGGGGATCCCAGAGCCACCTCCCTCGAGGCCAAGTACCTGTCCCAGACTCTGCAGGGTGAGGTGGGGGATGATGTCTGGGACCACGCCCCTGACGGCGCGAAACTAGACTTTCGGGAAGGTGAGCGGCATGCTTTTAGCAGACTCCTGGAGATCTTTTTTTTGCTGAAGTGATGCCTAGTCAGGATGTGATTTATTTGTTTATTTAATTTTTAAACTGAAAACGATGTGCATCCTCGTTATAATTCTGAAACCAAGAATTATAGTGCACTGTGCCTTTGGGAATACAGTGTGCTGGGCTGTTGGGTGGCTCATTTGGATTGAATTCGGACCGGGCCAGTGCTGACTGTGGCCGGTAACCCCATAGGGCAACGCATCACTGACGATTATGTTGGCTAGGGTATGGGTGGGGTACAGTCGGTTGGGGGACTGCGTTTCATTGCTTTCTAGCGACCTTTGCTGGTCGATCGGGGGCCCGTAGACTGCATGCCAAAGCTACGTATGAAATGTCTTCCAGCAACTCTGCCTCTATTCAAGCTTGGCTGTGGTGTGAAAAGAAGCAGGCTGGTGACGCCACATGTTTTGCAGAGAGATCCACAGATGTCTGCACTCTCCAGAATTGGCAGTGGAGATTGCGCATGAACACGGCTACCAATAGTGAAACTGATATTCCAATTTAGGTGGTAATTGGACATATCCAGCCTGATGTTGGCTAGCAAATTTATAAAGGGAAAAAAAAACTGCAGTTTGAACAAAAACAACAACATATGGCGTCCCTTACTCAAAATATGATTGACCGTCTTTACAAAATGTCTTTCCCAGAGAGAAAGAACATATGAGAAAATAGAAGACAAACAAGTTGAATGCTCACTGTAGCGTTAGCATTTTTGTACAGCAACATCAGAGCTATGCTGACTCATGAAAAATAAGCCCCCCACAAAAAGGGAAGAATGAGCTCTGAAATTAGCATTGTCTTCACAGGTTCCTCATGGTGCTAAAATCAAATACCGCTTGCTTTGCTAACGAGCAATGGGAATCTCTTTTCTGAGAGAGATATTCTTAAACTGTTATTGTTTCAATAAAAATGCTGCTCAACTGTCTGGCATAAATAATAAAAAAAATTTTTTTAGCGTCTTTAATTTATTTTTGGAACCCGCAATGCTACCATCTCATGAGTCTACATTAGGATGGATCACACGTCCACTGTTGTATTATTCAAAATGCAGCTTTCCATGTGAACCAGATTTAATGACCAAACAGTTTTAATAGTTAAATAAAACTGTGGGGAACCCTGGATATCAAAGAGCTTTCAAGCTTTCTTTTTGATGCCCTCATGTTCCTAGCTCTATACACTCAGTGACTTGAAAGCAAAAACATCCTGCTGAAGCTTGAAGAAAATTTATAATGAAATCTTGTCTTGAGTGTCAAACCTCCTGTTCTTTGTAGTGCTTATTTGTAATGCACAAACATTTTGAACAGTTTTTTTTTAATACTTTTTTTTTTAATGCACTTTCACACTCTTGAGTAGGCCTATACGACACTCTATGTAGTGTGTGGGAGCATAGTGGAGTTAACAGTGTAGTTTGGAACATGCTGTAAAGGTTCTTAATAGGCAAATATATGAATGCACTGTTTGTCCAAACTCAGCATTGGAGCATTTTATATACACACACACACACACACACACACACACACACACAGTTGAAGTCGGAAGTTTACATACACTTAGGTTGAAGTCATTAAAACTCATTTTTAACCATTCCACAGATTTTATGTTAGCAAACTATAGTGTTGGCAAGTCAGTTAGGACACCTACTTTGTGCATGACGCAAGTACTTTTTCCAACAATTGTTTACAGACCGATTATTTCACCTTTAATTCACTATATCACAATTCCAGTGGGTCAGAGGTTTACATACACTAAGTTGACTGTGCCTTTAAATTTTTAATATTTGGTCGCATATCCTTTGCATGCTATGACTTCCTGATGTCTGTGACCCAACAACAACAAATGACTCTTGATATCCTATTTTCTGGTACTCTTACAAGCGATACTATAACGTCTCTGCATTTGAATGGATCTCTATGGGAATTTGGGGGTGGGTCTAGATTTAGCTGTAAATTATGCTGGAACAGTATGGAATACATGATTGGTAAAATGGCTGTAAGTCATCAAGGGTCTGAGGTATCAAACAAGCCTCAAACCATAACTCTGCTGCCAGGTATGCAGTAGATATGGATGGATCACTTTCAGGGTTGTTTCTCCTGACAAATTTTTCTATTGAACTCTATGGAAAAATAAGTCCGGAGAAGAAACCCTTCAAGTTATCCATCCATATCTATACGCATATATACAGTGAGCACCATAATAAATTGGACAGTGACACATTTTAGTTCTGTACTCTAGCACTTTGAATTTGAAAGGATACAATGACAATGAGGTGTAAATGCTTAAGATTTCATTTGAACTGTCTGAGCATTTAACTTTTATTCATGACATTAAGGCGTTTCCTCTTATTGTTAGGGGGCAACGTCACTCATAACGTGGTGTACCAGAACGAGGAGGGGAAATGGGTGACTGACTTGGCATATTACTCCTCGTTCGAAAAGGAGGCAGAGAAGAATTTTCCGGAAGAGGTCGCTAACCAGTTTCAGTCTGAAACGTTTGTTTCTGGCAGTAAGTATTGGGCCAATAATGGGCAAACTGGACTTGTGACTAGTAATGGGCTCATTTCCTATAAAGTAAAGTACCTATGTAAAATACCAATCACAGTTTTTGTCACCTTCTAGTACAGGACTATAGGGTATCAGTAGTCTGGTGCTGTATCATCTCTTGCCGTTACTTAAGTGTTTTTTCCCCCCTTTACTTAGTGGTCTTTCTTTTTGACAGGTAATGCCATTGAAAAGATAATAGAAGATCAGGAGGAATTTGAGAAGGAGAACCAATTCATACAGGTTAGCTGGTAGATTATTCTCCAACGTATTTGTCTTTTGTTATCAATGTCATTTGCATTGAACAGTGGAGAACTTGGCATGATTTAAATATCACTGATACCATTAGTTGTTGAATGGCTGTATTTATGAATTGATGGGGAACTGGGCTTGTAACTCAGGGAGGTGGGGTTTCTTCCGAGCTGGGGTGCTGCTGGTGTACCCTTGAGCAAGGTACTTGCTTCAGTAAAATATCCAGCTGTATAAATTTGGATTGTGTGTAAAACACAATCTCTAAGTCGCTCCGAATAGGAGTTTCTGCTAAATGTAAATGTAATTTAAGAGTACACTGCTGCCTTCTTGTGCAGCATTGAATGGGTTTCAAGAGAAGTCGGTTCAGTTGAGATATCCTTTCACTTTATTTTGGCTGAGATCTCCTCTCACTTAAGGAGGGGAGCAGGTTTGGTCTCTTCCAGGTTAAAACCCAAGGAAAGGTATGTTGGGTGAGCCAAAGCACATTATTTATTTTGTCCTTGATACAGACAACCTTCCCTGGGGTTCAGTATGAAATGCCTTGAATATCCCAAAAAACGTACTAATTTGTTTCAAGATCTGATTCTAGCATAGATTGTCAGTTAAATTAATCCACTACTAAATTTCCAAGGCGTATCCTTTGGCGCCCCCTATTCTAATGAGAGAGCATTCTTGCTTTCTTCAGGAGGAGCAGATGGCAGCCGAGAGCCCAAGTTTGGGTCTGGGAGACACCTCGTGGGGGCTCCCCAGCAGTAACTACATCCTAATGAGGGCGTCCCAGGTCTCCTCTGACTTCGAGAGAGCCAACCAGAGCTACCTGCGCCTGTCCCTGGGGGCGTTCTTCCTGCAGAGGTCTGAGGCCCTGGGCTGCCTGAGCGACAACATGGAGGACCACGTGAAACGGGTCAGTGTCCGAACGTAGCTGTTGTTCTGCTCTAGACTTGGGAGAAACCACTGTAACTGCTGCTCATGCTGGACTTTAACTGAGACTTTCTTCAGAAAATTCTTTTACACTACTGCTCGACGTGGCAGGTATAATTAACACCTGCTTTGGCTTCAGCACAAACGCTCGTCTCCCGGTAAACCGCCGACTCCCTCGAAAACACGCGTTTGAATTTGCAGCGCGCGTTAAGTAGATCTTAGGAACTGCTCTGAAGCTGGCGCTCGGTGCTCTGAGCCCTCTTTTAAAGTGAGAGTAGATTAAGCTCAAAGTATTTGATCAAAGGACTTGCTCCCTATATTTGAATGCTGTAGTGCCCAGCCTTCTTTTGTATGCCTTCTTAAGCTAAGTACCTGGCAGTCTTCATTGAGTCATTGCACAGAGGGGGGACATCGGGATTTGTTTGCTGGCTGTGAGAGCGTGTGAATGACGGCGATTGGATCACATCGTAATGTTTCCATCCCCCCCAGCCCTCTTTCGGCTATGTCATCACCTCTCCGGAGAAGAGGGAGCCCTTTGCCCTTATCCGGCCCTCAGATTTCTCCTCCAGGGGTAGTTCTGTTCTCAGCGACACCCTGCGCCACAGTGACGCAGACGACACCATGAACCCAGGTAAACCCGCCGCTCCCCTGCCTAGATCTTCCCACTGTTTCTTCTGTCTATAATTTATTTTAGAGGGAACCTCCACTGGGGGGGGGGGACTAAAAATATAGTTACATTGAAGTATAGCATTTGTTTCCTTTTTCAACATATCTTACTTTTTTACAGTAGTACATTGCTTTGTTGTGTTTGTAAACAAAGGCTACAGCCTTTTTAAAAGCGAGTTGGAAAAAAATAAAAATTACACAAGTTTGAAATGGGAACCAAGTGAGGGACATTCTTCATTTCCTGTTTGGTGCATTCGTTTTTCTTCCAGTGGAGATTCCCTTTAAAGTCCCGGCTTTCCCATTCTGTCATGTTCTCATCCTGTCAGCGTCTCTATAAACCATGACTTCTGGTAGTACCTGGCCTTTCAAGTGGTTTTAACATCCTCAGTCCTCTGTGGTGAGCCTCTATGTCGGATTATGTCCCGCTGTATTTCATGCCTTGTTGTATGCACAGAGGATTTGAACAAGACCGTTGAGGCCACAGTGGAGAGAACATTTGAAAGAACGGCACACAAAGAGGACGAGCAGCCCGTTGCTGTTGAAAAGGAAGAAGCAAAGGTTTGTTGTTGTGAAGTATGCCGAGGCCTTTCTGTTGTAACTGCAGTTCACTTTACCATTAACTTGATTGAGTTGCGCATTTGTTTCAGGATCCAAATGAATGGCTTTTTCTACAGATTTATGCTTCTCATATGCCCTTTTATAAGAAAAAGCATTCAGAAGGGAGCTCTTGCCTGTTTTGATTTTGTACCAGCTTCTTTCTTCTGACTTGTTTTCCATTCATTACTTCTACGTCCTTTCTTCCAGGAACCGCGGTCACACGCCCCTGTGAGCAAGAGCGCCCCCGCTGAGAGCAGCGATTCCCCCAACAACGACAACGACCTGCTTCTAAGCATCAGCACCATCGCCACGGCCATCGCAGACGCCTCGCTCAGCTCTGACCCGGCCCAGCTCGCCGCCATGATCATGGAGCTGTCCAAGAAGAACAGGGGCAAAAGCCGGTGGCCGACGGGGGCGAGTCCGGCTCTGTCGCCCGCGGACCAGAGCGTCCTGCTGCAGGCCCTGCACAAGAGCACGTCGGCGGGGGAGCTGAGCGCCTTCGACGTCGAGAAGTACCTGCGGAAGGCAGAGACCTCAGGCAGCGATAGCGACTGCTCCGCCTCCCCCCATAGCTTCGACATCCTGGGCTGGGCCGATGGCCTCGGCGCCTCCCGTAGGAGTTCTGCCCACGCGACGCCCGCCCGCCGTGAGGGCTACGACGGCACGGCGACCCCTGCTGGGAAGGAGGACTCTGGAACGTCGCAGAAAGGAAGGAAAACCTCCGCGGTGACCCCCTGCTCAAATACACGGCCTAGCCCGGGAACGGGTAAGAAGTCTGACGTTCGACGCAGCTCCATTCCCCGGCCCAGCAGCATCCCCGCCGCATCTGCCAACGGCAGCAGGAGGTCTGTCAGCACAGGGCAGGGAGAGAGAAAACCCGGACTGAATCGGAGCCGTCCGGAGCAGGAGGCCCCTAACCCTGCTGTCTCAAATAGGAGCGCCGCCCAGCTGCCGGCGGCCAGCACAGGTGCGGCTCCCAGCCCTGCCTTTCGTCCCGCACCCGCCCCCCGTTCTCTCATGCCGGACGACCCCAGGACCTCCCCCCGCCTGCGGGATCCGCCCTCGGGACTGCCCCCGAAGAGCCCTGCCCCCAATCCCTTCTGGCAGGGGACTGTTGGGCGTGAGTGGGAGGGGACCAGCATATCCAATAGAGAGACGCCGGGCTCCAGCGCTGTGGAAAAGCACGTGGGCTTTACTGTACAAGGACCTTCAGCTCAGAGTAAAGCTGGTGAGTACCGCCATTTTATCAGTGTGTGGAGAAGGCCTCTTCCAATGCGCCATTTCAGGACCACACATTATGCATTCTGCCCATTTCATTTCAGGGGTGGGGCTAGGAAATGTTCTTCTTCAAACCATGGCCTTCAATATTCTCCGAATGCAGAGCCCTTCTAACGTCTCGATCTGTTTTACATTAGGGATGCACCGATACCGATCCTGGTATCGGTGTCGGGTTCGATCCTGGGCTCATGTACAAGGGCATGTAAAAATGCTTTGATACACAACCCGATACCAACACAGAGTCTTACAGGTCTACAGCCAACAGGGTGCAAAGTGAGACTTTAAATTACAATTTCATGTCCTATTTTTATTGTTGATCAATTAACGCTTCGAAGGCGGGACTCACGAACAACCTAGAACGACGGCTTGCGGTCAAATGAAAAGAGAAATTTGGAGTGAAATACATTATACGACCAGCTGTAAATGGGGATAGGTTATTATTCTTACCCATAACATTTTTTGCGTGTATACGAGTCAAATTTACGTTTATAAACTGTTACTCATAGAACTTTGTGGTCAGACTTTGAAAATTACAATAGTCTGTCGATTTTGAGCAGTCTATCATGAGCTTGTTTGATACATCAGACACTTGATGACTTAGAGCCATTTAGCCAGCCATGTGTTCCATACTGTTCCAGTGTAATTTACAGCTAAATCTAGTCCCACCCCCCAATTCCTTTCAAGATCCATTCAAATGCAGAGACGTTATAGTATCGCTTGTAGGAGTACCAGAAAATAAGATATCAAGAGTCTTTTGATATTGTTGGGTCACATACATCAGGAAGTCATGGCATGCAAAGGATATGCAACCAAATATTAAACATGATTACTTTATTCTACATTATATTAAACTGTTCAATATTTTTGATGCCTGAAAATGGGGGGGGGGGGGACTATGTACAAAAGGTTCTATGATTTCTAAACAGTTCATCCGATATGGATGAAAATACCCTCAAATTAAAGCTGACAGTCTGCACTTCAACCTCATTGTCATTGTATCCTTTCAAACTCAGTGCTAGACTACAGAACCAAAATAAAAAAAATGTGTCACTGTCCAATGAATCAATGAATTATGGTGCTCATTGTATATGACAAATATAAGAAGGGTCATGAAAGGAGGCAGCAGTGCGACTCCCCTGCTAGGAGATACTAACGTTCAGAATTCCAAAAGCGGGCAAATGACCGCTCATGTCCTTCTAGTGTTACTCAAATTAACTGTGCTCCCTCAACAAGGATTTTGTGTTATCAGCTCAACAGGCGTTGATTTAAGCAACACACAATGAAAAAAGGGGTACACTGTTGCTCTTGTTTTTCAGTGGAGGGGACGGGCTGTTCCCTTGAGCGCGCCCCTGCAGCAGTAGAGGAATCCCACTGTACCTTCAGACCATCCACTTCCCCTCTCACGCAATCGTCCCCAAGCCAGACTTCCCTCCCCAGTGCTGATGGGTAAGCCCCTCCTCCCTCTATACTCACTCTGCCTTGAGCCCCCTCCCCCTAAGTCCTCCCTCCCCTCAGTCAGTCTGCCCCCTAAGTCCTCCCTCCCCTCAGTCAGTCTGCCCCCTAAGTCCTCCCTCCCCTCAGTCAGTCTGCCCCCTAAGTCCTCCCTCCCCTCAGTCAGTCTGCCCCCTAAGTCCTCCCTCCCCTCAGTCAGTCTGCCCCCTAAGTCCTCCCTCCCCTCAGTCAGTCTGCCCCCTAAGTCCTCCCTCCCCTCAGTCAGTCTGCCCCCTAAGTCCTCCCTCCCCTCAGTCAGTCTGCCCCCTAAGTCCTCCCTCCCCTCAGTCAGTCTGCCCCCTAAGTCCTCCCTCCCCTCAGTCAGTCTGCCCCCTAAGTCCTCCCTCCCCTCAGTCAGTCTGCCCCCTAAGTCCTCCCTCCCCTCAGTCAGTCTGCCCCCTAAGTCCTCCCTCCCCTCAGTCAGTCTGCCCCCTAAGTCCTCCCTCCCCTCAGTCAGTCTGCCCCCTAAGTCCCTCTGTGTGTTCATGCCATGTCAACACATGGTCCTCATAATTAGTTGATGTAACGCTCATTTCGTAGTTGTTAAAGTATGTCCCTCTAACTTCCCACGTGTGTTATTTATAGGTTTGCACTGGCATGTAAACCAAAATATAGCTTTGGCCCTGTTTTGTGTTAGAAAATTAAATGAAGGCTTTTGAACTTTGTCCAAACATTGTCAGATGGTTGAACTGAGAAAATCCCTTCACTTGCTTTCCCACTCTCTTCTGCACGTGCTCCACAGGACGGTGTCCTCTCCGGCCTCCCCCGGCAGCCTGGCGGACAGGCACGGCCGCGAGACCCTCTCACCTCAGTCCCACTGCTCCAGCCCCAGCCTCAGCAGGCTCACCTACATCTCCCTGAACGACAGCACCGTCCTGCCCTCGCCCGACAGGAACAAGGTGAGCGGCGGTGGCTTCGCTGTGAACCTCGGAAACCCACATTTACAGTATTTCTAGACCCAAATACGCTTTATTTTATTTTATTTTTTATTGTAGACCCGCATAACCAGAGCAGTGAAAATCCAAATTGTTGTCAATTCGATCAATATGTTTTGCAAAGGGGTCTCCTGGCTACAGTGGAGGGCTCGAGTCAAATTCCATTATAGTGTCATTCACTAATTCTTTCACTTAATATAATATTCTGGAAACTCAAAGTAGCCCTTAGAATTTCTGTTTCAGGATGTAGTATACACTTTACAGAGGAAAGTACAGTGTGTCCCAGTATTGAGTGTGCCTGTTGCTGAGGAGAATGCAGCGTTCTTCAGAATGCAGAGCTTGTGCTGCTAAAGAGCACGCAATGCGTTCAGGTGCTTGTAAAAGAGCTTAACACTGTGGGCCGTATTCACTAAACGATTTTCCGACTTTTCCAACGCAAAAGCAGTCGCTTTAAAATTCACATCTACATCAGATTTACTAAACGGTTGCGGTGGGTAAAAATCGCTATTGGGATGTAATTTGTGGGGGTAACGTCACTCTGCGACTTTCCTTTTGATGCATAGTTATGTGTCCATGTATATGTATACCAGGGGCCACATGTATAAACGGTGCTGAACAGCAAAATGCCCTCAGAAAGCTGCATAATCGAGTTTCCACACGGAAATTCAGATGTATCAAATAAGAGAATCTGCACACTCTGGACACCGTACGTACGCAGTGTTTGGAGTCAATGTGATATGGCGACACCATGATCAAAAGGCAGAGGGAGAAAATGCTAAACTTTGCGTAAGCAGAAAAAGCTGACTTTTTCCCTGAGCATTCTTTTACACATTCTTTTACTCAGTTTTATACATGTGGCCCCTAGAGTGAAAGCGCTGAAACCGGGTGGAGATTATGTAAATTAGGCCAATCAAGTATTCCGTCTGATTTACTAAAGCAGGCATTAATAGCGACTCTCCTCTTTGCGTGAGAATTTTTAGATCTCCTGAAAGCAGGCGTAATTTGTCTGCGCTGATATAGCCTATAGCTCACACACAGGATGCATGAGAAGGCTGTAGGACGAATGCATCCTAATGCATAGCACTCGGAAGGAGACAGTATTTAAAACATGTTTCACACATGTTTATACTAATTAGGGATGAGTTCGAATTTTCGGAAAGTCGTGCCAGTCTTCACATTCGATTTTCATGTCAGAGTCTAAAAAATATATAGGCTATATTAATTTATTATTATTATTATTTTAATGAATGGTTTAGTTACAACCAAAATATAGGCTAATACTACTGTACAGTAAATGGCTATTGATTTATTGTTCACACCGCCGGCTGTTGGATATTTAAATTTAAACTGTGAGTGAAGAGAGAGCGATACGGCGCAGCGCAGCCAACGGTACACGCACCTTTCACGTGAGAGGGCGATACAGCGCAGCGCATTTAACGATAGCCTACAAACATGGAGAGAATGGCACGCATGAAAAGTTCCATGTGGAACTATTTGGACAAAACCAATGAAAGCGAGGTCAAATGCAAGCTGTGCAACGCCAAGTTGGCCTACCACAAATCAACTACAACAATGCACACGCATTTGAAGGCGAAGCATCCAACAGAGATAGCTAAAGAGACTTCACAACAGCCGTCCATTACTAGCTTCACAGTGAGGTCTCGTCGTTGTGATGGCAAGCGTGCAGAAGAAACCACAGCGCTAATCACAAAGATGGTAGCGAAGGACATGCTGCCAATTAGTTTTGTGGAAGGAGAGGGATTCCGTGCGCTCATGGCATTTGCGGAACCTGAATACACGGTCCCGTGTAAAAGCTCTATGCGGAGACTGCCCAAGATCTTCGCAAAAGATTATCAACTGTCCCAAAGCTGGCTCGAACTGGTTTCTACATATCTATTTATTAGCGCAGTGTTATAGGTGTTTCCTACCGCATATTTATAGGTGTCTCCTGCCGCAAAAATTGTGAATGGGGGCTTTGATTGTGTAATTGGGACCAGTGATAGTAAATCGGTCATTAATTTGGCGGTATTTGCGACTGCAAAAGTGTCGCAATTTTGGTTATAGATTTGCGCTGCAACTGTGTCCTTTGTAAATCCGGCCCTGTGTCTATAAAGCATTTTGCTGAACTAGTAAATAATGGTCACAGTGTCTTCGTTTTCTCATCTTCCAGAGCAATAGCAGCATAGCCTTGAGCACCACAATCGTGCGAGCGAGTCCCACTCCGATGATGGAGCAGGAGCTACCGCAGAGCCGTCCTGGAGACCCGTTGGGCCAGGCCTGCAGCCTGGAACCACGCTCCCACAACAGGAGCCCTGACGTGCGGCTCGAGGCCCGGAGCCCAGACCCCCGCTACACCTTGGACCTTGATAGCCCCCGCACCTGCAGCGAGCACGGCCTCCACCCCGAAACCAGGGAAGGGCATCCCCAGCGCCGCTCCGAGCCCATCCCACGGCGCCCCGCCCAGGGGGATTCCGGTTACTGCAGCAACCTGAACTTCCAGCAGCCCGGCGCCTCTGACCAGGCCCCCCCTCAGTGGGCGGGCGCCCCCGACAAACGGGGGCCTCGTCAGGTCGGGGGGTTCGGACTGCCCCCCTCCTTCCCCGCGGAGGACCTGAGATACGTCCCCGTCTCCAGCTTCAAGCCCCCTGAGCCTCTGCTGGAGCCCCCGCCCGCCGTCCCCTCCCTCCTCGCCGGCCGCCCCCTCTTCAGCACCCAGCTGGCGCAGCAGTACCTGGGGGCCGACCTCCCCCTGCACCCCTATCATGTCGGGGCAGCCGCCGCGGGCTACGGCGTGTGCCCCACCGTTCCCCACACCAACCCGTCCTCGATGGGGCATGTGCACGGACCTGGGGCACCGGGGCTGGCACTCCAACACGGGTACGTCAACGCTGCCCAGCTGCACAGGGCCCATCTGCCCCCCCTGGATTCTGGAATGTTGGGCGCTGGCAAGCCCTACGGTCACATGGGCGCTCTGGGTGTGTGGACCACGGCAGACCTCACCGACGTTAGAGGTAAGATCGACTTCTGTTTTCAGTCACCGTTTGTCAGTTTTGCTGAAAGACCCAATTTATGGAAACATTGAGGTGATAAAAGATACCCTATTCATTTATTTGGAGAATGGGTCTTGGTAATGCCGCTGTCTAACCACCTCCATCCCGTGCAATGGCTCTACAGCACAAGTGGTGGTGCCGGACGAACTGAGGTTTCCGAGCTCCTGCTGCGTGGGCATCGCATCCCAGACGTCCCTGAGCATCTTCAACCCCACCGAGCGATGGCTGCAGGTCGGCATCGCCGTCAGTGGGCTAGCCATTGACGGGGAGAAGGTGAGAGGCCCAGCGCCACCCCAAGAGCAGCTCTCAAACAGAGGGTTCCGATGGTCCTCAGACATTGAAAACCATGGAAAGTGGTCAAATAGTCCACTCTCCTTGAAGTGCAAACATAGAAGGGTAATTTAGCTGTATTTAAAAATAAATTTCAAAAATAAATTTCAAAAAAAAAAAAAAACCTTCAGAGATGGTGAAATGTTTCAAATTCACTAGCCTTGTGTGGTTACATACACACAAACGCACTCCTTCAATTCAAATTTGGAAGAAATGACTAATTAAAGCTTACTTGTTGCTATTCTCACGTTCTTTAGGTTGTCAGTGCCCACTATGGTCTCTGGGCTCCACTGTTCTGAAGATGACCCCTCCTCTGTTGCAGGTGGACTCGCTCCCGTACCAGTGGCTGATAGTGAAGAACAAGACTATCATCGGGCCGAAGAGCACGGAGGAGCAGAAGGTTCTGTTCATCCCGCCCCGGGCCGGGGTTTACCAGTGCGTCCTCAGCGTGTCCTCCTGGCCCACCGCTGGCGAGTCGGAGGCCGCTGCGCGCGCTCAGGTCTTCGCCAAGAGGGTGGTGCTCGTCGCCATGGCGGAAAACCCTTCCCTGGAGGTGTGTGCGATCACTGCTCGATCCCTCCATTATTTTCCAGTCTCGCATTTGGTCGGTACTATCGCCTTCTCGCACAGAGCTCAGCCTGTAAAACGCGACTCTTCTCAGGTGGAGGCAGGCGCCACGGGCTGTCTGGATTTCGGGGACCTCACGGGCGGCTCCGCCAGGGCCCTCCCCCTGAAGCTCGTCAACAAGACCCGCGCCACGGTGCCCATCCGCCTGGTGATCAGCGCGGTGAGTTCCTCTCTGCCTCCGTCGGCCATCGCGAGCGGAGCGGAGTGCGCAGTTTAGACCAGGGGTCTGAAGCTCCAGTCCTGGAGGGCCGCAGTCTCTGCTGGCTTTTGCGATTTTACTTTCAATCAGTGACTTAACTTAAGCACTTAAGCAC
The DNA here is from genome assembly GCA_029718625.1 of Synaphobranchus kaupii. Lineage (NCBI taxonomy): Eukaryota > Metazoa > Chordata > Actinopteri > Anguilliformes > Synaphobranchidae > Synaphobranchus > Synaphobranchus kaupii. The sequence continues at coordinate 36,927,015 of CM056382.1, forward strand.
AGAAATGCATCAAAGACCAGCAGACACAGCAGCCCTCCAGGATTTAAGTTTGAGATCCCCTTTCGACGTGTCTAAGCCTGTCACGTTCGAGTATCGGGTTCGTCATGACGCTGCACTTCAGTCATGGTTGTGAATCGTCTGTTCCTCAACCTCGGCGTGTTCTGATTATTTCTCACGTTTGATATACTGACCCACAAAGGTTTCTGACCACTGTGCAAATGGCTTTCTTGAACGCCCTCCCTTTTATTAAATGTATTACATTTTTTCCCTTCCTTCCCCACTCTCCCTCTCCCAGAATGCCACAGCCTGGCGCTGCTTCACCTTCTCCAAAAGCCCGGTTGCCGTGCCAACGGAAGCGATGCTTCAGACTGGCAGCGTCACCCCCGCTGGCTGCCCCGTCTGTCATGAACCACGTGATGCACGCCAACTACGGGGACGTGAGTCTGTCTCTCTCTCTCTCTCTCAGCCCAGTAAAAATCAGCACCCCGAGCTGAAAAACACATTGAAAATGGTTCTGCGCATGCTTGATTCAACACGGTGCAAAGTTGGGCTTAAGGACACATTTCGACCAGAGTAGATTGCATTTATTTACAGGGAACTCATCTTTATTTTACTTCCTGTTTCTCATTGATGCTGAAACGTATTCTGTCACATCCCAGTTTTGGCAACATGACAGCAATCCCACTTTGGGAATAGCGGTTAAAATGGGACTGCATTGTCCTATGACTAAATGAATTGTTAGCTTGAAATAGTTAACGACCTATGTGACACTCCCCATCAGCGATGGAGGGAATGAGATTTGAATGCCTGTTACCTTTTTATACATTTGCGGGAATGCTCCCCGCCCAGACACTTCAGTCTAAGCGCTCCGCCCTTGTCTTTGTCACACAGAATCCGGAGAGCTTCATGGTGTGGCTTCACTTCCATGCGCCGCAAAAATACGCCTCCACTTCAGGTAAGAGTGGCGTCCGGCCGGACCGTCTGCACCCGCTCGCCGGTTCGGGCAATTGCACTCGGCCTTTTCCGATTGGTTCATCTGTGTCATGTGACCCAGGTTCGCTGGGGCCGGCGGATGAGTACAGCGCGCGGGTGGACATCGAGGTGGACAGCCCCGGGCCCAGTCAGGTGATCAGGAGCGTGCAGCTGCGGGCCAGGTCCGGGACGGCCCGGGTTCACGCACCCAAAGACATGCAGGTAGGAAACCACCCCACCCCAAAAGAATGCTCCATGCTTTTCATTCATCTACCAGACAACATTTTTCACAAATGGTTTCTTAAATGAGTGATTTGGGAATTTAATGAAAAGCTGTATCCCCTGGTATTTAACTGTTTTGTATTGCCAGTCAGTGGTCGTAATTGTGCACACATACATGTATTGATGGGTAGAGCATAATTTCTTTTTATTTCTCCTAATCCTGGCATTTCTCAGATGGTTCATCTTGTAACGACTTTGGGGAAATCCTCCAGTCAGACTCTCCCTCTGAAGAATGCGGGCAACATCGACGTGCAGCTGAAGCTCAGGGTAAGTCGTCCATGGGGGAGGGGCATGCAGGCCTGTATCCGTGATAGAGGCTGTCGATTAATGACCATAGTTTGAGCACATGGGCCTTAAACAGTCTTTCTGATTGCCGCTGTATATAATGACCCTAGTTTGACCATGCAGGCCTTGAACTATCTCTGTATTGGATGCTGTAGATAATGACCATAGTTTGAGCACACGGGCCTTAAACAGTCTTTCTGATTGCCGCTGTAGATAATGACCGTAGTTTGACCATGCAGGTCTTGAACGGTCTCTGTGATGGATGCTGCCGATAATGACTGTAGTTTGAGCATGCAGGCCTTGAGCCATCCCTGAGTTGTAATTTGAATGTGACTTCCGCAAACCGGATCTGTGTTTGGCGATGGCCGTGCAGGCCTTAATCTGGCTGTGTGACCCGTGTCGTTTGACCACACAGAGCAGCGATAACGACGACTGCTTCTCCATGACGCCAGAGGAGCTCCTCCTGCGGGCTGGCGAGGAGCGGGGGGTCACGGTCTGCTTCACCGCCAGAGGAGCCCGAAAATGCAGAGAGAGGTGAGGCCTGACCCTTTGCTCCTGCTCCTACCCTCTTTCTATCCTTGCACTGGATTCACGCTCCAGACACGGTGCTCAAACGATAATGGTTGCAGTCAGGTCCTGCCTTGAGTGTTCTCTGAGCGGTGCGGTTTCCCCCTCCCGCTCGCTCTTATTGACTGTGTGAGTTCTGTCACACACAGACCTCCAGTACATCTTACAGCGCAGTAAAGGTGTTTCTTATGGGGAAACAGGAGAGTCACACTGTGCAATGTTTGAAGGATTCTGGTGTGCAGTGACACAGACCAATCACAATTGTCCAATGCAAATTTGGACTCCCTTTCCACTGACTGTCATTCAGTAGATCTGTCTCTGGCCTCTGCATCCCGTAATAATCCCTGTTAGCATTACAAACATACTGTCGGTGGTTTTACCTCTCAGGGAATAGTCTTAGAATGCTGATATGTAGGGTGTAATATTAACACCCGCTTCCAACCAAATGCTGGTAAAATTGATTGTCGCTGGTAAGATTTTATACTCTAGCAGCTACTTTGACCGCTAACCAACCTGGTTGTGTTAAATTGTAAAAGGTAATGTGACTGGTAAAATGTTGAAAATGGCAGTTCATTTTTAGAATCCACAAGCCACTCTGGCCAATGGGTAAAAAAGTAAATTTCATGCCCAGCAGGTATGTTGGTTTCCTGGTCTTTTCTGCTTGAGCTGGGTTTTTCTCTTGTTGTTATTGGTTATTTATTTGGTATGTCTCTGTACCCTAGCCTGCTCACCATCCTGGTGCTGCCCTCTGGGCCTCAGTACGAGGTCGTGCTGAAAGGAGACATTGCCCCCGACGACTCGCTGCAGCGCCCGTTGCCCAGCAAAGCGGCCCTCGCAGACCCTGGCGAAGTGCCCCCCATCCTCTCCAACAAGCAGTTCATGGCGTGGGGAGGAGTCACCCTGGGCCGGGCCGTGTGAGTGACACGAGCTTTCTCCCTCCTGTCTCGTCTTAAAGCTCCGCCTACTCTCCTGCGTGGGAAATTGTATAATCTGGCCTAGAGTATTATCTGTTCATTTTTTGTGAGATGACATCGGCGCATCCTTGAATAAATAGTTGTGCTAGTGTGCAAGAAGCGGAAAAGATGACTTGTTAATTTATCTTTTTATTCCTTTCTATTCTTAAACCGACTGTCTTTCTCTCAAACATTCACAAGCGCATAAATGCCATTTTTATACGGCTCCAGCTGTACTGATGTTCTCCACCTGCTTTCTTCAGCCTGCTTTTCCAGGCACACAGAGCGTCTGTCTTTTATTTGTGCTTTTATTTGGGTGTTTTCAGTATAGCGAGGTTGTTTTGCAGCAGGTGACTGAATGGGCGTGTGTGTGGGCACGTGTCTTCCTGCTCTTTTAGGCAGCAGAAGTTGGTCCTGAGGAACAACTCTCCCAGCTCCACCCAGCAGCTCCGGCTCCTGATCCGAGGGCAGGACCAGGACTGTTTTCAGGTGAGCTCGACTCTCAGCTCTGCTTTATCCTGCCGGGCTTCGGTGGTTTGAAGTTGGCCGAGGTTCCTCCGCTCCACAAGGGCGTCGGCCCACATTCTTCCATGAGAGATGAGCCTCACCTCTGATTGGTGCTTGCTCTCAGTCAGGTTACACTGCCTCCTTGAGTAGGCGGTCCAGAGGAGTACTGGCAATTTACTAATTGGGGAGAGAAAAAAAATTTTTTTTCAAAAAGACCTATCTGAACGGGTCGGTTTATCCAGCTTCTCTCGTCACGTCCATGTCCCTCTTTCTCCGATAGCTCCAGAGCACCTTTGGTCCAGAGGAGCGGCTGACGAGGCACAGAGAGCTGTCAATCAGGCCCAAAGAGGATGTCGCCGTGCACCTCCTCTTCGCCCCGACCCGGGTGGCCTGCATGCTGGCCAAACTGGAGATCAAGCAGTCCGCCGTTCGGCCGTCCCAGCCAGGGGTCAAGTTCACTGTGAGTTTGGGCCACCCGGCGGCGCAGGCGTCCTGTGTGCATCCTGTACACTGCTGACAGAGCACAGACACTTGGCAAAACACATCTTAGAGAGCAGCAGCCTGCTGTGCTCTGCGTGTATGGTAATCAGTGTCAAATACCCTCCCTAACTTCTTTCTTTCTCCCCAACTCGCTCTCTCCTTCCCTCCACCCTTCCACTCTCAGATCCCGTTATCTGGCTACGGCGGGACGAGCAACATCATCCTGGAGGACGTGAAGAAGCTGTCGGACAGCTACATGGTGACGCTGAACGGCGTGGCGGCGGGTCGGGCCAGCAAGGTGTGCCTGTCCATGAGGAACACGGGCTCGAGGGCGGCCTTCGTCAGGGCGGCGGCCTTCTCCGACGTGCAGGCGCGCGCGCTCGCGGACCCCTCCGTCATCAGCATGTCGCCCTCGCAGTTTGTGCTGAAGGAGAGGACCCAGGAGGTGAGCTTGAGCGTCAGTCAGTCACACTCGGTCATGAGTCATTACCTGTGTTGTTGTGGGGTGGGGGGGGCTATGAAATTAACTTTTTCACCCGCTGGCCAGAGTGGCTTGTGGATTCTCAAAATCACCGGCCATTTTCAACATTTTACCAGCCACATTACCTTTTACAATATAGCACAACTGATTGGTTGCCAGCCAAAGTGGCTGCTAAAGTGAACATTTTACCAGCTTTTGGCTGGTGGCTGGTGTTAATTTCACACCCTGGTGGGGGAGGGGGGGTCTAGTGTGGTGCATGACCGTGTGCTTTACGTATGCAGGTTGTCACGGTGACGATGAAGGCCACCCCCCGGGAGCAGGGGTTGTGCCAGTCCGGCACCGTCCCCCTGGCCACCGTCTGCTTCTTCTGTGGGGACGAGGTGTCGCGCCAGCAGTTCAGAAGGTGAGCGCCGACGGGCGGGAAGGTCTGTTTCTCAGGACGGCGTCGCAGCTCTGAGCTGCCTGTGCCGTCATGCATTCTGCTTACAGGGACTTCTGGGCTATGCTAACGTGATATTTTAAACAAAACTAAAAATACTTCAGTGTCAATATTTTGCTATTGTTGAAAATTTGCAGTCATAATGGAGTTGATTTGTTTAACATTAACGCCTTAGCGTTAGTGTCTCAAAGCACTTTGCAGTTAAACTCACCTCATTTTATGCCAGAACCTTCACCGCGCTTTCAGAGGCTGGGGAGATTGTCAATCCAATTTTAACTCTTTCATGGAATACCTGACAAACAAGCGATTCATCCTCAAAGCAAGGAGCCAGTTTCACCCATTTAATAACCTCTAGAATGTAGTTTTTCCTTCCTCATACCCTTCCCTGTCTTAGCGGTACTGATTGAAATGTAGAATCCGGGATTTTGCATGAAGTCGCCCACCTCCATCGTGATGGAGCCACCTTCATATCCTCCCCTCCAGGTTTCTGAACAGCAAGCCAGAGGCTGGGCGCAAAGTGCTCTCTGATAACAGCCTGCTGAAGAACATCGACTTCAACGAGAGCTTCCTGGGCGAGGAGCAGGTGACTGAAGGTAAGAGGCCGTGTGAACCCCCTCTCTCTCGCGTGCGAGTCGCAGCCAGAGCACTCCATTTCCCAGCAGCCTTCAGTTAGGCCGTGTCTCTCGCTCTCTCCACCCTCGCTCATGTGCCAGATGTTACAAAGCAATGATTCTCAGGACATGTTTATAGCCTGTTCTTGTATGATTGCACCAAACCTGACAGATTTCCCCCACACTTGCACAAACCCATTTGCATTTTCATTTCAGGCATTTGGCAGACGCTCATCCTGAGCGGCTTTCACAGGCAGTCGCATTTATACAGCTGGGTATTGACTGAAAAAACTTAGTACCTTGCTCAAGGGTGCAACAGCAGTGCCCCATCTCTGATCAAAACTGCAACTCTTCACTTACAAGCCCAGTTTACTAACCATTGTGCTGCATTTCCACCCCGTCCCCCAATCTCTCACACTTGTTCTTGCTTGTGTCAGCTGTTTCCAGCGCTTGTCTTTGTATAATAATATCCCCTGCTGTGAAATTCAGCGAGTATAAATGGCCTTGTTCTCATGGGAGGCTGTGATTTTTTTTGTTTCAGACTGCAATTATACCTGAACCATGCATTCATCTTTAAATAAAATTAATCCAACTTTCTTGTCTAGAAACACATTCCTGCTTAATGTAGTTTTGTCCCCAGCATGTGACTTTGGAGGCGAAGCCATTGCGTAGTCGTTTTGCTAAAGGGGATTCGGGGTGACCAAAGTGGCTCGACCCGTCTCGCTGCCTTTTACGCTTTGAGGAGTGCGATGGACCAGGCTTTAAATAATAATTTGTTTTTCTCCCAGCGTACGACCTGCCGCAGAGGCCGAACGAGGGGCACCTCTTCTACGGCGGCATGTGCAAGGTGGTGCTGTCCGTGCTGGGCACCGCGGAAGCGTCCGACTCCGGCGAGAGTGACTGCATGGAGTCCCTGCGCCCGTCACCGCGTCGAGGGTCCGAGTCCGATAGGTAGTCACGGCCCCGCCCTTTTCCCTCCCTAGAACAGATTCCCCGATATTACAGTTCCGCCTTGGCTCCTAAAGTACATTGCAGTCCTTAAGTATTTGGGCAGTGACACAATTTCTGCTGTTTTGGCTCTATACAGACAAATGGGGGCGTTGTGTTTCAAAAGGGCTCTAATTCCTACGCAATTCGCCCGTTATGGTTGTAAATACTCTCAAATTAAAGTTGACGGTCTGCACTTTAACATCACATTCATTTTAATTTCAAATCCAGTGTCCTGGAGCACAAACGACAAAAATTGTCACTGTCCAGATACTTACGGACCGCACTGAATATCTTCTCAACTCGAGCAACACTGAACTCATGGCATTATTACCCCTACCTGTGCTACATCTAAAACTATATCCTCAAGCCCATTCACTACTTGGAGCACTGCATGTTCAGTCTCCCTCTGGCACCTACTGTGATTTTATGCATTTACTTCTTCTCAGTAAGTTATTTATAAATGGCTGTAAATGGCTTGTAATTGACCATAATGACTTGGCATTAGCTCTTTGTCGCCTAAACCTTTTTGTATGCATGCACGTATATAATTCTTGATAAGAGTGTCTGCTAAATGCCTAAATATAAATGTATCAGAGAAAATAAAACCTGTGTTCGGTAATACTTTCATAAATATGTCTGTAGAAGCCCCTTTTACTTTGTTCTGTACTTGCAGTGTCCAACCAAGCACTTTACCCTGGGTTTGTTTTCCTGAAGTTTGAACCTTAATGTCAAGCTGCAGTTGATTTATCTTTGTAACTATGTTGGTTCTGTGTGCTTACTGATAAAAAAAAATGACGCGACTGAGCCGCTATTCCAGAAGGTATGAAACGGGTAGGGATGCTAAATGTAATGAGCTATAATATAAGCTATAACGCTTGTGCTGAATCCCTTGCAGCGGATTTGGTAACTCTGACCGCCACATCAGCAACGTTTCTCTAGACGTGCTCCCGGTGAGGGGCCCGCAGGGGCCCCCCCTGGCCCTGAAGGTCGCCGCCCCCGCGCTGAAGAGACAGTCGGAACCGGTGGGGCCACAGGACTCCTGGAGCGTCCGGCCCGAGCAGGTGCTCCTGACGGCCCCTACCTTGAGTGAGTGAACGCCGTCTCATTGCACTTCACCGCACGGCTAATGCTCCTGCTTTAAATGGGTTTCCTTTTCTGACGGTGTATCTTGTGATCCAAATCCCGCGAATGTGATTTCAAACCCTTCATTTTGTACAATGTGTGTGCCTCCCTCATTGTAAGACAAGTGACACGACGGAAGTTGCGCTTGCATGTAATTTTACTCCTTAAAAGGATCGTTTTTGCATGCAGTTATGCCTCCAGTTGTTGTACATGTGTATAATACCCAATTAGTAGTTGAAAATTAATATAAATTAAATGGTTTAATCTTGTTGGTTGGAACCATTTCCTATGACGCACATAAGCAGAGACTGTGAATAAATGCTAGAAAATTTCTCTGTTCATATGTTCCAAGCCTGTGGAAATGTAGTGTCACTGCACAGGCTACTTTTGAATGGCACATAGTGCTCCCTTTCTGAATGTAGTGTCACTGCACAAGCTACTTTTGAATGGCACATAGTGCTCCCTTTCTGAGAGGGGTAGGAAACGTGGGGGCAGGTGGACCACAGTCACACACGCGCATTATTCCTAGTTTGCGACCCGTCATCTTTATGGGGAAGGCCCAGACTTCTGCCAGCATTTGCCTCTACCTGTGCCCTGGATCCTTGGGTATCTTTTTCTCTGTGTGACGCATTCACCTCTGTTACAGGCAGTGCTGCTGACACCAGGCACGTGCAGATCCAGAACCACTCATCCAGAGAACTGAAATTTGAACTATCCTGGCCCGCCCACTGCCTGACCATCACCCCTCAGCACGGAGTCATTGAACCCGAGTATGTACCCAACCCCACCTTACATAGTGCATCCCAGCTGGATTTGTATTGGAGGGCTTGAAGGGTACAATGTAACCCATCAATGCCCCCCAATGCCTTCAGGCCCCAGAAAGCATAAATTTTCTTATTTCTCTCGCCCAGGAGCGACTTGCAAATTCTGATCAGTCCCAACCCGTCGCTGGCCACCAAGTTGTCTCTGCTGCCCTGGAGCGGACAGATCTATGTCCAGTGCGACGGCCAGCAGAAGGTACCACAGTCGCTCTCTCTCATTCTGGCTCAGCCTTTTGAGCCCATTTGCGCACACTTTAAAGTTCAGTGAGAAATTATCTTCTAGATAAAGCTACTCTGGCACAAGTCCATAGAAAATATGTATGCATTAATTTTATATTGTTTGCATTATTTATTGTACTCGTTTATATTATGTTCTTGTTACTTCATATTAAAACTGTATATTTTTGTCTTACGGTCCTTAACATTCCTGTACAAGGAAATATATGCAGTACTTCACAGTGATAATGATGGTTATGGTGAGAATTATGAAAGTTGTCATGGTTATTGTACACTTATTGTACGTCGCTTTGGATAAAAGCGTCTGCCAAATGATTGTAATGTAGTGATCAGGATGGTGGTTATCGTGGTCGTGATGGTGATGAACAATGACTGATTGAGTGTTGCCGTGGAGGTGATGATCGTCATCATGGTGGTGGTGGTGTTGGTGATGGTCCGGACAGCCGTGACAACTATAATCTATTATTGTGGTGTCGGTCATGGATGGAGACGATGATCAGCGTCCATGATGATTATTATCGCGGTGAAGATTGGTCGACTGATCGATTTCATTATCGCGGCGGCGATATCGATGGCGTCGATGACCGTGCATCCATAACCTCCTCTGTGCCACTTCCCCCTCCCAATCGCAGTTCATCAAAGTGCAGATCCGTCAGGACCTGGCTCTGGACGTCTCGGCCACCGCCACGGTGGCCAAACCCCTCTCCACCCTGCCCCCACAGGCTGCGACTCCACCCGCCCCCGGGGGTAAGGCCCCCAGTGAAGCTTCCGCCCAGGTGGAGATCAAGAACCGCACTCTGGTGTTCCCCGCCACAGCCTCTGGGGAAACCTCAGGTTGGTGGACACTGGACAGGACCAGTGCGCTATACCCATTTTCAGCTCAAGCCGAAAACTTTAATCGCTTAATCAATGCTAATGGTGGAATGCAGCAGGTTTTCTGTCCACTCTTCAACCCATTAAAGTAATATGTGGTTGGAAGGGGGAATTTGGTTCCTTTTAGCACATTTATGTAAATGATTTCCTTAATCGCTGCATTAAAGATGTACAGAGGCAGTTTTCTCTCTTTTTCCAATTAAGCTGAAGATGATAATTCACTGTTTATTCCCCGGACCGAGATTAGATTAGGCTTTGTGGTCCGCTGCGAAAAATTATCTTTGCCCTTATCAAGAGGCCATGCATTTGAGATGTAAATGGCAAAACATTACACTACAGCAGTCCACAACTGACATTTGATTACAACTTTAGAAGCAGCAAATCGGAGGTGTGACCAATTAAAATAGAAATAAAACCAAATAACAAAATGGAGGAGGGGGGGGGGGGGGGGGGAGCAGAATATCTGAGGTACTTCTGAGAAAATAAGATACGTTGCTGTAGGGGCCGGATTTCGTATGTATGTGCTAGCACTCGCCATTCTATAACGGTCTGTTGATCAACTCTCCTGTATTCGGTTGTATGGCGTCCTCCATAATAGTGTTACTCTGTAAATTCTGTAACTTTGCTGATTAGTATCTGCTGTGAAATCATATATAGCATAGTAAGTCTTTCTTTGTAGATGTTTATATGCCACACTAAAACCACCTATATCGTGCCTGTCATGGGGGAGCGTTTGTCCTTCCACGGCTTAAAGAGGAACGTTTAAGAAACGTCGTTGTCTCGCTCTCCTTCTCGTAGAATCCATCCTGGAGGTGGAGAACAAAGGGGAGGACGTGAGGTGGTACCTCTCGTCCTTCGCCCCGCCGTATGTGAAGGTACGTCTTCGCTTTTCTTCAAGCTCCCGTCCGTTACGCTTCTGTGTCGCCAACATCAACATCCCTACTGCATAATCTACTGCATTGGTCCCCAGTCTTGTTCCTGGAGATCTATAGTCCTGTAGGTTTTCATTTCAACCCTAATTTAGCACACCTATTTCTACTAATTAGCAGGTCAACGAGATCTCTCGCCGTTGAACGATGTCTGCTTTGTTAGGGTTGGACTGAAAACCTTCAGGATGGTAGATCTCCAGGAACAGGGTTCACTGATCCGCTGCTTATCTCACTGCAATCAGGTCAACAGATTGTGATGTGTGACGTTATGCCAGTAAATATACTGCCGTTATGATGTCCAGGGACATGAGACGCGTATTGCAAGAGCTTTTCCTCTTCCGCCTCAGGGTGTGGACAGCAGCGGAGACGTGTACCGCGCCACTTACACGGCGTTCAGGTGCTCCCGAGTGTCAGGGACGCTGGGACTTCAGGAGAAGATGCAGGTGAGGCCAATTTTTGACAGACAGGTGTCACTCAAAGAATGTCCGTTCAGTAACTCTTGGGTCCTTGCCTGATGCCTACTTCATATGTCGTAACAAATCTATAATGGTAGTTTGTGGCGTTAATTCACTTCATGGCTTTTATGCTCTGGTTGGTGCATTGTTGTATTTTGTATCCTGGCCATCTAACCTTTTATTTATGGACTGTTTGACGCTCTGAATAAGAGCCTCATTTAATTTTCTTACTGTACATTTCTCAGTCCCTGTGGTAGGTGGTGTTTCTGATCTTAGTTTCTTGTGTGTAAACACCTTTGCCTGTAAACACGTTTTCATTTGGCCCTCCTAATTTCCCCCAGATACCCATCACCTTCCTGCCTCGGGACAGAGGAGACTACGCCCAGTTCTGGGACCTGGAGTGTCACCCTTTGGCCGAGCCCCAGCACAAGAGCCGCGCTCGGTTCCAGCTCTGTGGGACGGTGAGTCAGGACCCCGTTTGAGATCGGGCTGCATTAAGCTCGGTACTCCCTGCTGTGTCAAGTATGATGTGTGACAACTCTGCATTTTACGAATGCCTTTGGTATTTTGGAATGGACCGTGTTTCACGTTGTACATAGTTTATCATCTTAAAACCAGTTGCGCCATGGTGTCACACCGCCATGCATCCTTCACAAAAGTAGGCTTTGGCCTACTGTGGCTGAACCCACTGCCTCAGAGGCTAAGTGATGTGTGCTGTTTCTAGGGTGTAAAGGCTGGAGCACCAGTGCCTCTCCAAGAGAGAAACGGCTCCCTGGTGCGTACAGAAGCTGCCGTGAAGGCCAGGAAGAGACCAGAGGCTCCTGCGGTCAAAACCAGGTAAGATCCGCCATTCCTCATGGCACCTCAGGTGCTGCTTAAATGCTTCTCCCTGCAAGTGTTATGAACTTCCGAAGAATATTCCATACAAACCCCTTTTCCAATGGATTTGGAGAGGAACGTAAATTTTGGGAGGGAACGTGTGAACATGAGGGGGACTAGTAGTAGTTGTAGCTTGCTAGCTAATATAGCCCAATATTGTTTATTGTTCCTGACTGTTATCAATGGACTCAGGAGAATAGTTGAGGCTGGTAAAGATTTCACACAGCTGCCTGCTCCCACCTGCATTATAATAAATGTAGATGTAATTGTATATAATGGCCAATAGGGCTGGGCGATATGACGATGGTATCTGATATCGACGATGATTGACAGCTGTCATGATGGGAGCTGGATATTGTGATTTACAGATGATGTCTACTTCGCTAAGTTCGCTCCCACCCACCTTGAAAGAACATAGTCCTGCATAGGGGGCGGGGCCATAGTATTGTATATCACGATGTTTCACATGACCGTATCGTGATATTATTCTTAAGACATCACCCAGCCCTAATGGCCAACCAATTAGGGGTGTAAATTGCCAGCGACCTACCGATTCGATGCGTATTGCGCTACTTGGGTGCCGATTCTGCAAGTATTGCGATTCTGCAAGTATTGCGATTCTACTAAGTATTGTGATACAATATTACAATATGTTTTGCCATTGTCTTTAGGCTACTCTTTAAATCACTAGGCCTATTGCTTTGAAATGTTAATTGATGCAAAGTTGCTCTGTAACATAACATTTGAAGTTACTTTAATTTCAAGTTAATTACATTTATTTTTTTTGACTCATTTGTAAAGGATACAAAAATAAGGTTGCTCTTGCACCAGGAGACAATAATTCTTAACAAAAATCCTGAGTCAGAAAATCACAATAGTCACAATAAGTACAATACAAACCCTCACATTTACAACAGCAGCAAGTGTAACAAATGTACTAATGCACATGAACTATAACTGTTTACAGAACCAAATGCTTCAAATAGCCTACAATCAGACAATTGGCAAATAAGTATTGTCATTAACTATATTGTCACCAGGAGACAATAATTCTCATTTTCAACAAAAAATAGCTGAATCCTGAGTGCGTAATGGCGCATAGATAAGAAATGGGATACCATTGCATGACATTCGGTTGCTGTGGTTACATACACACGCATCGGCATGTTTCCTGTCGCCGTTGTCATTTTTAAACCCACTGACACAAATCGCGTGCATTAGTCGTCTGTGGAACTTCGGTGACATCGGGCGTGTTGTCTGTGGTACGTCCCTCGAATAACCAGAATGTAAGTTTATAAGTCGCCTCCGTACGTTGTTTAGATCACTATTTAATTGTGAATTAGGTAGGGGTGTGAATCTTTGGCTTCACAGCGATTCGATTCGATTACGATTCAGTAGTTGGCGATTCGATTCAAGGACGCATTTTTTTTTGGGGAACGATTCGATTCGATACTGTAAACCACGATTCGATTCAGTAACTTTTAACCAAAATTCTATATCCATGAAATAAACATGCAATAATGCGAGTGAGACTATCTGTATTCTTCTGAAAGGTGAAAAAATAAACAGACAACAGAATTACTTATTAAACATATTAATCCTATAAAAAAAGTAGTCCTGCATAATATTTTATGCTGAATACAAAAATGTAATTAAACATGGCTCAGTTATTTTGAACATTTTTCAATAGGCTACATGCTGGCAGGGGAGAGAGTGGGTGGGTGAGTGAGTTAAGAGTCAGTGAGCGAGTGAGAGCGGTACTTCCTTGCAGGCTGACTAGCTCAGTGTTTCCCCTACCATTATCTTGGCCGGGCGGGACAAGAGGGAAAATAAATAATTTTAATGAAAAAAAATAATAATTTATATTATTCTTTTTTTAAAATATATATATAATCTTTTTTTAAAAAAATTTTTATGTAGCTGCAATATTTTCCTTACCGCAGAATGCGGGAATGATCAAAATAGCATCTGGAAAAACCCTTGCCAAAACAGCTTCGGTTGTTTTCAATGGCAGCGCTGATATTATGAGGGTGTAATTATAGTTTCCGCCTCTACGCAAAATGGCGCACTTTCACCGCCCGGCCTGAAAAAAAATCTAGGGGAAACACTGTAGCTGATGACAGAGTTACGGATTACCGCATTTCACAAAAAAATGTGTAAACTAAGTCTTAAAACAATAATCATAATTAAGAATCGCGATTCATTAGATTTAAAGCATTTATATCGATTATTGGTGAAGCCAAAGCGATTCATTCTATTTATTTATTTTAGCAGATCGATTTAGTGGCATCGGTAGGACTGACCATCGATGAATCGCATGAATCGTTACACCCCTAGAATTAGGGTGAAACCGGAAGTTACGATTCTTCCAGGAAGAATCGATTCGTGAATCGTTTGTGAGCAGAATTGCGATACGTAACTGAATCGATTTTTTCTTACACCCTTACAACCAATTAGAACATCTAGGTTAGTGTTATTTGTAAAATAGATCTAAAAAGTAATTATCTATTTTTACATGTTTACAAGTTGATCAGTCGGTTAAATCGCGAGTTTGTTGATTTGTAATCACGACAGTTGCAATGTAATTGTGTATTAAGCTAGAAAACTTCTATTTTCTTTCATTTAGGTGACTTCCTGTTTAAGCTATGCCTGCTTCAGGTTTTTAGTCTGAATACAGATAAAAATAATTTGGTTGGTTGAACAGATACAGATAAGTGTCATCCACCTTTGGTTTCCAGCCAGGAGGAGGCACCGCGGAGAGGGGTGTACGCTCCCCAAGACCTCTACACCTTTCCTCAGATCCGTGTCGGAGAGTCCGGCACCCTGAAGGTGAACGTGCGCAACAACTCTTTTGACACCCACGAGGTAAGCAAGGCCAATCCAACACGTGATTGGTTGAGGGGAACGTCCCTTTGACCCCCCTCCCCCTCCCCCTCCCCCTCCCCCTCCCCCTGTTCAAATCGAGTCGCAAAGCTGCTTGCAGAGAATAATCATCTGTGCCCTTAAATTTTTGTACTGCAGCACGGAGTTAGCGCTTTCTAAAGCACCGCACCACAAAACCTCTTAGTCTCACAGACCAATCTGTACATTTTTTACCCCTCCACAGTGGTTTGGGTTGAAAGCTCCTTTCTCAACATGCACACTGTAACTGCACCACGGTTGCCACATTTTTTGCAAAGTCTTCAGTGCGAGGCAGTATCTGCAATCCTCTGCAATTACATTTATGTCAAAGACAAGATGAATGCTGTCTGGAAAGGAAGAAATGGCAACTATTGTTTTGGGAGAACTTTTTTCCCCTGAAGCATTTATTTTCTAGTGCATTTGGCAAGACTAACGGTTTTGCTCCTCAGTGACCCCCGCGCTCTCAGAACTGAAAGCTCGCAGCACAGACGCCGTACTGTTTCTCTTGGGACCCCATTTTGAAGCGGCAGAGCTTTTCATTCTTCCTTTTCTCAGATGGCAAAAAACATATTTGCGAAAAGATGAATAATAACTGAATCTGACAAAAAAAAAAGAAAAGAAATGCCAAGTATTTCTCTAAATAAAATGAGACGTGTTTCAAACTGCTTCAGAGGGGGGTCTCAGCGCTTCAAGTCGGTTTCACAACATTAATTGCCCCAGTGCATGTGTGGTGCTTCCCTCCACTGTGTGACTGATATAACTGCCCAGAATGCTTTGCATGGATTTGATGTTGAGCTTCTCTAATTGACTTGCAGCTGAAATTCGTAAGCCCCAGGGAGCCCTTCTACATCAAGCATTCCAAATACTCTTTAAGGTGAGTGGTCGACCTGTCGCCAGGGCTGGTTCCATCTCAGATTTGAGCGATCAGTGGAAGAGCGGTTGAAGATATGTATCATTGAGCGGAAAACTACTGCAAACATAGTAAAGGGCCCTATTTACTGAGGTGTGTTTTAACATCCCCTGCTGTCGCCCACAAATGGGGTTCTGGACTGGACTGGTTCCCTGGGGTAGGTCACATGACCCAGAGCTCCAGGTACTGGCTGTGAGTTGTGCAGTCTGGAAGCTGGTGTGCAGCGTGCAAGCCTTCCCTGCATGTTGTGGCCTTCTTGTGTCCTCATGTGAAATGGCATCCCTCTCATAATGAAGAGACTGTGACTGTGTTCCATTGTGCATACTAGCATTCTGCGTAGTTCCAAGCATACTAGATAGAATTTGCTTCATAGTATAGGAGCGCATGTACACTTCAGTTTCGCTACAGTTGGAACACACGTCATCGTGCCAGAATACCTTTGGCCTAACAAGAAACACAAAACGACTGTACTTAATCAGTTTCGGGCATCAATATAAATAAGTGCTTATTAACCAGGTCCTCGCAGCTACCAAATGACTTAGGTAATTTATTATAATTATGTATTCAATTATAGTCGATGAGCAAGTTAACTGGATTTTTGCGTACATTGATATCATTAGCTAATGGCTAATCTGTCAATTTTATTGCAGTTATTGCCACTGTCAATTAAGGTACGAGTCAAAATTGAATATTTTAATGATGCATCAGAAATATATAATGGAAAATAACACTTTTTACTAACTTGCTATTGAAAAGTTCATAGTGTTTACAACTGTAAACCAATTCCTCCCGTGGTTACAAAGGTAAATGATGGTTGCTGCATTTAGCACGATGATCTCTGGGAACAGTTTTCTGTAAACACGTGCTTATTTCTGAGTCCTCAAGTACGCATCTGGGGATAAAGTATAGTTTTGAACATACCTGTGACAAATAATAGTGTCCATGATGCTATGAATTCTTACTAGAATGCAAGTATGCATAACGGAACACAGCCAACAGACTCCTGCATCACTGGGCTAAAACACCTATTACAGGGGAGTTCCCAATGTGGAGGTTAACATTGTTAATCAGTATTGAACTCATAACACAAACGCATTATGTATTTTCTTGGCACATTAATTTCTTCGGTGTTTACTGTATTATACATACTGGAATAATTGATGTGTAAAACCTCAGTCGGGTATAATATAAGTTATATAGTCTAACCTAGGAGTGGAGAGCTCCATTCGTTGAGGGCTGACAAGTATTCAGGTTTTTGTTTTTCCCAATTACCCCAGCCCAATTAGCTATTTTTAATGGTATACACCAACGCTGCTTTAACCGTAGATTATACCAGAGTACAGTGTGGGTAGTGACACAAGAACTGTCTTCAGCTGTCATTCACAAGCTTGTCCAGAAGCTTTGATAAAATGTGAATAAATGAGTGATTGGGCTAATTGGATAATAAGAGCAGAAGTTGGCAGGAAATGCATAATCTGATCCGGCCCTCCACACTCACCCCTGGACTGATCAGAGGTTCAGCTCTACACTTTATATTAGACGTTCTGTCTCCCTACTGGTGAAGCTTGAACCATTCCTATTTGATGCATCTTATGAATATTTATGAAGGGCTGACCAAGAGTAATACTGTGTGACAATGAACGTTCTGTCTTGGCAAAGCCTCTTAATGAATATGCATAAGCTTTAATATAGCACTGTAAGCTCCCGGTTACCAGTTGGAACCTCGTGTACTTAGGAAGTAAAGAGGACGGAAGGAACGCAAGCCGACCATCTGACCAATGCACCATGTGTGGCCCACAGCATGTTCACATACTCATTTGGCATCGCTCAAGTTCCGCATACTATATTTTTGTGTTTGTTGTTCATAGAGGGCCACTCAAAGGACTGAATGGCCCATACCGCCGTGGCGCGTTTATCATCGGTCTGCACGAGTGAATGCTAACGGCATAAGCGTGCGCTAACGTGTCCTTTTCCCCCCTCCTTCCCTCCAGGTCTCAGCACTACATCAACATACCGGTCCAGTTCAAACCTGGGGCGGCAGGGAAGTACAGCAGCTCACTGCTCATACAGGCCGACACGAGCAGCAGTCTGGCCATTCAGCTGAGTGGTGAGGCTCTGCCTTGAGCCCCGCCCTCCACGCGTGTGGACGGGCCGCCCTCACGCGGGATGTCAGGGCAGCTCCTCCAATCAATAATCCATCCAGCCTCGGCGACAGGAGAGGCGGTACAGCGTCGAGCCCACCTCCACAGAAATATGCCATCATTAATGATGTTTGAAGGCAGCTCCGTTCGTTTAAAAAATAAAAATTAAAAAAAATCTTTTAAAAAAGCGAAGAAAAAGAAAGCGTGGCATGTTTGCACTGTACCTTCGTACCACACTCATGCTCTGGTCAGACTCCTCGCTATCGTTCCATGCTAGTTTTGGCATTTGAAAATGCTAATGGCCGTCGCCACTTGATTTGCACTGCTTGGCATTTGCGTAACCTTGAACCAAGCCGTGGTGATATGGCAGTATGGGAATGCAGCTGTAAAGATGCTCGGCGGACGCGCGCCAACATATTGCTTCATCTCTTCTCTGAGGCAGTGTCCTTTGTCAGAATTAGATTTATTTTCGTTTTTCTTCTCCAAGAACCCATATTTGGCCTGCTTAGATATTTTAATATAATGGGTTTCTGATTTTTTATTTTTATTTTTTTTTTCATTTTCAGAATAAACACTGAAAGCACAGGTATTCACACGTGCAAAATGAATATATGGAAAACAAGAACAAAGCAGTCTCTCAGCAGGGGGGGAAAAACATGACCTCCTTTTAAAAAATAGGATGGTTCTGTCTCGTCATAGCTGTAAGCTGCTTTTGAATTGGTTCATTTCGAACGGCTGGTCTTCAGATGCAGAAGGCGCCGTCTCAGGGCCAGGTTTCTGCTTTCATTTTCTCTCTGCCGCTGTTTCTGAATAATCGCCTAATAAAACACTGGTGTAGGTCATTCGCAAGTCCCTTTGCAGTTTTGTAAAAAATTTTAAAAAACATTATTTTGTATATTGTATTACATTAATCATCCCCTCTGCTTTTTTTTTGGATGACATTGCACGTAAACAAGGTCTTTAAAAGCCGTTCGTAACCTACACTAATATACCTTTTGGTTTCGCGTGTTTTGATTGGCCCGTACAAATTGCTGGCCCCGGACGCCGTTTCCGTTTCGAACCCTGTTTTCCCCCCCTCTTCCACCCCATCCTACATTGTGTACAGTTCTCTTCTGCTGGTAAGATCTCCATGCCAACACTGATTGCCTACGCTGTGGTGCCACCAAGCTGGCAGGCTTCTGGGTGCCATGTGTCAGCTTCTGGCACCTCACCAGCGGTCCATCTGCCCAGACGCCCTTAATCCAGTTAGGAGACGGGAGCCTCTGAAATCATTAGGATGTTAAACGATTGCATGTTAAGGACGGCCCCAGCCTCCCAGAAGATGGGCTTGGGAAAGGGGCCTGCAGGACTGTTTGACCTAGACTGACTGGGGCAGGTTAACCTTGACCTGGCGCGCCCCTCTCCCCCGTCGGTGCCGGGCGGTCTGGGACCTTGTCCATAACGAGCTCCTTTCTCACCATGCCTGGCTGAAGCGGGTGTGGGCCAGCCTGGCCTTGCCGAGCAATTTTGGGAAAAATAAGCGGGATTCCGAATCCACTGTTAACGAATGTATTCAGAAAGCAGTGATTTTAAACGATTTTTTTTTTTTTTTTTTTGTCAGCCGGTCCGCCCTGCTCCCTACCTCCCTCCCTTCCCTCCGTTTGTTGGTTCCTTAAGTGTGGAGTGACCATTTCAGTGTACATTTTGTAAACACTTCCTTTGAATTTCATATTTATTTTTAGATTGGATCAGAACTACTTTTGTAATAAGGCCATATTTTATAAGCGTCACAGTATTCCCGTATGAACTGAGCTGGGTTATTTTTTGAATCCTTGGATTTCACGGAAAATTGAGCGATGCCATTCAGTTCAGTATATATAAAAAGGCATTTGCACATGTCTTGTACATTCTATTTCTATCTTGGTGTCAAAATGTATTTATTTTTAAATGAGCCACTTGATAAAATAAAGATCTGTGTGAAATAATTTGCACACTTCTGCTGCGTTTTATTTTGTCCTGTCCCCAGGTTCAGTGTCAGAGTAATTCCAGGTTCAGTGTCAGAGTAATTGGATATGCAGAGGAATGCACAGTTATTGCTTATTCAATTCTACCTTAAGATAGGGTGGCAATATCATGGAATTTGAATAGAGGATTGTGTCCTTTGTCAAATTGGGGTAGTGGGGTATGGTACGTAGATTTTTTTCTTCCTCTGTCAATTTGTTCAAAATGTGTATATATTTTTTTTTTAGTCTTTATTTTATACTCTTACACCATGGGTAATCACATACGGTCAATACACAACAAACATTACAGCATGTTATATAGTGTACAAATGAGTTTCAGCAATTTGCTCTTCCCTCATAAATGGTATAGAGTGTAGTGAAAAAAGAAAATTATTTTAAAAACCAGAGTTACAGGAAAATGAACCCAGTGCCATCAATGGTCCTTGGCGCTTGTCCTTTTAAAAAAAATAATAATAATTACATCAAAAAATGTACCCTGTTGGTGGACTGCACAGGGAATCTATAGGAGACCACCGCAATTCCCCACCTAAGACAGTGGAAATTATAACCAGAAAGGAGAAGTCTGGCCACAGTGTGCCTGTGGTTTTTCATCAACAGATGCGACTTGTGGGGACTTTAGTCTCCTGGTCGCAGAAGCAGTACCCAGGGAACATATGGTGGCCTAATTACCCAGCCGATAAGCCCGCGGCCATGTCTGAGTTGGATGGGCCCAATGCATTGTGCCAGAGTCCTGAGCCTAAACCTGCCAACCGAAACATCACAAGGCAGACTGCGTGTGGCGTCACACTGGGTAACCTGCAACCGCGCGACACCCATCACAATGACTGACAAGCCCCAGTCCCCCTTTGTAAACAGAAATGTAAGGGGAGGGGGGGCTTGTTGCTTTAAATTTACCCCAGGTGTAGCACTCCTTCTTACTCACACTCTACAAATGAGTTACTTAGAATTGACTGACACACAGTATTAATTGTTATCAAATTGGATTAGACTTTTTATTTAAATCACTGTTAACTGTTCTATTTTACCGTAACTGATTTAAGAGGAACACTTGCATGCATTTCTCGATTCAATGTTGAATTCATCTAAAATTGTTGTCTGGCAATTTCCATTTCCTTCTATTGAATGTAGTATATTTCTGCTTGTTGATGGTATTAAATGCTGTCTGATAGATGTCTGTTTCCAGATCACTTTTTAATAATTTTAGTTTTAATCACAATCCCAGGGATGATCCCCCCCCCTTATGCCCAGCTAAAGTGAATCTGCTTTTCAGTCTGTTGAATCGTTGTGAGATTTGAGAAATCATGCACTTTAATGGCACCAATAAAAAGCTGAACTCGAAACTTCAGACTAGTGCCAGTCTCAATTTATGAGGTAATATTTGCAAAAACTAGTGGGAATATTCCTCCGTTTCTTTCCTTCATCATCATTATTAATAATAATAAAGGTTAAAGCAATGAAGCTGTTGGAACCCTCTTGTATTTGTACTGGTTTTTTATTATTATTGCCACTGCTTTATAATCCCTACTAATACTAGGAGAAATCCACAGGAATGCTCAAAAATCATCAAATTTGGCATGTTTGCAGAGGACCATATGGCCCAATTGCCATCCCATTTTTCCTCTCATACTGTATACTGCAGAACAGTCTTGACTATATTGTAAAGGACAAGGTGCTGCTTATTGGCTAATTTGCACAGAATCTCCACAGAAACAAACACTGCACTGCTATCAATCCTATGTGTTTTATCCCACGTTGAAACATTGCTACAGTCAAACAGAAGATTTTGTATGTTTACTTACTGTATAATACTATATTAATTCAAGATTCATATTAACAGTTCAATTAAATGATCTATGTGTGTCACGGTACTTTTGTGTATTTGTACGTTTTGTCCTTGACTATCAGTAATAAATATTTTTACAATGAGCAAAAAAAATTCACACAGCCGGTGTTGCTCTACTTGTAGTTGCCCAGGAGCTATAAATTCTAGAGTGGTGCAGGCTGTTAAGATGGACCCTGCCAAGCTCAAGGTTCAGGTTTTAAGCCCAACGGTAGGGTTTTTATTTTATTTTTTTTAAATTATTTTTTCAGTTGTGGGATGAAACTATTTTTCAAAAGAAAGTATACATAGGTGTAGTAAACACTTTAATGGGGAAGATAAGACTGATATATACATACAGTGCCCTCCACTATTATTGGCACCCCTGGTAAAAATAAGTAAAAAGGGTTATACAAAATTCACCGTTTAGTGAATTAGCTTAATCTCACACTGAAAAAAATAGAAAAATCCAACCTTTAATTGAAGTAAATTTATTATGAGAAAAAAAAATCAGTCATCGAGAAATAATTATTTTTAACAAAACTACGTGTGCCACAATTATTGGCACCCCTGCATTTATATATAGAATAAAGTAATCATTTTTAATATTGTCGCATATCCTTTGCATGCCATGACTTCCTGATGTCTGTGACCCAACAACATCAAAAGACTCTTGATATCTTATACTCCTACAAGCGATACTATAATGTCACTGCATTTGAATGGATCTCTATGGGAATTGGGGGTGGGACTAGATTTAGCTGTAAATTACACTGGAACAGTACAGAACACATGGTTGGCTAAATGGCTGTAAGTCATCAAGGGTTTGACATATCAAACAAGCCTTGAACCATCACTCTGCTGCCAGAAATACAGTAGATATGGATGGATAACTTGAAGGGTTTCTTCTCCTGACTTATTTTTCCATAGAGTTCAATAGGAAAATTTGTCAGGAGAAACAACCCTTAAAGTGATCCAATAATTGTGGCACACATAAATAATGTTAAAAATAATTATTTCTTGATGGATTTTTTTTCTTATAATAAATTTATTTCAATGAAAGGTTGGATTTTTCTCATTTTTTCAGTGTGAGATTAAGCTAATTCACCAAACGGTGAATTTTTATGCATCTTTACCAGGGGTGCCAATAATAGTGGAGGGCACTGTATATAATTATGTACATGAAAACAAATTCAATATTGTGAAACAAATTTACAGTAATGTTTGAAATATCATTCTATTTGTTTATATTTTATTTGTGGGGGCCTGAAGCGTAGCCCCCTCAATTGCTGCTTGCAGCTATATTTATTTTTTTATAGATATTGCAATTGGAATGCTTGTATAATATACAAGTACACACCACAAGGGTGTCCACGCACTCTGGGAGGAGTGACTAAATGACTTCCTCTGATTCTTGTACTGAAAGATGCAAAAGTTCAGAATCCCAACATTCAATTTGCTTAAAGCTTTGCAATCTAAAAAGGTACCACTAGAGGGTATATTTGCTTGCTTCTTGAATTCTACAATGAGAGTGCCATGTGTTTCACTAAGGACAGTTTGAGGAAACACCTGCTTTACTTCAAAGCTATGACAATTCCATTCATTACGATAGAAAAACATGTTTTGCTCTTAATCTGAATGAATGATTCTCCTGTGTATGTTGTATATAATCTTTTAACAATTGCATTTTGTTTTCCAGATACAGGTATTCAGCTGTCAGATTACATAAAATAACCGATCTATGATCCTGATACTTTATCTAAACGGTGTGGCATTTCAAGGTTTATTGTGGTGTACATGTTGGGATCTTTTCTCCTGCTATGTGGCTCTTCACATCTGTTCTCTTTTTAACCAAGTCAGTATCAACAGACATACAATGACAGAAAATAAGACCAAAAACACCACCAGCAACAACAACAACAAAAAACATCTCTATTCTAATGAAGGTGTTCTTTTAACTGCATTAGTGGTAACTGCTCCTGTTCAGAAAAGCAAGAAAGGCCATTTGACCTGGCCACAGTGAACACTGGTTTTGTCCTCAAGGTATTTAGAGACCTCTTACTTAAACCACTTATTTTAAATCAGTTAAGTAAGCATTTTTACAATGGCAAGTCCTAATGTTTGGGGTAGTATGTCTTTTAGATATTGTGCTTAAACAAGCGTGTAAGCTATAAATTATGGCACATGGTTATAGTAATTATTTATTCTCACGTTGACACCAATATTTCTCAACTATGCCTACTATATCGGTTTCCAGGAGCCACAGTAGAAGGAACACGTGGTTTAAAAGTAATTTGAAATTAAACCCCATTTCGCATAGATAAAACACTGAACTACATAGTGTCTGATTACATTTGCAGCCTAAATTAATAGTCATTGTACCCTGACTGTTTTTAATCAAAACCACAAATTATTACTTTAAGATTAATAGCTAGCTACGTCTCCATCGTTTAACCTGAGTCACCATAGTGACAAAATAATCTCCTTTTTTGGTTATTTTAGGTACTGCATCTAATTATAAAACAATGCTTTATAGTGATAGTGCAGATTTTTCCAGTAGTTCCACTTAGTACTCCTACACTGCAGATGTCGCTGCAGTTTAAAAAAAAAAAAAGTTATACGGGATGGAATAGTGGAACAGAACACTAGTACCGATTGGCAGTAATCTTGAGTGTTTGTGCTGTGGCTGTAAGTCTGGCAGTGAGCTTCGGACCAGTCGCACTTGGTAGCCATAGGGTGGGAGGTTCAGTGTCCGGCTGGTTAGACGCACTCAACGGGAGAGCGGAGAGCACAATCTGATAGGTAAGGCGGCAGTAATAATCCCTCAAGTAGATGCAGTTGCGTCTGGTGCATGGAGTAGGTGTTGTACAGATGGTAACGGCGACGAGTTGCCGTTTTGCATGAAGGATTATAGCGTGCACTTTGTAGAGGACCAGGCAGGGTCAGGGAAACTTGCAGAGAGTTGCAGACAGCACAACCAGTGTGAAAACAAGCACAAGTTTAAGATCTGCGCCTCTTAAAGGGAACCTATTTCATTTGGCAAATATTTGATGAGCAGGTGGTCACTGTTTGGAAATGCATTTTGATTACCTTACCGAAGACATTTATTGTAGTTGTAAAAATAAAGTGAAACTGGTCCTCGTAGGTTACGTGGATTCGATTGTGTTATTTTAATTTGGAGCTCGCTGGCTAGCTTGGTAGATGTGCAGTGCGTCCATTTTTATTCAGCAGGCCAAAGCTAAGGAAATCATGCAGGCATCAAAACGTTAGCTATGCGTACAGCAGACGGTCGACAGTTCCATAATATATTTAGCTTAAGTACGTTAGATGATGAGGTAGCAAGTTGGATAGATAGGGAATGTTTTTGACTGGTTTTGCGGCACGATGTCTCACACCAGTAGCTATTAGAATCAATTGCACGATATTCCACAATATTGGATGCCGACAGAATTTAAATTTGGTTGGTACAGAGGCATCTTTACGGCTGTCTGCGTCCCAGTAAGTTCATAGTTGGATATTCACACATGCAAAGTTTGTAAGGAAATGGCTAACTGTTATAGCTGTTTGGGTCTACCTAGGACGACATGGGTCTAGGTATCAGACCCATTCGCCGAGTGTACCGTATCGATGAACAGGTTATCTCATGATGTCAGTGTGTACATACCTACAGTGTTAAAGTAAATGGACGTGTGTGCACAGTGTCATTAACCAGTCATCCTGGTAATAACGGGTAATGATTAGACCTAATGAATGCCATCGCCTCCATCCCCAGGCGTTTAATCTGCGGGCAATCCACTTGCTTGATGTTATTCAGTTGGAATAATGGTGAATGATCACGTTCGGCAAATAATTGTATTTTATTCTGTGGGTGAGATTTTTACTTGCGCACTATGCCTATAGTCGTCTCTCGTGGCTGTACATTTATTATTTGTCTGACTCTGTCATTGTAGCAGCTGGGAATGCAAGTCTGCAGTGAACAAACTGTAGGCTGAGACTATAACTGAAGGATGTCATTCTGGTTTTTCAAAATAGGCCGAATCACCTCATAACGGTGTATAATTTGGGGGCATTAAATCGTGACTTTGGGCTATGCATGTAAATGACATTCAAATGGAAATTGTATTGGTGTTTATAGAATGTGATGATTTGTGCAAAATGATGAACGATGAATTCCTTCGCGATCGCGAGCTTTGCAGCACGCTGAATACAACCCGACTTTTGAAATACACAATTTATCGACTGTGCGCAGATTATGGGCGTTGAGCCTTTGGATAGAATGATCAAGTCCGTGAAGTTAACGGCTGAACTTTAGAGAACTAGTTCTGACCACCGAGAATTTAGTCTGTTGCCGGTCGAAAGTGATCCTTGACGACATGCAGTGATCTTGAATCAGAACAATTTGCTAAATTTGCACATCTATATACCAGTGTAAGAAATAACATATTGTGTGCCAAATAGCACGCAATAAGTGTCTGTAAAAGACTGAGCGTCTGGAGGGATTGCACGTATCAGTGCGCATGACTGCTGTTTAAGGGATATTTTTGCAAACAAATTACAAACCTCTGACGGGATATGGGCAACCGCTCTGTGGACCACACCCTAGCATAACGCTGCAGTTGTGTGCGTTTGGTTTAGTTCTATTGTAGAGCAAGAGTAGTTTTAGTGAAAGTGTAAACTTTAGAAAAATTAACTTTCAATTTAACCTTCCCAACTGTATTGAGCAAGTTCAGTTCTTACTTAAAATGAATTGCCAGACCACAGAATTAAAAGTTCATGCTTCATCATATCTCTAACATTCTTACACCAGGATACCTGTGTTAAGATGCATATTACAGAGTCTCCATTGACCGTGAACTACAGAAATAAAGACAGGTGGCCTCCCCTTGGCTTATTTGGCTTGGCCTAATACATTCATTATTGAAGTCCTTTCTGTGACATTTGGGGGATCAGTGTATTGCAGCATTTCCAGTATGCTCCTCCCTGATGGCTCATATTTAATGCATCCTGAGACCCGAGGGTGGAACTGCGAGCTTCTGAGTCTGCTAGCCACTCTATCCATTCAGCATTGGACGGAGCGGAGCGCCTAGCCTGCAGCCATTGTGACCAGCCGTCGCCTCCATTATGGGATGGTCTTTAAGCGCAGTTTCCAAAAATCCCCAGGCACTGCCCTACATGAAGGGCATGGAGACTGTTGAATTGTGCATTTAATGAAAAGGCACCTAGTTGGCGAGTTTCCACCTTGATGGATTTGCCTTTTCATGTACTTATTAATGTCTGGAGAAAGAGAGAGAGAGGGAGGGCTATATCATCCTTCTCTGTTGCCTCTGTAATAGGGCTGGGCGATATATCGCAATGATAATTATCGATTGTAATAACGGCCGTTGCCAGCATGTGGGGTATTGCCTTTCTTTTCGTCTTTTTTTCTTTAATTATATCTGATGGGGTAGTAAACTAAACTTCAAAACCCGTGTGAAATTCTTCCAGGAAAAAAAACGTCATCACTGTCTACTGCGTGTTGATAAGACAGACAATCACAGAAAGGCGTTGTACCTTTCAGAGACCCTCCCGATGTTGTATATCGCCCAGCCCTACTCTGTAATGTAAAATACAAAACAAGTGGGGCCATATGGTGCCACTTGCACAAGGAGGCTCAGCTGGAAGGTGGGAATAATATTCTGGAAATTGTCATGATGTGTAATCCTATCAACTGTACTGGAGCGTGTTCACCGTCTATTAAGGTTCTAATGGTGCTGCATCAAAGATGGGGGCAGTAAGAATCTAAAATGTGGATATTCACAAGGTTTATAGGGTGAAACATTTTTGAGAGAGAATCCAGGAAATAGGTTATCTAATTTAGATTTTAGATATTTTGACTAACTGTCAAGGCATGTTTTATCTTTCCAAGTGATTTCATGGTTTGTCGATTGATAACCAGACTGAAGCTGTATGTTACTTGAGGTAGTTGCCATTCTTTCCATCTATGTATTGGGATATTTACACTTGGCAAGTCTTGTGGTGAAGTTTTTTTTTTCATTGGAAATTGCACATGGCCACTTTGTTCTCACATGACTGCTCATAGCCATGCCCTCGTTCAGTGGTTACTTTCCTCCTGCACATATTTCCATTGACTAGCAAAGTAAATGGTATATCTGTTCCCTTGTTTCTTCTTATCGATGCGGCGTGTAGTTTAGAGACACGGGGTGTTAACTTTTTTTTTGCACCGTGTAACTGTTTATCGATTTTCTAAGTTTTGGCCATCATTATTAGAGACGTCCCCTGGTCCAGTAGGTGCGCAAGGTCAGGTGCGTTCCCTCTTGGGTTGATTGACACGGTCTTGTGTTTTGCTTGGCTGGCTGCACAAGCCGTTACACCGCATCCCCACGTCCCAAAGAATCACTTCCTGTCACTGTAACGACACCAGAATAACAAGACGCAGGGAATTAATGCCCTTACAGAGCAAGCTTTTCGGCACACGCCCCCCCCCCCCCCCCCCCCCCCTCCCCGGATTCAGGCGACCGAACCCCACCCCCCCCCCCCCCCGTGGAAAATAATCCAAAATAGCCTGTTCCTCTGCGGGGGGTGTGGAAAGTCATTTCCCACAGAGTTATTTTTGGGAGGATATTTTTGATGCGTTTTATCCCACTGTGATTTTGGTGGTGAGATATCCTGTTGTCAGACTTGTGTGTAATTTGCCATTTGGACTGAAGCCTGAGTGTCTGTAGTCATTACTCACCTGTGTTGTTTTGAAGACCACAGCCGTTTGGGGACCAGATGAATTGGAGAGATGTTTTACATGTTTAGTCACGGAGATGGTTGTTGCACGCTTGACTGACGAGGGAAGTTTAGCGGTAAAGGCATGATGTCGTTGTGAAGACTGTGTTGGATAGGGCACAGTTAGGTAATTCTGGCCTCCTGAGGGCCAAAACATTTCCTTTTATAGGAAGCATGAATCCAGGTCAGAATGACTGGCTTGTTTCGAGGACATTTACAATGGAAGACTTGCAGCGGACCATTCCTCCGCCGCCGTTTCTTTCCTCGTCTGCCCCGGCTGTGAATTATCACCACAAGGTGTGTGAAGGTGCTAACGCACCGCGCCTCCCCCAAGGGAGCAGACGGCGACCAACCAGCGTACGTCTCGCCACCTGCCAATTAGCACGCTCGCACCTCGGCAGGCAAGAGGCCTCTTCACCAACGGGAGGCTCCACTGGGGGGGGACGGGGACGGGGACGGGGACGAGAGACTCCGCAACAGGCCGAGCCGCAGGGGCGAGCCGGCCGTCAACGTGTGGGATCTGGCGACGAGTTTATCGGGGGTGCGCACGACGCAGCGAGCACCAGAGTACGTTGCACCTTGAGATGAGTGCCACGAGACATGTAAATGTGGGACACCCTGGTACGGGGAGGGCGCCTCGTAAAATACTCACCGTCTGCCCCCGATCGGCAGTCCCCAGCAAAGGAGTCCATTCATTCCTGCTGAAGAATTTCCAAAACAACTCGGGTAGACCGAAGCACTCAATCTCAGTAACTGTAGGCCCCGCGCACTTTATAATGGAAATTCTCTCACATCCATCAGAATTGAATGGGAATCTGCATGAGGCCTTCAGCGACTATGGTTTTCGGTGCATCTACTGGAGTGGGATGAAGTGAGTCTGCTGAATGCACTGTGATGAGGGGGGGGCAGTAGACAGAGAACACCTGTCAGATGAAGAAATTAATGATTTCTTGCGGCGTGGGACAACATCTAAATTCATTCAAGTCTCATCTTTAGATGCAGGACTTGAATTTCATTTTTTTTGTGTGAAGGGATTTCCCCCTCTCATGTTTCAGTAAATGAGAATGGGATAGGGAGTGCCAAACAAATGCACATGCATAGGAATATAAGAAAATGGTGTACATACGTATGTTTGGAATTTGTCAATGAATGTCTATATTAAACTTTTTAAATGTGAAATGGTGTCAGCGTTACATTTGTTATTTCTTTTAAAAAATGGCTCATCTAATTTGCTCATGGCATTCTGCAATATTGTTTAACGAAAATCGGCATTGCTTTCTTCCTGAATTGTCGACCCACTGCTAAAAAGTGTGGTTTACTGTTCACATGAATCTTACAGTAAAAATATGCTACACGACACAGTTTTCCTATAATTTTATATGACCGTAGTATATCATGTTTGCTGTATCAGACTTTTGCAATTTTCATTCAGAATTGGAATTAGGATTTTCTGAATATGGAAATCAATTCTGCTTTCATTCTCCGTGCCGGATTATGAATTCACTTGATTGTCTAAATACTGTAATCTTATAGGATCTGCAACTAAACTTAACATTTGTAGGTAAGAATGTAATGGAGTCTGATTGACTATTTTAACTCATCACATTTTAGCCATTGCTGCCTGTAGCCTGAGCCAGTTTGACTCCTGCTTTTGTTTACTGTGACCTTTGTCATGTCATTTGAGTGGCAGCACTGTTCACATCGACTTGCTGCTGGGGAGTTTTTTCTGAGACGAGCTCCCTGCTTGTTCCCTGCGGAATTGTTTTTCTGTAAATCATAAACTCTGATGCACTTCCAATATTTTTGCTGCCAATCAGTCAACATGTTTGCGGCTCGAAGACGGTGTCTGGAACACAGGGTCAGGAAGTTGTTTCGCATCATTTCACGTTTTAAAGTTTATAGTGATGTAGATATTGTCAGAGCTATGTAGTTGATGAGTTATTACAGTTTTGCAAAAATGTGGTTGTCTGCTTTAGTGTTCTACGGAATTTTCCCAGGCAGTGATGGCATGTTGGAGAATCTAGCTTGCTTTATTTGCGCAGTCCCACACTGAAATTGAGTATTTTCAAAGTGTGTTAGCTTGTTTTTGCTATAATATTTGTTTAGTATTCTGATAAATGCTTGTTTAATATTTTCTGGAGAGATATTTCCTGTGAAATGTCTGGCGGAATGACGCATTCTGGCACATGGCGTCTGGTTCACATTTGTTTACATTTCTAAGCATGGACTAATGGGTGTACGGTTGAATGTTCATGATAAAAAGCCAAAATATCTCAAGATTTACATTTGCTTTTGAAAATCTTTTGCACGTATGGGAAATTTCATCTTTTTGGGGCTATTATATGAAGTGACATTTAGAGCCTTACTTTGTCCTTACTTAGTAATTTAATAGACCAACTGTCAGGGGAAGCTTTCAAAATGTAACAGACAGCTGCTCTCAGAGTGAGGTGAAGGGCTGTGTAAATGGGCACTAATCTTTCCAAAAGACAAACAATGGAGCAGACCTTCTGCAGTCCTCATAGAACACATCTTAAAGAACTTTACCTGTATTAATAAATTGAATATGCTGTCCTTCACCATTTTTGTAGCACGAATGCAGCTGCGTGCATATTTCTGGAAAGATGAAACGCCTCTCCGTTCAGCGTACTGAAAATACAGTCTCCCATGTTGTATTTCTCTCATGCCCAACCACAATGCAAAAACTGCATATTGCAGTCTGTGAAAAGAACATAATGGATCATTGTCCATTTTGTTTAAAATGTATTGAAATATTGATGTCGTCGTGCCTGTGTTAATGGCTTAATACATCTGGGACTGCTACGTACACATTGTACTCTGACTCGCCAAACTTGCTGCAGAGAAGGTAAAAGAACACCTGCTCACATTCTTCTGCTAGTGTTGAGAGTAACAATGGCACATTTCTTTAAACCAAAATTCGACAATACAAATGTGATGTATAATTATTTATTTCTACCCCATGTAGGCTACATCATGTGTTGATAAAAAAAAAATTAAAAAAAGAAAGTGTGATGAGAACCTGACTCCATTGTTGATACAAAAAAATCAAAATCATTATTTCTCTGGGTTTCTGCACAGCGTTTGACCATCTCATGTGGTTGTCCGTAAATGCAGGCCCAAATCCTGGCTGAAAATCTACAAAGGATTTGAACACAGAGACTGATTATGTCCTCCATTCCCATAAAAGCTACGAGAATAATTATTAAATAGGTGAACCAGTGGCCACAAGGATTTGATGCAATGGGCAACACTTTTGATTTGTAGAAGTAAAGCTGATGGTACATGGGCAATATTTTCAGGCAATATAGCCAGCAATATTGTACAATATTGCCAGCAATGGGTATGGGCCACTGTAGCAATGGGCAATGGGGCAATAACTGAAAAATAACTGAAAAAAGAATGTTTGCGGATCCTGTTTTTAACATCAGTTTCGAACCTTTACCGTCATCTCACCACCGTATCGTACCGTATCTCAAAACTTTACGGAAGCATTCATGGATGTATTCACCAGTAAAGCAGGTGGTCTGATTAGGTCTGCTGAATAAAGTTAGCTAGCTAGCTAGCTAGTTAAAAGTCACTCGGTTCGTCAGTATGGCGGTGACTGAGTAATAATACCAATTATTTACAATCAAAAGTCAAGAATACCATAACTTATGAAAAGTTTATTTCAACATTACACTAATACATCAATATAACTTACCTGAGTAATACATAAATAAATAAAGTTGTAAGAGATCAGCATCCCTTCGGTTTCCTCGCACCACTTGGCAGCCATTGTTGAAATTTATTTTTGGAAGACTCAGGTGTCATGTGACCCAAACTCTCATCTGTGATTGGCTGGTAGCAAAATATTGCTTGCCTCGATCAAACTTGTTCAGATATTGATTTATCAATAGGAAAATTGCCAGCAATCATTGCCTGTCAATATTGCCTGAAAATATTGCCCGTGTCCCATCAGCTTAAGGAGTCATGTGCAGGAGGTTACTATGTTTCTGTTCTGGGAGATATCCTTGTGAAGATTGTTTTGTTCAAAGACGTAACAACAATGAAAGGGATTTCACGTTGATATTGTAATTTCCATCAATTACAGCTAACAGGTTTCTAACCAGTATTGGAGTGATTTGATCATTCGAAATCAGCTTTGTCCTGTTTAATTGTTTCCCCCCCCTGTCTGTTGTCTGACGAGAACGCAGCTTTCAAGAAGTTGATGTGGAGTAGGAACCAGGGGTGGGACATTTGTATTTAAATGTAATTTTTTTGAATTTTTTTTTTTTTGCCTAAAGTCCATTTTTCAGCAGCAGACCCACTGAAAGGCATCACAGATCCTGAAGTGCCAAAAGCGTAGGCTAGCCCCCGTTCCAATGCTCTTTGATAAGATCTTGTTTATTATCGTTATTGCAGTAACAATCTATAGGCTAATAACGCACCACGTAGGCTATGCAGGCTTTGACCCATTATTATGGCAATTATTTTTGATAGACGCAAAAATAAATAAATAAATAAATAAAATGGATTTAGGGCATAGATTTCCAATTACGTTTTTTTTTCTCAACAATTCTGAACCTGCTGGTGAGTACGCCTTTACTCGATTAAACAATATCACCCCTAATAATGGAAGACTCTGGTGCTAAGAGTACTGAAGTCACAAAATGTTTATTTTTAGAAAATCAAATCCGAAAATATCATTGATCCATTAAAGGTTTTGCTGTTTTTATGCATTGCTTAGGCACCTTTTCTGTTAACAATATTTATAGGGTGGACTTAGCTAAACAAATACAACATGTTTCTATGCTCAGCATGAATTGTCTAAAAATGTGACTTCAGTACTTTTAGCACCAGGGTCTTCAATTACATCCGTTATCCCTTTACACCATGGCCCAGCCAGGGTCAAAGTATACTTGTCTGTAATGCGAACATGACAAGTACACAAACAACACAAAATGGCATCCTTTAGTTACAGCTGAAATGCTTGAGCGACACCGGTCCACTGAGGTCAGAGACGAGTTGCGTCCCTGCTTAGTCTTTTTTGCGTCCCAGCAAGGATATTTGGACCACCATTGAGCCTTTTGGGATCTTTTGGATCTTTTTGCGATACCGGTCGAGCCTCAATAGTGTCTGGAAAGCCTTAATGGAAGTGTGTCTGGTTTTTAAACCGTTTTAATTTGAGGAAATGTTATTTAAAGCAGGGTCGTTTCCCTCTCTTTTTTTCCCTCCTTTTCATGTCCATTTCCTTTTACTTACTGTTGATAAATGGGGCCATATTACGAGAACTCCTGACCTGGTGTATTATATGTGGGAAAACCTAGTTCAGATTAACAGTTGCTATGAATAGTTTCACGATTAATCTTAATTCTTGATGTGGTTCCAATCTTGAACCATAAGCATAGCGCCTGCCTGATGTAATGCTGTTGAGAAGGGTGACTCTGGAACTTTCCGTGTGAAATTTTCTTTATGCTCACTTGCTGCGGATAAGGCAATAAGTGCTCGTCTCCTGTCTGCAGTGTCGTCAGGCCCCGTGAGGTGGCCCTGTGTCTGCTGACGGTTATGTGGAGATGGCTCGTAGCCAACTGTGACAGCCCTCCCTGGTAAACGCAGTGCGCCGTGGTGGAAATATGATAAATCTGCCATAAAGCTAAAAGGAGCTTAGCGGGGTTACATGGGTTCAGCAATCGCGATACTATTAAATACCGGATCTGTTGTCTGTACATACTCAAAGTACCGCTCGGGCGGCTCAATAAACTGCTGTTGTTTGCTTTTCTGGGATCTGATTGTTTGATTCTGCCCTTGAGCACGGACGGAAACGGAGCATAGTTTGCTCTGTTCTCCTCTGGGGGGGGGGGGTTGCTTTGCGTCTGAAACGGCGTCACGGGTATGTCACAGGCCGAGCAGCGCTCGCCTGTAACGTCAATTTCACGTGCGCTGGGAGTTGGGTTCACGGGGCCGTCGGGGTACGAAAGGGGGCTCGCTTACCTACGTCTGTAGGAAAGCTTCCTGCATCGCAGGAGTGGTGTCTGACGTCCGAAAAAATCAGAAGACGAGCCCGGCTGAGAGGTCAGCTGTTCTCGGCGGCTAAAGTTGCGACAGGGAAAATGTCAGGAGGCAACCGGCTGGCGTGTATGCTCCCGGGCAGAGCCAGAAAGAGACCCAGGCGCGTATGCGGGTGAGGTAACAAAATTAGAGTCTCTTGGGGGTTGGGGGGGGGGGGGGGGGGGATGGGAGTTGAGGGTAAAGGTCAGCTGCGTGGTGTCCGCAGAGGAGTGGCCCCGCGCCAAGCCCCTGCGGATGGACGGACGGACTGACGGACGGGCAGACTGACGGACGAGGCTATGGCTATGGCTACATATGGCTCAAGTGCACTCGGAGGGATCGTCCTCCAGACGACGGCTCAAAGGGTGGACAGATGGAGGCTCGTTCAGCCTTGAAGTTCGCTCTAATCCTCTCTTCTGGCAGGGCCCTAGACGCAGGCCCCTGCCTCGTGGCATGCAGTCGAAAGCCTCTCTCCCTGCGGGCAGTGCCGGGCTGGAGCCGGCGAAGGTAGCGCTGCGAGCTGTGGGAGCGAGCGCAGTTGTAGGCGTGGTTACTTTCTGGATTGTGGCAGACTGCGCGGCATCATTTTGTGTTGAGACTAGACAGAGGAAATGCTGCATTTATTAAGGGAAGCCCACAGTTTATTAATGGGTCAATTCATGTGAAATTGTCCCCCTCAGATTTTAACTTGGACATGGCTGCTCCGGGGTACTGCTCAGGCAAATATACTTTGCATTCTTCTTTTCTAAAAAAAACCCCAAAAAAAACATGCATTTCCTTGTTGTTATTCACTGGTTAATAAAATAATAAATGGTGTTTATTACATCCACATTCAAATCATAAAGTTTGTGCCTTCATAGTTTGGAGGGATATTATTTCAAGTTGTCGCTAATTGTCGATTCTGAATTTTCTTTGGTAACCTACTTTTTAAATTGTATTGAAATTATATGCCACGTATACATTGTTCCCACCTAACAATCTCCACCTAAGACCAAATAATCAGTATTGTAGTTGTTACGGATCCACATTGTGTTCCCTGTTGTTTTTATCTGTTGTAATTAAATGATAAATGAAAAGAATACATAATGGCCTGTCAATAGAAACCATGGAATAGCGCACTAGCATGTCAACAGTGCGCTAGCATGTAAACGGTTTACAAATTTTGTAGCCGTGCATTCTGGGTAAGCGAGAACTGTCGACCTGTCCCCTCTCGTGTGAAAGAGATACGCACACACGTGCTTTTGTTTCCTCGTTGAAGGGGCAGAGCGTGACTGTGGATGGCTAGGTTTTTATCAGCCGTGTTGCGTTTCAGTTGCATGCGCCCTGAGCTCCCGCATTCTAGTAACGGCAAGACTGCAGCGACGCCACGGTTCTGCTCTTTTTCGCCAAAGGCGCATTCGCTCCCCTGGCTGCTGCATTTAAAATCTCTGCCCTAAGATAAACTATGCAGACATTTGCAGCTAGCGATACCCTCTTTCCTTTATGAATATGTAAAATGTGCCCCTCACAAAAGTGCGATGCTCGCAGGCTTTCAGCTGTGGAAGGAAAGTTTGCCTTTCTGCCAAAAAAGAAAAAGGGAAAGGAATCTTTACGCATTTCACATGGCTGTCCTTTAAGGTACACGGCCAAAGTGAGCTTGGATCATGTGGTTTGACTCTTGATGATGTGTTACCCCGGTCTCCCACCCTGCTCTTGCCACCCCCTCCCACCCCCGCCCACCCTCTGCAGTGCCGTGTGGGTGCAAGGAGCCCTCAAAGTCGCCCACTCCAACACGCTCCGCCTCCCATGTGTGATATTCGCTGTGGCTGATCCCTGCCCCCCCGCACCTCGTTATTCGTCAGCGCGGTAGTCGACGCCCGCTGTTGCTGGGCTGAAGGGGGGATGGCATGGCACTGCACCATTCTGCTCTAATCCTCGCAGCGCGCCGTGTCCCCTGCACACTCTCTCTCTCTCTCTCTCTCTCTCTCTCCCTCTCTCTCTCTCTCTCTCCGCCGGAGCCAAGCTGTGCCTTCTGACATCGTCTATCGCAGTGCCACGCAACTGTGCGTGACGCGGCATATCGTAAAGTACCAGGACCGGCGCTGTAATATAATGTGACGGAGTTCGGTTTCAGCGGTGAAGTTGACCGCCTCACTTCGTCACAGAATGGGAAGGCACGTTAGCGACAGACGTGGGAGCGCGGTCTCGGAGCAAACCCTGCTGTTGTCGAAATGTGACGCCCCGTCTACTGCGGTGTTGTAACGCCCCTGCGCGTCTCAAAATTAATAAACCGATTTAACTGCGTTCCTTTATTATCTAATAAGAATCCATAAAAATTAAACCATTAAGAAAATTTTAACCTGTGGTGAGGAGTTAAGGAGCAAGAGCCCCCCCCCCCAACACCACCCCGCCGGTCAATAATTCCAGCTGAACAGAGGACTGCCGTTGGCGGTGAGCGCTGCGTGACCTCTGAGCTGAACCCCCCGGCGCAGTGCCGCAGACGAGCACTAAATGTCTCCCCGTCTAGACGGTGTGAATGGAATTCTGAGAGGCTGGCCAGTGATTGGGTGGAAGGTGAGCTCCAGCTGCTGGGCTGACACTCTGCCATCGCCACGGGAGACGGGTGCAGAAATGAGCAAACAGCTGAGGGGGGGTTTAGGGTTGGAAGCACGTGGGGGGGGGGGGGGTGTTGCTTTAAAGGGCACAGAGAGCTGTTCTCTGGCACACAATATTAATTTTACCTTAGTTATCATTTTAAAGGGATGGTTCACATACTGGGCTTTTTTGTTATTGTGCGTTTTTATGACCCAGACAGTTTTATCTGCGATGCAGGATATTTCTGATATTTACAGAAGTTTCTAATGACCTGCTGGCTTTACGATGGCTGGTATAGGAGCAATCACGGCTTTGTGATAGCATGCAAAAAAAATTATAAAAAAATGAAATGCACCTTATTTAAAGCCAATGAAACTTTTCCTGTTACCTGATAGGAAGGCTGTATCAATAGACTTTAAAACCTTGAAATAAAAAAAATAGCAACAGTGGTGGTATTTGAGAAAATTTGTCTTGAGCAAGTATGAAAAGATTTAAATAACATGAATTAAGTTCAGCCCATGTATTGTTGCAATACTCTAAATGACACGTAGATGGACATCAATTAGTTGTAAAGACACATTGGGGTAGTACTTACAGCAATGCAAGAAATGCAAGGGAGCCTTAGATTTCAGGATTTTTACGTTCTCTTTTTTACATAATTGGGGAAAATGCTTATTTTTGTAATTTGCTAATATTACTTCTCTGGGTTACGTCTTCATCCAAAGCGCTGGCGTCTTCATTCAGATTTTCGTCATGGAAATGCATCAGCAAAACTGGCTACAGAATAAGAAGGAGAAAAAAAAAAAAAAGAAGCTTTTAGAATTTGCAAGGTTTCTCTCCCATGCGGCTGATCCAGTGGTTACGAGGTGTGTCTGTCTGGCGCAGTCTGGCCCCATCTCCCAGAACTCAGCGGGGTGACCTTGAAGGGCGTTTTTGCGACCACGCCCTCGGCGAAGGTGAACGTCCCCCGCAAGGCACGCGGAACCTACGGACGTTCAGTCGGGGGGGCGGGAACAGAGCCGTAATGAGACCGTGACATTAGCTTAGCGCTACGCCGTGCGTTTTGTTTCCGGCGGCCCGCGTTTGTCATTGCTGGTTGTAGGTCAGTGCGGTGTCTGTGGCTTTAAATAAACTGCCCGTCTCGACTGCTGCCAATGGGATACAAGTGAAGGGAGGGGAGCTTCCTGTTGTTTCTCTCCCCCTGTTCCTTGCATGATCAAATCAGCCCACTGGGATATGTTCATGCCATTCTCCGTTTGACTTGTAGAATGGCCGTCCCGATTAATCCCATTTTATTTGCACAAGTTTCTTGTTTGTTTTAAAATGGCACGTGGGGTTCACTTCTGCAAACTACAGCTTGGGGAAAGCATTGGCGCACGTCATGTCTGGAGTGTTTGCAAATCGGCTTTATAAGGGCTTTTTTATACTCTGTCCACGCTTAGAACGAGCCAACGAGACATTTCTTTCATTTCCTAGCACTCAATTGTTCCAATGAGAAATAAATTAAAACTACCAGTGATATTGCGAGAATATTATTACCATAATTTTATCAGTGTTTATCCTCGACTCTTATTTTCTATTCCTTCACGGTGGCTAGCTGTGCATTGCTTCACAGCAACCTTGGCCAGAGCGAGCACTGGCCTGGCCAGGATTTGATTCCGGACCGTCTGGCGCTTTCCAAGGAC
This sequence comes from Synaphobranchus kaupii, assembly GCA_029718625.1. Lineage (NCBI taxonomy): Eukaryota > Metazoa > Chordata > Actinopteri > Anguilliformes > Synaphobranchidae > Synaphobranchus > Synaphobranchus kaupii. The sequence continues at coordinate 36,965,747 of CM056382.1, forward strand.
TCTTTGAGCTACTCGTTGATAAGAGCAATGCCTAAGATGGTCTTTATCTAAATATCAGTTCACTAAAATTGATTTCCCCCTGTAGAGCCGAACTAGGCAGTTCAGGTTCTGGGTGGTTTTCTGTTACTTTTTTTTGTGTTACTGGTGCTAGACTGCTGGCAGGATTGGCTAACTGCATAACTACATTGCTTCGGTGAGTGCCTGTCTATTTTAAAAACGAGGGCTGTGTCTGAATCGGAGCCCTATCTAGCTGACTACATCCTGTGTACTGTTTACTGAATACTGTTTAGTACACTAAATGTAGTACAGAAAAAAAAAATATATATCCTCCATACTATTATCAGCGAAAACATGGAAATAAGTCATCTGGGGATTCTAAGTACATTAGTTAGAACATTTCACCTACTTAACTTTCTCGTCCATTGTACTTGACAAGCATACTCACTAGTATGGAAGGGTGTCCATTCGGACCCAGCCTGGGTATATCCACACGGAAGACGGAAATGAGCAAGCCACCATCTGCAAAACAGCCAACCAACCAAACCCATTTTTACTTCTGATGGAAGGTAATGTAATGGAAAAGCTGGCATGTTGTACTGGCTGTTCCAGCTTTTGTCCCAGCTCTGTATTAACAAGTCTTGAGGGGTTAAGTGGTCTGGTCTTATCATTAAACATCTCAACGCTCTCATAGTGGAAAAGTTCTACATGTTGCATGAATGCCACAAGATAAAGGTGCTTTAGGTGAAGGGGATTGCGATACTTTATTGTTGATTGACATCATGAATTTGGTGGAGCAAACTCTGCCCTTACCTCTGTTCCGTTGTGTCAACTGTGAACTAATTTAAATTAACCTTGATTCAAACCAAGGGGCCAAGACTGGGCTTTCGTTTTGAAGCTCACTTCCTGGTTGGGCTGGGAGCGGCAATTGTGCCGTTGCTCACTAGCGCCACTGCGATTGGCTTTTCCCACAAAAAAAATTAATTGCAGTAGGTCCCTTTCCTTCATCTAATGCCTCTGCATGTGCTGATTTTTTTAAATATTGTGTCGTTTGGACAGGGTATTAACATTTGTTCAGGACCAATCAGAGGGACAGGTTGAGTCCTCTTCGGCTCCACGGAGCATTCGCAGTTTGTACAAACTGGCAGCGAAAAATGCATCCGGAGCTTCAATTCGGTTTTTACGAGGCCGTGGGAAAGCAATGGGTGACGTCACAGTGACTTTGTCCTTATTTTTATACAGTCTATGATTCAAACCAATCCTTTACATCACATTCCAGTTTGAAATTCAAGTGGGTACTGGTGACTGAAATTGATGCCCTCTGAATTAACTACTGGAGAACTGGAGACACCTTTACATATTCTTAAGGCTTTAATCAACAATTATTTAAAACCAGGTGCTGTTGAAAAACAATAATTTGAATTGGACCAAACAAGCTCTAGACACAAGAAAATGTTTTCATTCATTCTTGAAGGAGAGGCCTTTGCTCACAGCAGGTTAAAACCTCAGAAATTGCATTAATTGAATTCAATATCAAGATTACTGGCATTTGCATCCCTGTTAGATCAAACACACACTACCACTGCTCATTACCATTTGGGCCCCATTCACCAACCATTCAACAAGAAAATTTGTTCTTAAGACTTTTGTTAAAATGTTTTTATTAACATTCTTTTATTCACCAATGTTTTCTTATTTGGGATTTTTTCTTTGGTTGAACAGAAGCTCAGAACACAAACGTCAGTTAATTCCGAAATGTTTGTAAAAACATTTTAAAGAAAGTCTTAAGAACAAATTTGTTCGTAGAGTAATTGGTGAATGAGGCCCATTGTCTTTTATCGATTATACACTTTGAAATAACAGTTGTACCGGTGCCTACAACAATCGGAAATGATGTGCATTTAGCGTCAAACTAGAAACTTGTATACAGTGTGAAGTAAGGAAAAGGCATCAGTATCTCTAGTGAGAGAGAGATTGAAATGTGTGCCTCCTCACTCCACCACGAGGTAGAAAGAGAACAGATGTATGGAAATATCCAGAATAGAATATTGTGAATGTCACCCATTCTATTCAAGTCTGAGCTAAGAAGAGTTTGGTTTAAATTTTGGGTTCTATCAATGCGATGGCAAAACAGTTTGTATCAGTGCAAATCCAGCCAAGTCTGGTTAAGAACTTGCTGTAACTCCAGATCGCACTCACCAACTCTTTCTAAAAAGAGGCTGTGCCTTTTGCCAGGTCGCCATTGCAAATAAGAAATTGTTCTTAATGTCTTACCTGGTTAAATAAAGGTTAAATAAATAAAAATAAAATAAAATTCTACCAAGCTGCCCAGCTATTTAATTTTTTTGCCATGTATCATGCTCCTGTGGTTTGTTGTGGTAGCTTGTTGCAGAGTCAGACTAGTTAAATAAACCACCATTTTGTTTCCCCAGCTCAGAACACTCATCTTTTACCCATGTCCTGTGTTTATTTTTTGTTTGGCACTTGCTTCTTTTGCATTGGATTTCCTTTTGCTCTCTACAACATTTTTACAGCACCCTCGCCTTTCAGAAAGCTGGTGTTTTTTGCTGGAATATTCCAATTTTAATGGTTATACAGGCTGTTGGTGGTTCCTCACTGCTTGTGAAACCCCACAGACTGGAATTAGCAGTATTTGAACTCGATGTCCACTTGTAGCTTGCAGCCCACAAGCAAGATAGATGATTGTAGTTGGTTTGAGCTGACAAACAGCGTTCAATCTGAAGCAGTCTAAACCAGTCAGGATTTAAGCATGCACCTGCTGAATTTCGCTAAGAAACGCAGCGTCGGCTACTTGTTGCAGACACAAGTCGGAATTACTTTGCTCGGCGTAAGCGCCCTGGCAGAGATGTTTTCTGTTCACACATTCATGTCGGGGGGGGGGATGAAAGTCCTGTTGCATCCACAGGTATACTCTGAACAACATTTCTAAGAAATTGGATACTTGTAGTTTGGCTGTCGGTGGCACTCTGCATAAATCCCCATGTGTTGAAAAATGCAATTCTGCCCATTAGCATGGTTATATTTAGAATCCGACCTTGTGTTTTTATTTGTTTGCTTTTTTCCTTAAAAGACAAAAAAACAGCACAGTATTTGATGTTTAACTAGAATGGCTTCAGCAGTTATTTCGTGAAGACTTTCTCTGTGTACACAATGCAGTGAAATGAGCTGCATGTACTTTGCGGTTTTGTTCTAGCTTCTGGTTGCCAAGCCAGCGCACTTAAGCGCTGGATATCTTCCTGAACACAATGTTCTTGTTTGGGTATTTTGTTCTTCTTCGCATCATTATGTCATTTAAAGCGTATATGAACGATAATGATTTTAGGATTCAAGGAGTTGCTAATGAAAGGTATTTTCTCTGTAAACTGATATTGAAGCATGTGAACTACCCATGGTAACTAATTGGGCTTTTGAAAAAGGAACTTTATTTCAAAACAGGATATCTCAAACCGTGTTGTTTTCTGACCATAACAACAGCATGAATAAGAAATGCTTCACTCACTCACTCACACGCACACGCACACACGCACACACACACCACATCCTTTCTCATGGGGACAGTATTTTGTATTCAACAGAGTATAACCTGTAAATCCACTTCACTGGTCTTTTAAGTCTTAAATTGCATTAAATATACTTTTAAAAATTCAAGGCCTTATATAGTTTCAATTTCTCGTTTTTAAAATGTCCTGAATGTTTTTTAGCGGCAACCAGAAGATGACCACATCTGCCTTGACCAACATTTTACAGCGCAAGTGCAGCAGACCGGTCTGTGGCGGTCACGTTACCGCAAGAGGGTTTGTTGTGTGCATTCATAACATAGTGAGACGATAGGAACTGGAATGAGTGGGGGGGGATGAAGTCAGGGAAGAGGCTTAATCATAATTAACTTATTCGGTCTTAAATTAATCATCAACCTGCGACAGTAACTTTTCTTACATCACTTAGGCTAGTGGATGTACTACATGATTGTATACATTTCTTCATCCCCATTTCACCAGTATACAGTTGAAGTCGGATGTTTACATACACTTAGGTTGAACTCATTAAAACTCATTTTTAACCACTCCACAGATTGTATGTTAGCAAACTATAGTGTTGTCGAGTCAGTTAGGACGCAAGTGCATGACACAAGTAATTTTTCCAGTAATTGTTTACAGACAGATTATCTCACTTTTAATTCACTATCACAATTCCAGTGGGTCAGAAGTTTACATACACTAAGTTGCCTTTAAACTGTGCCTTTAAATTTTTAATATTTGGTCGCATATCCTTTGCATGCCATGACTTCCTGATGTCTGTGACCCAACAACATCAAAATACTCTTGATATCTTATTTTCTGGTACTCTTACAAGCGATACTATAACGTGTCTGCATTTGAATGGATCTCTATGGGAATTGGTGGGTGGGACTAGATATAGCTGTAAATTATGCTGGAACAGTATGGAATACATGATTTGTAAAATGGCTGTAAGTGACTGAAGGAAGGGTCTGAGGTATCAAACAAGCCTCAAACCATCACTGCTGCCAGATATGCAGTAGATATGGATCTTTAGTCTTTTTTTGTAATAATTTTGGCCATGCAAATGTTATTGAATTGCATAGCAAGTGGCATTTAAAAAAATAAAAAAGCCTTAAAAAGTCTTGAATTTAACTTGCTCGACCCTGAATAAACCCTCTATGGTGAATCTAACAAGCTTCCCTCATTGAAGTGGTTGTGTGGACAAGGTAGAATAACAGGGCAAGGGCAACAGCACAAGCACATTTAGGAGGTGATGTTTATGGGCCCCTATTGTGGAACGCCCTTGGAGGCTGATCACCCTCTCAGTTTTACTGTTTCGGATCATTAAACGAAACACCCTGAAACCCAGAGCTCTCAAAGGGCACTTTGAACTCCCCCCTTCTTCTGACTGATAATCGATTGACACTCTCTTTGTTACCAGTGGTGGGGGGGAAAAATGGTTGAATCACTTGTCTCATTCATAAACTTTTACTTTGAAGCCTACCATTCCCAGAACTTAATTTTGAGTTTTTCTATTCAGCTTTGTATGCGACGTGATTCGGCTATTGTTATAATTCCTGTGATATTAATGCCACGTTTTCCACTCAGATTTTCTCAGAATATTTGGGCTGAAAGGATCACCATCAGATGATGGTTTTGACAGTTATAACGATGAACATGGCTTCATCGTGAGAACTGCAAAAACCTTCAAATGATGTCTCTTTAACACCTGTCAGAGAAAAAAATAATAAATAAAATAATAAAGCTGTTGCCACCAAAAATGTTTGCCCTTTTCCCATGGCTCCTTTTGTTTATAAATTGGGTTAGTAAATTGTTTAATTGCTGTACCAGATGGGTGCAAAAGTGCAAATCTCATCTTGGTGGTACTTCTCCCTCACTCCAGCTCTGTTTCTGTTTCAGAAAGATCTGGAAACACTCCGTTCCTCTTAGGCCCATCAGACCCAGGAACAGATGTGTTAAAGGCTCCTGTCTTGATTTTTGATGCATGATGCAATTTTCCACAAATGCTAATGCACCCTTTGCCAGGAAGGGCTCCTTTCGATTTTCCTAGAAGGCGTGGGAGGGTAAAAGTCATTGTAATGTTCTTCTCTGCAGACAGTTACGTGCAGTTACATGGATGGTCGCGCTAGCCATGATGATCACAACCATGCTAACCCGGAAACTTTCATTCCCTCATGGCAGGAGAACATATTTCAGGTTTGCTTTGACCCTTCAAATGATTTGAAAACTCTTGGGTGGGTTCCTCCAGTTTCAGAAGCACCAGGGAGTGGGTCTGTGATGAAGTAAAACTCATGTGAAGCATTTGAAGAGCTATTGGCTTGGGCTTGTATTTACTTACTACATCCAACGTCTAAGCGCTTATAAACACTTCTAATTGTTAGGAAACTCTGAAAATGTTTGTGTTGAATTATTTAAAAATTAAAAAGGATATATATGATAAATGAGGTTGGAAGTTGGACTGATGACATTTAGGCACTGATAACAGCCCTTGGTGCTCTTTAAAGACGTGTCTGCCAGATCACAAGACATTATGTTATTCATAGACCCACAGTCGTCCTTGTGTGTCTGTCTGCGAGCCGCACGCGTAATTCAATATTGTCTGCTCATATGCGGGGCTCCACCCCTCCCATATGTTTTCCTGTCAGAAGCCCGCCATGTCTTAAAGCTTAATTGGGAGGGGCTGTGCTGGGTTTCTGTGCTACAGAACAATCTGTGCCCCTCCCCCCCGCCCCCACTGCCACGCTCTCTCCCGCATTACACCACTCTTTTGCCGAAAATATTTTGTGACCCCAAATAGAGATCTGGCAGCAATCGCTCAATAGCTTTACACATAGCATTATGAACAAACCTTAAACAGCTTGGCCTGTACTATCATTTAAAAACAAGCAAGTGCACATAAAAGACAATGGCTATTACTTATTTATTTTAAAAGTGCATGAGACCATTATGGTAAGATGCATTAAATGCGTACCACAAGGACAACACATTCATGGGTAGACAACTAGTAATACCATAAAATATGACTAAAAACATGAGCGCACATCTATAGTACAAGCATGCATCACCTTGTGGAACTTTTCATCCCAGTCCAATACTCTCAAGGGAAAGTGTTCAAGAAAATGGAAAGATTTTCAATTGCTATGGTATTTAGTATTTTCTGATTTTTAAATCAGTTTGGGGTCAGTTGAAGGGTCACATTATTGTCTGTATAGTGCAGTCAAAATGGTTTAATTTGACTGTGGAGTAATGCAAGGATCTCTCAGGTAGTTATTCAGTATCAAGGCAGAACGTACTGATTTAAACAACTACTCAGGAACAAATCACTTTTAAAATTAGTCAAGGAAAATGTTGCTGAATATCTCTTCGAGCAAAAAGATAGATAGTTCTATTATGTCCATCACAAAGAAGGAAAGAACTAGATCTTCAGCCTCCTGGGTGGCATGTCCAGACTGCACTACTACTGCTGCAGAAGATACAACTGGGAACAAGAGCATAGTGGGGGATAAATATCTACTTTCTTTGAATGGTCTTTAACAACAGCTGTATAATTCCACGATAAGTCCTGTATCTGCTTACGTCAATGACCACAAATAGGCACGTGTTGTGACATAGCACACCAAATGCAGATATTGAAATAAGAATTTCAGAATTGTTATGTAATACTTATGAAGGTACTATGTAGTGTAGTATTCTGTAGTGAGTTCATATACACGTATATTCTTATGACGGGCCATTCATAGAAAGTGTCGTGAATGTGAAAAGCCCGACCCAATTACTCCCATTTCAAGAGACCCCTTCCAGTCCATGAAATCATGGAATTTCTCATCAGGTTGTTGGTTAGGGCTGGGTAAGGATGCCACTATGAACACCAGTGGCAACATTGACTGAGAAACATTTGTCAGGTTCTGTGTCTGTAGATGGATTGATTGTTTGAGTTTATTTAAATTCATAAAAATGCATGTACTGTCAGCTCTGCAAATGGTTAAACATCTAATTGGTGTGTTAACAGTACACACACTTAAAAAAAGCTTATAAGGATAAATGGACAAAATCAATTCTGTTTCCATTGTAGTCCTGTGAGAAAGACATGGCTAGCTAAATAACACACATACACACTATGCAATATCATACATAGGAATCAGTGTTCATACAGCTATATCTATATTCCAGTCGCTACATAATGTTGGAGTGCATAGGCAAATGGGAAGAAGCAGCCATTACTGAAAAAGTCTTATACCTTGTATGGCGTAAATAATAATATAGTTTATTTATATAGTGCCAGTCTAGTTCCCAATGGTTTGTAAATAATAATGGTGTTAGAAAGCAAATGTTATCAATACGGTATACGAAATGGGTACAAGCATAGACACCAGGGAAGTTGTACAGGGCTAGGACTGAAAATGCAGACCATGTAAGTGATACTGCAGACATGTATCAGGGCAGTTTGTGGAACAGCTCCACCATACCGCCAATCAATCTTCATGCCTTACACCCTGGCCAATCCTCTCCGTTCCACAACCTCAGGGAGACTGGCTGTCCCCTTACTCTGTAGTTGCTCCTCCCAGTCGCAATGACTGTCTGTACTGGCCCCCAAGTGGTGGAACGAACTTCCCACAGTGGTTGGGGCAGCAGAATCGTTGGCCGTCTTCCGATGCAAACTGTGAAGACCCACCTCTTCAGACCGCAGTTTGGCTCCCACCCCTACCATGTAGTACTTGTGTCTTTTAACTTTTATTTTTCCTAACTGTTAATTCAGGTTATGGTATTTTTAGGTTTCTGTTCTTAGGGCTTGTTATTTGTATGTATTCAGGATTTATAGTTTCATTGTTGGTTAGCATAGTTAATTTGCTGTAGTACTTTAGTGGTGTTGCATATACATTTGCTAATGTTGGAATGTTGTTAGCCAGGTAATTGCGGTATATTATTCAGGTGAATGCACTTATAGTCTTCCATGTTGAAAGTAGCTCTGGATAAGAGCATCCACTAAATTAATGCAATTTACTGTCTTCAGGTGAGACAATACTGTAACCTTTTGGTCAAAATTCGACGCACTACGTTTAGCATAAGCCCAAGACGGCACGTCACCCGGACGACATCATCCCAAGTGGCATGTTATTGGTAGCGTCCTGTTATGAAGGAAGCTCTTCCTCCTCAGAGACTGGGAAGTCCATTGGGATGGACAGTGAATTTGACGGAGAAAAGTACAGGTCGAAAAAAAACAAAAACCTGCTTGGCTCAGCCTAGAATCTGAAAGCAGACTGAAAAGGCATTTTTCAGCAGGACCCTGACTCGAAGCTCCAAGCCAGAGCCGAGCATGAATGGTTTAAAAGGAAGCATGTGGACGTCTTTGTGGGGCACAATGCAGATTTGAAGATTGCAGTATTTTTAACAATTCAATACAAACACATCAGGACTGGAGCAGCTCTGTCAGGGAACAGGGGCCAAAATGTCTCTGTCCCATTGTGTGATGCAAGAAGACTGAATTGATATAAAAATGGAAAAAAACGTAAATGCTGCCAACGGTGCTTCAAACAAGAATTAGGGGACTGAATGCTTCTGAAATATTATTTTTTTTCTTTCATTTCATGGTTTTGAGAAAAAATATATTCATAAAATAATAGCAGACATTTAAATAAATAATTCTATTGCATGAGTGTGTGCGTCTGGCTGTCTGTCTGTCTGTGTGTGTGTGTATGTGTGTGTGTGTTTTAACCATTTGTGCCTGGCTTGCTGGCCATATTTTATTCCAAGGTGAATGTCATGGCTGACAAGCCAGGATCAGAGCTGACGGTCAGTCGGGAGCAGGACTGAAACATGGCGCGGAGACACGGCCACCACACCAGGGTTTCACTGCCTGCGGCTGCAGCCCTTGCCGCCGCGAGCGCGTGCACAGTAGCTCGAGTGAAGTGAATTGGATTACAAGGCGCACGGTGGAACGGCGAAAAGCGAGCCCTTTGAAGGGTGGAGCGGTTTGAAGTGCGGCTCCCGAGCGAAAGCGCGAAAGTCGGCTCCTCGTGTTCGCTGGCACTCCACCAAACCCCCTGCGCCCGAGGGATAAGGGGAGGCCGGGGCTGCTCCGGGAAGCATGAAACGCACCGGAACGGCGGCTGGAGGAGTGGACGCGGTGCGCCGGTGTGCCGCCCGCCCCCTCTTTTCTTCTCCCCGTCCCTCCCCCAGTGTCCTCTCTTCTCTCGTCTGTTGTGGCCCCGTCCTTTGTTCTCTCTCCAGTCTGGCAGTCACGGCTCCCACTGTGCCAGGGAGCCTGTGAGACACACAGATGCTCGAGCGGTCCCCTGCACACCCTGCTTTACGCGCCCCACCTGTTCCGTGAGGGGCTGCAGGCACCCCCCCCCCCCCCCTCGCCCATTAACTGATCCAGGATCAGCTTCCCCTTCTCTAATCCCAGCCATTTGCAAGAATAGTGCACTGATCCTAGATCAGTGCTTGATGGTGAGCTTATAGGGCGTAAGATCCTCTGGGACCTGGGGGGAGACTGGAGTCAGTTGCTGTATCACCCTGACTAGTGGATGTGGATGTTGGGTCCACATCACTTGTGATTTTATTTGGTCTGCTGCACAGAGGGGTGGGGGGGGGGTGGGGTCTGTTCCCCGCGGGGGGTTGACTCAAAGGCCGCAAAGGCGATGGTGTCAGGTAGGAGCTCTCTTGCGTCGGGCATCTGTCTGGCCTCACAGCACGTTAAGTTTATGTTGAGGTACCTGTAAGGTCAAAGGCAGGCTGCACCCCTCGACATTGTCCCCTGGCAACACGCTGACCGCTACGTGCTTGGGCACAACCTTGTCCTTTTGTTTTTTGCTTTTCTCTGCATCTCGCAGATAAAGGGGGGCGAAGGCAAAAGGGAAGAAGAGAAAAAAGACCCCTGTTTTTTTAATTTTTATATTAAAGAAACCTGTCATCAAGACCTCAGTTCTGCTGAGAATATTCTTGGGATTAACACAACAGACAGTGATGCGGTCTCCCGCTGTCCTGTGCCACCCTGTCTGGATTGAACACAAAACAAAGGGCTGATCTGGAGACAGAGAGAGAGAGCCCCGGATTGGCCACTGTCAGGAAGTCTCAGTTCTGGATAGACGCCATGCCTTCTTTTATTTTCATTTGCAAAACTGTAACCGAAAAAAGACTGCGAAAAAAATAAATAAATAAACTTCCAAAATGACACCCTACGTTTGAGAACAGCAGCCATGGTGACTCTCATCAAGTGTAATGATCGCAATAAATTCCCCCTCCTCCCCGCCCCGCGTGCGTGATGTCTGCCGCCGGCTGGGGCTGCTCCCGGTGCCGTCTGAGTGGAAATGTGATCCCGGCAGGGGGGCCGCCTCCCTCCCCGCCGCTCGTTAAATGGCCTCCGAGCCAGCGGAGGCAGCGCGGGTGCTGAAGTGACTCACTCAGCCGGGCCCCGATCAATCCTGCAGCATAGACGGGCGGGGCGAGGCAGCGGGAGGCAAGGTGGGGTGGACATCCTCAACCACGACGAGGACTGACGGCAGTCTCTCTCGCTCTCTCTCTCTCTATCTCTCTGTTCCCCCTTCTCTTTCTTTCTCTCTATTGCTTTTCTCTGAGCCCCCCCACTCTCTCTCTCATTTTCTCTGTGTCCCCCTTTTCTTTCTCATTCATTCTTATAAATATGAATTGAAACCGTGCTTTATTGGCATTAATTCGCAGTCTACGCCATTGCTAGGGCAGGGAACAAATGAGAAATGTATGTTGGAATGTTAACAGCAGTACGGGTGATGATCATTTACATACTAATGTAAATATATGTGCAGTGGTGATGAGTAAAAATGGAAACATACTGAGGGGAGGAGGTATTGGTGTTGTTGCTTTGGAATGTCTTGCCCAGTGTCCCTGAGGTGTTGACGGGTGGCTGCTGCCAACATTTCAGTCTTACTTTCTCGTCTTGAGAAGTGGTTATAAGGAACATTATTCGTAGGACAATAAATGGGTTATTTTGGGGGATTTTTCACCCAAAATTTGTTCTGTCGGCTACTCGGCTTATTTTCTGCCAATTTAAGTGTCTCTATCTCTCAAATCAAATGTGCTTCATTTGCATACCAAAATAACTTGTGTTGCTAAAGCATTAAAATGCATCTGAGATTAAAGACACCCCCTTGAAGAACAGACTGTTTTCACAATTAAAACAAGACGCCTCTTTTTCAGAATTAACGGGGAGCACAGATTATATGAATGTAAATATAAATACGAATCACTGTTTAGCCCACACTCTGTCTTGGATTTTAACAGGCAGAGGCATATTGGGATTCTGCCTCTCTTGTGGTAGTCTCTATACCCAGAAGCCTTTTTATTTTATCTGGTTCTGGTAGGTAATCTTGGCAGGGAATCGAGAGAAATATGTCTGTCTGTGTAGAGGTTCTTGGAGCAGGTAATGAGAACATGGGCTCTGTCTCCACCTCTGCCAGGTTCCAGTGACCACACAACCTGTTCTGTATCGCTAGCCAGATCTTTTGTTGTGGCCTGTTTTAATAGCAAAGTTGTGTTCAAAGAATCTGCACATTGGTAACGTGCATCTTTCTCTTTCGCCTGCTCTCTCTCTCACTCGTTCCCTCTCTCTCGTAAATGGCTGCTCCCATTAAGGGAAACATGATTCCCTCAAACGCACTGAATGCCTAGTCATCGTCCTCTGGGAGCTTGTCTGCATAGCGAGTTGGAGAGCACTCCTGTGGAAGCCTTGCCTCCTGTGCGTGAAGGGCAAGTTTGGCATTCAGCGAGCCGGGGCTGGTTTCCAGGGACCAGGTGTTGACGAGGCACTGGGCAGCCCTTCATTATGGGACCCATCTCAAGTGTGCTTGGCCTGGGCTCCTGCCCTTGAGTGAGGTCTTGTTCTGGGACAAGTTGAGTGTGGCCAGGGGGCTCATCCCTGTGGCATTGGTCGAGACGGGTCTCCATGGGTCCCAGTTTCTGTTCGCCTAGCCAGGGGAGACTGAGTTGTTACCCATTTCTGAGGGAGAAATAAGTCTTCTGCTAGGAAGGCCATGTGGAATGGCTGTAAATAGGGGCTGGTTGGTTGGTTTCATTGGGGCAAGAAAGGAGTAAATAAGCCCTTCAACTTTCCTTTGTTTTGGAGATTACATTTATTTATTTATTTATTTTCTTGGTAATCCCCCACACCAAGTTGGTTACTTATACCGTACTGCAGTCAGATTGCATTAATCTGTGTCCAATCTCTGTTTTCACTCTGTGGGTACATCAAGTATATCAAAGTGTTCTTTGTTTGTGTTGGCTAGCGGTATTTAGATTCGATTAATTTGGTCATATTTCATCATTCAAATGATACATTTACAAAAGGTATTCTCAAGGTTTTGTATTTCCCCAGACTAAAATTAGTAGTTGTAAGCAGTTTTCTTTCCTAGAGAAAATATATAATTTGGGTTAAGTGAACTACAGGAAGAGGCAGACAGTCCGAGTGGGGGATCACTTGCCCAGTCCTGCAAATGAATGTGTACATTACCCTGACATGCTCTCAGGTTTTATCTCAGTTCCTATTTTGGACTACTTTTTATAACCCATCTTGTGACAAGCAGAAGCAAAGGGCTTGCTGGTTATGGGAGGCAAACTATGGTCTGGTCTCCTGCTCCGTAGAATTGAGATGTTATCACATCTCCGAAAGGCCAGGCTTCTCTCCAAGGTAGAGTCCTCCAAGTCCTCCTTCAGTACTTTAGAACACCCCACCTGACAGGCGGCCTGCTACGTTATATTTTTGGTACCGTTGCTTTTCATAGTAGGAAATGGCAAGGCTCTTTATTTACCACCTAACAGGCTAACATCTGCTCAACATAAGTGATGCTTCCAGGCTCCCCAGTAAAAAGCTTACCACAATTGCTTACTGTGGCCCGTAAGTTTGACATTGCAGGTGCGAGCATTTAATGATTTGGAATTGGTTCACGATGACTAGAAATTTGCAGATGCAGTGCCCCCCCAGAGGAAGGGTGGATTTTGGTTGGCCAGGGTTCCTCGGGTTACCACAGCTCGTCCCAACACTTTGTCAGGAATCCACAAGCTGCCTAAAATGGGACTGTTTCACCTTTCTGTGGCTCTCTGTTATTTCTCATTTACACTATTATTTTCATTATTGATATGCCTCCCCATTCAACTACTTTGATATGTCCTTTATCATGATTAAATAACAGGATATTTACCTCAATGGTGTAAATGATGGTGTGGCCTATAAGTATTAACAGGTCATGAGTGCCGAGTGTGATCTGTAGTGGAAAAGCAACTGATGTTTTGAGCAACTGATTGATACAAAGGGGGAAAACATGGCTTGAAGAGGCTGATTTGGCTGATGGAGTTCTGATAAAAGTATATTTTATATCCTGTATAGTTTCACCCGCCCCCGAGGACCTGAGGCTTGACTTTAGCCACTATGTGAGAGCGACCATAGAGCATTACTGTAGAGCGACCATAGAGCATTACTGTAGAGCCATAACATTGACTATTTCTGTTCCTCTATTTTTTTTTTTTTAAATGAACACAAAAGCAGCATAATTGTCCAGTAATTGTTGAAATGATCACCCTGTAGAGAGTGATGCCCATTAGCACACTGTTTTTTTTTTTTTTCCTTTTCTGTAGTGTACTGTTTTAATTCCGCCATGCAGGGAGGGAAGTTAAAGGGGGCCACCTGTTTTTTCAGGACAGACCTCCTCTTAGCTATACAAGGAAAAGTTGTTCACTCATTAATCACTGTCAGAAGTACAACACAGCCTCCAGGTCTTTCCTCATTGGGAACACATTGTTATAGGTACTGTAGCTAATTAAAATCTGTGGCGTCGGGATCAGGTGTGTGCACAAGGGATTATTTTTTTTGTGTGTGCCCGGTGGCACTCCATGCACTGCAGAAACATTCACGACCCTGCCTTCTCTTGGCTGGTTTTAGATGTGTTTGTGGGGATTGCATTTATTTGAAGTGAACCTGAAACTTCCTGTTTGTGGACCTCTGTTGGAGACTCCACTGAGAGCACCTGGGACACCAGTTCATGATTCCCTTCCTTCTGCTGTTGCTGTCTACAGAAAACACTGGGTAGACCACAACACCTGAACCTGTTCTGCTGATAGATGTGGAGGTTTATGGAATAGATCTGCACAGGTGTGCAAACGATTAATTTGGGTCAGATCGGTGCATCTCTGTTTGGGTGAATTTAATTGCCTTCCACGTGGGGCGCAGAGACGTAGCCGAGTGTTCACCCCACCCCTTGAAAAAAATACAAATAAAATAATTCCTGGCTGCACCACTGGTGGGACGCAAGTCTGTAGTTCAAACAAAAAGTTTGGCTTCAGACGCCCTGCAATAAAAGGCTTGAGAGTTCTTCACAGAGACGTAAAAACCAATGATACGGGTGCTCTATCATTTGGTGAAATTATCTGAATAAATGCAGACTTGTCTAAGGACCAAAGCTTCGTCTGCTACCCCTGTTGGTACCATTCAAAGTGAGCTTTAGGAGTAATATGAGATACTAGACAAATAAAAAGGTTATGCAGGAATTTAAAGTTAATAAAAATTAAAAAAAAAGGTTTTTATTTTTTATTTTTTAGGTAATTAAAAGGGAATTGAAAGCAGATATTGCTTGTGCAGTTGATATTTTCTGGCAGTGCGTACCACAGTTCTACAGAGAAGGCTTTTGTTGCCTTTTGTTTTCAGTAGTGACAAAGGAGACCCCGTAAAACAGCCAAGCCATATGTGTCATACACACTAGATGTTGTTCATTGTTACCTCTAAATTTTAAGTAGCAACATTTCTATTATTGTCTCAAAAATAAACAAATAAATAAATAGGATGAACCTCCCACAAGTAAAATGAGATTCACAAGTAAATTAAAGTGGTTCACAAATAAATAAATTCACAAATAAAGGTAACTGATTCACAAATAAATGTAAATGATTAACAAATAAATGCAACTGATTCACAGATGTTTTTGCACTCACAAACTAATGTCTCCTGAACTAATGACTGTGCACTTACGCAACGCTTGGCGTGTGTGAAATTGATTTTATTTATTTGCAGATTTTTGAGACAGTCCTCATAGCAAGATGTGCGAATAAATTCACAGTAGACCCAAGTCTACTCCAGCCAATCAGATTTTAAGACATCCTTTCGCTAACAACCACATTGATCACAGCAGGTTTCAGGCCAGGGTTTTGTGAACCTCTCTAGCCCAATGTACTTCCCTATCCTCAGCCCAAGGTACTTTCCTACCCTCAGATTGACTACTGGAAGGCAGCCGCCACCTCCAAATGCATTACAGTTACATGGAAGAATACATGCCATTATAAAACGCACACCTTCTGCCCCCAAGTACTGCTACTGAACAAAACAAGTACCCACTGTGTGCACAAGGGTAATCTAAGAATTAGCGAACGACAAGTGAAATACCTAGCTACTGTTTGCAACCTTGAAGGCAGCAACTGCCTTCCAGTAGTCACTGAGGGAAGGAAAGTAGCATACCTTGGGCAACTCTGTAGGGAGCAGCGAGCATAGACTGTTGCGAGCGACAAGCCTCTCGATCGGAAAGATAGCTGTTGGCCCTCCACAAACACTTGTTTTAAAACAATAGGGCTAGTGTCATTATAGTGCTGAAGACAATGATGGGTAGTTTGAACCACAGCTTGACACACACGAATGTTCGTTAGTTAGCCAGAAGTAGCTAGCTTGCTATGTCAGCAAGATGTTATGTTATCAAACTTGATGCTGTAAAAGTGTAAACAACCCTGACATCAGTCTGCAGTTTGCTAGTTACAACTTCTTATATTTAACTAGTTACCTAGTTAGGTTGCTAATTTGCGCACTTATTGAACACGGTCCTAGATGAAGTTGTGTCTGACTATTCTGAACCGGTTGCATTTATTTGCGAATCATTTTATTTGTGAAAGGTTAATCCTATTTACTTGTTTATTTTTGAGACAATAGTACCCCCATACTTTTCCCACGTTAACATTAAAAGTGTATCAATCACCTGTTTTCACCAAGTCAGCTGTCAAGCGTGCATTGGTGTTTAGGTTAGCTAATACGTTTGGGTGTATTTTGAGAAATAATGTGGTTGCAGGAAATGTGGATTGGATATTCTAACTATTATAAATGTTGGTGTAGACCATGTATTCAGTACATTTGTAAACACATTTATATTTAATAACTGCATGTGAGTAAGATCGATTTCCCTTCCTATGTTGGCCTGTTATTACCATTACTCAGAGCTACCTGAGAAAATGATGCTGCTTTAATTTCCCTTTGCACAAAAGAAACGCAGATTTGTGCCTTTTTAAAATCAGGACATGCTGTCAAGAGTTAATGTTCAGTCTTTTTGAGTAATGACAGTTCTGTCCAAGATGGCAGTGGTTATGAAATTGCCTTTTTCACTTGTGTACAGATTCAAAAGTATCAAATTTGAGTCAGTTCTTGTTATATCCTCAATCATGTGAAAAGCACTCTAGTCTAGTCCACTCTTTTCTCATCCCAGCCCAAAATTAACATCGTCGCTGTGTCTTTGAACGCTGGCTGACGACCAAAATGTTGCTAGAACTGAAGGTGCTGAGTCAAGAGGGACCGTTCTGGGCAGATAGCAGTTTGCCATCACGGGGATTCGAGAAAGGTTACTAGAGACTATAGGCTTTGCATTACATTGGCACGTAAATGGCGCCTGACTTCAACAATGACCTTTGAGAGACAATTGTGGTAATGGTTCGCTATTTGTAGACTTCAGTAACACGGACGTGATCTGAACATTATGGGGAATTCTCTAGACCTTTCGTTAGCCGTGATATCATAATCAGTGTTTGGGAAATGTGCATTTACATTTAACTTAATGTGTAAAAACGGTTTAAATTGAAATGAGGAGGTCTGAATTCAGAGTAGGACTAGTATTTTTCTGGACAGTGCAACTGGATGAGTAACTTTGTATGTTCTTTTCTCATTAAATCCCATCCAGCCACGGAGAAATGACACTCACGCTGCCATTTTTTCTGAAATATGCCCCTGAAAATGTCTCTGGCTTTAACTACAGATTTAAAATGCAAGATGAAAGTTGCTCCCATGCACTAAGCACATTCAGGCTAATGCACAACGAAACAAAACGAATGGAGCACAAGTAGGGTAGCCATTTCTGAATAAAACGACAAAAAAGCCATTGAAGAGCAACCGGGGGAAATGGATCCGAATCGCGCTCCCGGAACATAAAACCGAGAGGGGTTCAAAACGGTGTGTTGTGAACACCTGGCTGCTCTGGAATATTTGGTCTGAGAATTCATTTTCTCCTCCATGCCCACACCTCTCTCTCCAGGGAGGGAGGCTGGGCTATTTCTCTCTGATGTGGCAGTCGCGTTCGGACGAGATGGATTGTGCTGCGTGACTGCCGTAATATTTGTCCTTCTAGCTGTTTTGCAGAGCTGACTCTGCTTCATGGAGCTTTTCCTTCCTTTCTCTGGAAGGGCTTTTTTATATTATTATTTTATATCCTGTTTGTAGAGATCCACTGTAAAGTACTTTAAATTGAATACTTTATTACGCAACAGGCCAAGACCTTCATATTTAAGTCATTATTATTATTATTTAAAGCAATTGAAATGCTCTCAAACACTCTTCTTTTTTGAAAAGTTGACAAAAAATGCCCAGAAGTTTTTCTGGACCTGCATAAGTGAGGTTGTGGTGTCCACCTGTCTGTCTTTGTCAGACTGAACTGAGCGTGCTGGAGAAAATATGAAAAATGTTATATAATAATATTTTTGTGCAACATTTTAAATATGATAAGATATGGTGTTTGCATGCATCCGAAGAACTATCAGCCCATGAGAACTAAGCAATTTTTGAAGATCTGCTGCTTTCACCTGTTCACTGGACCAGATGACACTCGGACAGCGTGTTCACACGCCACCGCCAAGTAAAGTGACACAAAGTAGGTCAAGAATATTACAAATGATACCTCTTCTTTTTCACCTTTGTGTTGCTTTGCGCTTCATTGCGAGCTGTATGACAAATTGCTCCCGTATAAGATGTTAAAAAGGGGGGACAGCTTTCTACATCATTTAAAAAGATTTGCGACTGCTGAGACCGGGAGGGGGGTACCCTCCACTAAAATAAAACTTAAAAACTTTTGCAGCGCTCTATTTGCAGAAGGAATGAGAAGGAAGGGGGGAGATCAAGACCGAGGGCACAGCCAGTGATGACAGATTTTTTGTTTGATGCAGAGAATTTGAAAACAACCTCCCTTGGTGCCCGATCGCGCCGCTGCAGATCATAGTGTCCAGGGCAGTGATTGAGAAATGAGGGAGGATTGCTTGGAAACAGATGTCGTCTTGTCCGTCTGATGGCGTCTGCACCCGGGCGACTAGGCCGTGCCGTAGTGAAACGTATGATGCAAGTTTCTCAAAGGAACTCTAGATACATTCTTCCCAGCTCGAGGGAAACGACATGCATGTGATTCATAACAGAAAGGCGGCAAGACAAAGATATCGGTACCTCGAACTAAATCATTTCACTGAACATATGTGTTAATATGGGGCAGCATTTAGCGCTTCTAATCGCTAATAATGCAGCCTTTATGTTTAAGGAAATATGTTTTTTTTTAAACAGTGGTTTGATCTTTGTTACTGCTGTATTTTAGATTCTGTTTTGTATTTCTTTGGAGACTGCATATCGTGAGGGGAAAGTCTGCACTTGTCTAGCATATACAGTGCCCTCCACTATTATTGGCACCCCTGGTAAAGATGAGTGAAAAGGGTTATAAAAAATTCACCGTTTGGTGAATTAGCTTAATCTCTCACTCAAAAAATGAGGAAAATCCAACCTTTAATTGAAGTAAATTTTGAGTAATAAGAAATAATTATTTCTAACAAAACCATGTGTGCCACAATTATTGGCACCCCTGCATTTATATATAGAATAAAGTAATCATTTTTAGTATTTGGTCGCATATCCTTTGCATGCCATTACTTCCTGATGTTTTTGACACAACAACATCACAAGACACTTTCTATCTTATTTTCTGGTACTCTTACAAGCAATACTATAACGTCTCTGCATTTGAATGGATCTCTATGGGAATTGCGGGATGGGACTAGATTTAGCTGTAAATTATGCTGGAACAGTATGGAATACATGGTTGGTAAAATGGCTGTAAGTCATCAAGGGTCTGAGGTATCAAACGAGCTTCAAACCATCACTCTGCTGCCAGATATGCAGTAGATATGTATGGACCACTTTAAGGGTTGTTTCTCTGAAAAAATATGGAAAAATAAGTCAGGAGAAGAAACCCTTCAAGTTATCCATCCATATCTACTTTGTCATTGTATCCTTTCAAACTCAAAGTGCTAAAGTACAGAACCAAAATAACAACAAGATAATCAATGGTATTCACATCAGCTGTCAGTGGCTTTAATGTTGTGGCTGATTGGTGTATATATAAAGTCGGAAGTTTACATACATGTAGGTTGAAGTCATTAAAACTAATTTTTAACCACTCCACAGATTTCATGTTTGCAAACTATAGTGTTGGCAAATCAGTTAGGACATCTACTTTGTGCATGACACAAGTCATTTTTCCAACAATTTTTTTACAGACAGATTATTTAACTTTTAATTCACTAGGTCACAATTCCAGTCGGTCAGAAATTTACATACACTAAGTTGACTGCCTTTAAACATCTTGGGAAATTTCAGAAAATGTCATGGATTTAGAAACTTCTGATGGGCTAATTGACATTATTTGAGTCAATTGAAGGTGTACCTGTGGATGTATTTTAAGGCCTACCTTCAAACTCAGTGCCTCTGCTTGACATCATGGGAAAATAAAATTGTGGACCTCCACAAGTCTGGTTCATTTTTGGGAGCAATTTCCTTTTAAACCTTAGACCCCTGGTATTCAAATCACGGTCCTCGAGGTCTGAGAACTGCTGGTTTTCCTCCATCCCTTTCCTTGGGAGTCAGGTGTGAAGACACTCTGGCCAATCAGTGGCACTAATTGTTCAGTTAATTACCTGGGAGAAAGAAAACCAGGGTCTGATTTGGATTTGAGGTCCTGAGTTGACTGTCCATGCCTTAGACCCTTGATGACTTACAGCCATTTCGCCAGTCATGTGTTCCATACTGTATCAGCATAATTTACAGCTGAATCTAGTCTCACCCCCCAATTCCCATAGAGATCCATTCAAATGCAGAGAGGTTACCGCTTGTAACAGTACCTGAAAATAAGATATCAAGAGTCTTTTGATATTGATGGGTCACAGACTTCAGGAAGTAACACCATGCAAAGGATATGCGACCAAATATGAAATATGATACTTTAAAAATCATTAAAGCAAAGGGTTTGAATACTTATGCACATGAGAGATTTCAGTTTTTGATGTTTTCACTTTGTCATTATGGGTTCTTGAGTATAGATTGATGGGCAAAAATGGCAATTTTATCCATTTAAAATTTAATCTACAACAGAATAAAGTGTGTGAAAAGTGAAGGGTGTTGAATAATTTTGAGTACAACTGTATGTATATGTGTATGTAATGTATACACACTATCCCACCAGTTACTGTTTTTGCAAGCAGTTGCTCCTTTCAATCTAACATGATCCTGCTGCAATCGGTCGTCTTAATGTGAAATCAACTTATACGCTTGTCTAGCTCTGTTTGAATTTGGACAAAGTCCTTTTCATTCTCTGAATCATTATTTGCGTCATTTCTGATTGGTGCCACAAAGCCCCCAGTGATTCATGTGGCCAGGTTCTACTGTATAGCACCTCCGCAGATGTGTGACTGTGACGACCCAGCAAGCCCTTTCAATGTAGCTGACAGCTGCCTGCAGAGGCATTACATAGACGAAGAGGAAACTGCACAAACCAAATAGGCTAGGCAGTGCCTGCCTGGCAAGCAGACACTGCCTAGCCAGACTGCTTCCCCTTTAATGATTTCCCTCTGCTTTTTTCAGGGATTCAGTCGTTGTTTTTGAGAAATGTCATGCTTTTCATAGCACAACAGAAGAAGGCTCATTTTTTATTTTTTTTATTTGAAAGAGCATTTTCAACCAAGGAATGTACAGTAGTAGTCAATAACTGCACAGATTTTCAATTAAAGGAGTCTTACTGGTTCACCCCACTTGAATCCTGACAGTAGCAAGCAGCCCGTAATTGACTATAGTGTCACCGGGGGGGGGGGTTCAGTCAGTGGGATGGTTCCATCTCATCCTGCAAGAGCAACTATTTGATTGTGGGCTTGCAGTCTGCCAGTGTCAGCTGTACATGGGATGAACTTCTTCCATGCAACATTTGCGCAACTTGGCTACTAGAGTGCAGAATGAATCATGGAGTGCCCATGCTAGTCTACGTTCTCTCGATTAGGCGAGAGGGGGGCATTGCAGACCTGTTTACAAATACAACTGGCGGTTCCAAATTGCAAGAAAGGAGAGAGGAACAGGTACAAAAGTATCTATATCCACAGTAAAACAAGTTCTATATCGACATAACCTGAAAGGCGTGCAGTAGGCTAGCTCACGGTGAGAATGCTCAGTGTGAGCACTGAGCTGATTTTAGAATCACTTAACGTTCTGTCAACAACCTTGGAAAAATGCAGACGAGAAATTCCATAGCTAACGACGTAGCCTACTTCCGTCTGCAACTGAAATGATCATACTCACTTTAGCTTTCAAAAATAATAATCATTGTCATTGGACTATAACTACAACAAATGCTGCATCATTTGCCACAAACACACAGGTTATTGGCCTTATCTACGGTGCGAGCCTAGTCGTCAATGTCCCAATTATAGTAGCCTATTCATATTTCTCTGAAATTGTAAACAACGCTGCTTGTGCATACATCAACCTCTCAAGTTGCACTGCATGATAAAATAGCCCAAACCCGTTTACAACCATCCCGCCGCAGTCAGACAATAACATGCATAAAATGTACCATTTCTACACACTACAAAAACGTTTGTTCCGATATAGGCTAACCTATAGGCTATTATTACAAATAAACATTCGGTGTATTTTCCTTTGCGCAGGCTACGCCTACCCAATGGGGCGTTAACATTTTTTTCTACAAATCTTTGATAAACAGATTAAGGAACCAAATATCCTACCTCTTAACAATTCTACAACTGGTTTCTGTTGAATGCTGAAGAGATTCTTATTCCATTTTGCCACTGCCCAGCAACGTTGATGTTTCCACCGCGCTATCGCACTCGCGGCTGTAATAGCCTACGCTGCTGTTATGTAAAAACACACGTAACGTTACTTTTTAAGGTATATAAATACTTTGGGCGACGTATTTTATCCGAATTATGCACATAACTGTTTAGTTGTATTATGAATGTACTGTATGTGATCATTCTGACATCGTAGCTATCAGCAAGTGTTTTGGTGTTTAGTAAGTATGAGCATCTTTCACAGTTCTGTGGTATCTGCAGATCCATAGACTAGAAAAATAAGAAGCACTGAAATAGCTTGAGTAAGGAACAGCGCCTATAGTGGCTGAATTGGAAAACTACAGGGTCGTGGTTATTTTATTCACTGATTTTTATTTTTTTAATTATATATAGCTATACTTTTTTCAGTTTATGATTGAGGCGAGGCCCCTTTCAGTTAAGAGGCTCGTTTCAGGTGAAACAAATTAAACATAGCAAATGCCGCCTATGCTTCCCGTCTCTGATCAAAATGCTGTCACGTAACGTTATGTCTAAGTTACAAAATAGGCTACAATTGAATTGTTAATAAAACATATTGTGACGAGCGCGGAGAATGAGGGAGGGAGACAGCAGTTTGCAGTACCGAATCGCTCCAGCCGAGCTTCGCTTTATTCAACGCTACCTTACCAGCTCTGAAAAGAGCCGTTGATTTGTTGCAGGATCCAGCTCAGCGTTGTTCACATTTAGGAAGCACTTTTCACTAACTAACAATCGCTTCAGGTACTGCCTTATATTAGAACTAGTTGGCTGTTATTGGCGCACGCACTTACATATTCCTAGCCAATCACAGCCACACATAAATGACAGTTAGTTTACAGTTACGTTTAAAATGAAGGTGACAGTTAAATGACAGTTACAGTTTACAGTTACGTTAACACAATACGCGGCTAACAAGCTAACAACACAATTAAAACACACACAGCACGTTATTTACAATTATCTACACTTCGACCGGGTAGCGGCTCACTACCCGGTCCTAGCTGGCCAGTTGACAACCCCCAGGCCGCCACATTATTTTTTAGCGCTGTTGAAATTTTTGCCTATGTTTTAGCTAAATGCTCATCTAGCCTACTTATCACTCCATTCAACATTATTCAACGAATCCTGATTTATGTCTTAATAACGTTAGCACAGACAACTTCCTAACAAAACATGATAAAAGCATAAGCTACCAGGAAAAACAAACCTTTCACTCTGCATGAAAATGCCAAGGTGACAGGTGCCAGTAGACTACGTTAGCAAAATGCAATCGATTATAACACAGCTTCAGCAAATAAACTATCCACTACACATGATTGGGTTATAATCTCAAGTTTATGCGAGTCAACAACGTTAAACTAAGTTACTGTTAGCCAAATGATAGCCTATGTTTAATTATTGCTTTAGCTGCATGCTTGGTAGGCTGAATAGAACGCTGAATTCAGCACAGGACATGTGGTTTGGACTTCACAAAATGGTGAGATCTGTAATCGGAATCAGAGTTCGTTTAATAAAGTAGATAAATCATTTGGTTAAAACCTATGTAAAATTAGTATGAACCCATATTTTTCTACAAACACAACTACGACTGTGTCCGAATAGTCCGACTCAGCAGTTGAGTATACTTTTTTTATGAAAAGGTGTTATATTAGGCTAGCCTTACATGCGCGGCCAAATTGAGTGTTCTCAATATCCCCAGATGATATAGCCAAAGAGTATAAAGGAAACTGATATAGCCTTGGCTACTTATGTCCAGGTTTATATGGAGGATATTTCGCATACTGCATGTCACTGCAGTATAGACTACAGTAAGCAGTATGCTAGTACACAGGACGCAGTAAATTGGGCATTCACAATGCCTTCCTCTACAACACTGTTATGACCCAACAATACTATCCCAGATGATTTGACATTACCTTTTTGTGCTTTTATCACAATTCATTACTTCTTTGTATCACTTCCAGGTTCTTTAGACTACTTACCACAAAATAGGCTACATCACCATATTTTAACTCTTTCTCCTTCACTAGATCCCTTTATACCGCATTAACAGTTCATACCATTTCCACCATTTATTTTCCACCTCACACTATACCATATTACCATCTTTCTATGCCATTTCCAGCCATTGATATTTGTGAAGCAACCACACCTACAATTTCTTTAGGAATTGTTCATCTAGTTCTCTCTACTATTATTCTGACATTTCACATTCTTAAAATAAAGTTGTGATTCTAAGACAGGGAATGTTTACTAGGATTAAATGTCAGGAATTTGAAAAACTGAGTTTAAATGGATTTGGCTAAGGTGTATGTAAACTTTCGACTTCAACTGTATTCATATTTTTGAACAGTCATGATCTTGGATCTTTTGATGTCAGGATCTTGACTCAACTAGGCACAAACCTGTGACCTTCTGCTTTGTTGTACCTTTGGGAAAGTCCTTGCCTTCAGACACTTCACAGAAGGTAGGCCCACACTTTTCGTATTGGGAACCACGGCCAAGTTAAAATTATCAGTGAACGTGTGTGTAGTTTGGATAAATATAGCCAGACTGTCAAATGAGCCGCACTCCAGGTTTCATTCTCGAACCGCAGAGCCAACCAGATCTTGGAAACGACGCTGGAAAAAGATAGAGCTTGCTAACACCTGGGATGGGTGTTGACCTGTAATCTTTTAAAATGTCTGAATAGCAGTTTAACACAGTTGCACAAAATAGACCAAGGCAGGGTACACGCAGAGGTAGAAGAAGAGAAGTCCTTAATCACACTCAAAGATCAGGCACTATTGCCCAATTTCCTCAGTCAACAGCAAAAAGACAGTGATGCCGAGTACGATTCTGAACCTAAACGCTTTAGGGTTTTACTACAGCTGTTTGTGTCGTGTCTCTGTTCTGTTGTTGGGAAGGCATTGATTTTTATGGCTCCAGTCTGTAACTGTTGGCACTCTGAGTCTTTCATTTTAAATGCTGTGTGGTCATTACTGTTCTGCTGGTCAAGTGCTCCCTTCTTATTATCCAGGCAGACTACTAAAATGATCAGGCCTGTAATAATTCCAGTGCTCGGGTCAATCTTTCCACCCTGTTTTTCCTTGTTATGTGTGCTTGAACTGTGCAATTGGAATATTCCATTCCCACCTTTGCGGCAAAGGCTGTTGTTTGCTCAGGCTAGAGTGCCCCTTGTTACCACTTTCATTTTTGTTTCATTCGGGTTAGCATTACCACAAACTGCACCTCAGTTTACCGCCATTTTAATTAAGTTTTGTTCATTTTTTTTGCTAGAGCTAACTGCACGAATCTAGCAATGCCCTTCCATCACGGAATTACTGGAGATTGAGACTGTTAGGTTCCACGTTTCGCAGACGCATAATCTGTTGTAATTCTGTGACGGAGCCACTGCATATTCAGTTTGAGCGTTCTCAGAAAGCTGCATGTTTTTTTTCCCCTGTGTCTAAGGGCCAGGAAAGAATAGCAAATAAAATCTGTCATGTCATTAGAATCTCGGGCGGAGATGGGGACTGTTTGCTTTGTCTGCATTCTTGCCAAAGAATTCCTTCTGTGTTGTTCTCTTTTTTCTTTTTTTAAATTTTTTTTGTGTAATAGTATTTTTAACTAGCGCTGTGCTGTCTTCTCCTTTGCTGAACAGGCCTTTTTTTAATTCCCAGACAAACGCAGCTTTTGAAATGTAAATGGTTTTTGTTTCTCGATACATGCCACCTCCAGCTCAGTTTATCTTTAGACTTCAAAGTGCTTCCCTGTCATGTTTTTGCATCTCGACAAAAAAAAAGGGTCACAGCGTTTGGCTTTTGAAAGTTCCCTTTAATGCAATCTGGGGTGTCCCGCCCACCCTCAGCCCGTGAGCCATTCGCCTGATTTCTTCGTGAATACTGAAGGGCCAGGGGCATATCGAGAGACATCCTCCTTTTGCCCGTGATTCAGTTTTTTAAATTTTTTAAATTTTTCGTTCATTTGTTCATTCTCTCCCACCTTCCTTCTCCCTTTCTTCCAGCTGCCCACGCCTGAGACGGAGTACCACCCCTTGAGCGAGGCACCGCAGAACCGGGCGGTCGGAGGAGAGACAGTGCAGCGAGGGGGGCTAGGCTAGCATGTCCGTCGGAGCCGCGCGGGAGGAGGAAGCGCGTTCTTGAGCGAGCGGACGCCTGCAGGGGGGGACCTCAGCCGCCGGTACTCTCGAGTTCGGCCATGGCCGGATGTCTCTGGCTGGGCGGATAACCCAAGCCCCCTCGCCCAGACCTTCGGAGCGCAAGCAACCTTGAGACAAACCCCCCCGCCCCCCCCCCCCCCCCCACCCCTCTCCCCACCCCCACCCCTCCCAATCCGCCTGCCCCCCTGTCCCGGACCCTGTCCCCAACGGCTCAGTCGGAAAGCAGCCTGTGGCTTTTGGGAGGGACATCGGGGACGGTGACATGGACTCAGGAGGAGTTTAAAATGGAAAGGAGACGGCCGCCTCGCTCCCAGCTGCCCACACCCACTCGGACTGGTTAACGTTGGGATCTCAGGCATTGCCGGGGGGAACAGTATGCAGGAAGCTGGCTTTCCGGCCACCAATGCTTTCACAGGTAAGTAGGGATCCTGCGCGGGGATTGTGTGTGTGTGCGTGTGTGTGTGTGTGTGTGTGTTGGAGGGTGGGGGGGGGGTTGTGTGGAGGATGTGACCTCATTGCTTTTGCGACATCTTGTGTTCTCATTACTGCCCCAGTGGGAGGCTCTTTCTTAGTTGGCGCTAAGTGTACTACCCCCCCCCCAAAAAAATAAAAAAATAAATAATAAATAAAATAAACAAGTAAATGGATACTTGCCTGTACCTGTAAATTAGTCTAATTTTGTCCATTTGACTTTATTTTCTGAAATCTGCTCGAAGTGAGGCCAAATGGCACTTTTTCTCTTCTGTTCTTTTTGCGCAGCATTTAGAGGAATGTCAGCTTGATTTTTTTGCCACGCACTCAAGCCAGACACTTGCCTTATCACTTGAGAGCTGATCAAGGAGCATATTTCCCATGTCCATATCGCAACCTTACTCGATTGTGGAAACTGACACCAGATCAGCAGCACTAATATTTTTAAACATGAGCCTGCGGAAGTCACAGCGAGAATACGTCACTGTAAAAGGAAATGGTTATAAATTATCTTAATAATGTTGGCGCTTTAAAAAAAAATGTGATTGGAAGATTAAATGTTTAGAAGTCACACCCCTGGGGTGTCTCGGTGCATGATGGCAGGATTGGCAGAAGGGGGTTGGCCTTGCTTCCTTAGACCGTGACCAGATGTTACCTGTTGTCTCAAATGTTGCGATTGTTCATTCATAACGGGTTTTAATTTTTGCCGGGTAAAGGCGGGATTAGCCTGTCTGCGTCAGACTCTCTGTAGTCGGTTGTGTTAACATCTGAACAGCCAGCTTTGGATCTCCACGTGTTTTGCGCTTTATTCTCCCGCTAAGGGAAGGCAGGATGAAGGCCAGAAGTTGTACTTCTTGTACCCACAATGCAGCTCAGCAGAGCTTCACAGAAGTGAATGAGATGAAGGGAGAAAGCAGTGGTCAAGGCGCCATCCGGGCCGAGAGCGGGGAGCGAGGGAGCGTAGTTGTGAAGGAATAAACAAACCTGAGCGGCCAATCGATACAGGCAAGGTTAAAGTATGGTTCTGTTTACTGCCCGGGGTTCACGTCAGGTGAACCGCGCTCGCCTTTCCAACCTCCCCTACCCGAGGCCTCATCACCCTCCGAGCTCATTCAGAGCAGGAGTTATGTCCTACGCATCACCACCGAGCTCATTCAGAGCAGGAGTTATGTCCTACACATCACCACCGAGCTCATTCAGAGCAGGAGTTATGTCCTACACATCACCACCGAGCTCATTCAGAGCAGGAGTTATGTCCTACACATCACCACCCGAGCTCATTCAGAGCAGGAGTTATGTCCTACACATCGCCCGCATTGATTAATCCATCAGAGTTCGGCTAGCAGCCCTGTTAACCTTGTTCCGTGCGGAACAAACTTATTGCAGAACGGCTGAAACCGCGCTCGGAAACGGATAGTAGATAACGCTCAAAAACTTGTGCGACGGCCGCGGTTAAGGAGCGGAGCATTAATAAACTCCTCGCTAAGCTAGAGGTTTTCTCATTTTCATGCTTTTTTTGGGGGCGAGTCGGTTATTTACGTTGAGGGTGATTGTCGTCCAAGGTTTCCCTCTTTCTGACAGGTGGGCAGTTGGCCAGCTCTGTAGGCAGGTGGGGTGGAGGGGAGACTGCTCCCCTAGACTGACTGAGCAGGGGAGGGAGGGGGGGACTGGGACGCCAGGCTTGGACGGAGCTGTGGCTCTCGCTCAGGGGGACGGAAGAGACCTCCTCAGCCAAGCTCTCGCGCCGCTGGCAGTTTCCCATCTTCCTCTCTCTTGGCATCTCCCTCTCTCCGCCCCCCCCCCCCCCCCTCGTTTTCTTCTTCCTGTCCCCCCCTCCGCCTCTGCCACCACGATCTGTTTCCTTCTCTTTCTCCATCTCCTTCCGTTTCACCCCGACCACCACACACATATACACATGCACATACTCACACACGCACACACACACATACTCACACACGTACACGCATATGCACACGCACACATATACTCACACAAGTACACACACGGATGCGCACGCACACACATACGGATACGCACACACATACGCACAACATGTACACGCATACGCACGCACATGCACACACATACTCACACACGTACACACATACGCACGCACATACACACGCACATACTCACAAATGGATATGCACGCACACACATACACACACGTACACGCACATGCACATACACACGCACATACTCACACACGTACACACATGGATACGCACGCACACACATACACACACGTACACACATACACACACACAAACACACGTACGCCCACCACACACAAGCACAAACAAATGCACGTAAACCCACACACACACACGCGTGCGCACACACACGTACACACACAGATACATTGCACTCATTCTCTCATTTTATTTAGCCTCCGACGTTTTGCATGTTTCTCTGCTCCCTTCACCTTCCTCTTCCTCTTCATCTTTCTCTTCCTCTACCTCTCTCTCTCTTTCTCTCTCTCTCTCTCTCTCTCTCTCTACAGTTCTCTCCCCTGCTCTCTGATCCCCTGCCTGGAATGGAATGCAGTGAAAGCAGGAGGGAGGGAAAGGACTGCATACTAAACTGGAGCTCTGCGTGTTGTTATTGCATCTAGCCCTCTCTCTCTCTCTCTCCCCTCTCTCCGTCTCTTTCTCTCCCTCGCTCTCTCTCACTCCATCTCAGTCTCTCCCCGCCTGTCCTCGCCTCACTCCCTCTTCATCACTTTCTCCTTCACTCCCCATGACCATCAGTAATCATAGGTGATCATCGGAAGCAGTGTTCAGTTTTATGAGCCTTAAAATGTAGGTGTAAGCAGCCAATACAGGGGCCAAGTACCAGCACCTAACTGTGTAAGTAATGTCATAGTAAAGTCAAATGCAAGTAATCTCATTTTAAGTGGATGTGCAGTCAGCTTATTATTATTATTATTATTATTATTATTTGTATTTGTAATGATATGAACAAAACAACTGGCTGATGTTTGCATCAAAAGTATATAATAATCAGGCAAAAACAACCTTTCATTAGTCTGTAAACTTGACCACTTCTTAGAATGTACAGAACATTAAAAATATTGTGACCGTTCTTCCGCAGCATAAAGAGAAATGCAGTACGTCCTACTATTGGAACTGAATTGGACAGTCCATGTAGCCTTGTGCTCTTAAAGAGTGAATGAATGAATGACACGTCTCCCAGGCTTTCAAAATGTCCATTATGACCGTTTTTGTGTGCGTGTGTGTGTAGGTGTTCCCATGTTTGACAAATGCAATATTGGTGGCAGAAGGTGACATTTTACTTTTTATTTATTTGGCTCGCTCCACTTTCCTTCTGTCTGTTTATTTCTGATTTGCTTGCTTAGCGTTCAGAAGGGTACAAGCCAGGCGCCCGAACATAGAACTAGTTTACCGTGACCTAAATAATGGCCAAATTGTCATTTCAGTACAGTTGATTATCACTGTTGGCTGAGTAAATAAGGCCAGTTAAATTGCTCTGGAAAATGCTCTTCTCTTGAGAAAACAGGGAATTTTATGAGATTGGGAAGTCTTGCTCACCGTTTTGCATGCTTACACAGTTGTAAGCGCAGCCAAGTGAACAGGCTCAATTCAAATATAGTAATGCGCTTCATATTCATACAGTTTATATGCATATACGCAAATGCGTTAGTTCAGGAAGGCCCTTACAACTGTGTATACAGCTCTTTAATTTATTTATAGCATTTTTTTCCTTCCCCGATCAGATGTAGATTTTTCATCAGGTTTATGGACCTAAGCTCAAACTACTTGCATGGAAAAAAAAGAAGGGGGATCGTCTGAGTTTCGGGGATTAAAATGACGCCCCTCTTCGCAAATTGGACCGCGAATGACGGATAGAATTAGGAAGCGTGTGCTTAATGGGGAACGGCGGTGTGAGTAATTAAACTGAGTGGATATCGCTGTGGGTGGATGCTGGGGGGGTTTGGGGTACTGGGTGAAATGTGAGCACGGGTTTTGTTTGTACCGTAGTAAAGCCCGTCTCGGCGGGGTTACAGAGCGGCGGGTGGGGCGGTGGAAACTGTGGCTTGCATTTCAAGTCTGCCCGGGAGCC